>OW240913.1:362576112-362639678 GCA_933207985.1 Pelobates cultripes | reverse complement strand
CGCGCCCGCCCGCCGGGTGTCAGCAGGGCCAGCCTCTGGGGGGCCCTGAGGTGACCGGCTGCTGGGCCCCCCAGGAGAAGAGGCTGGCCCTGTGGGTGCATACCGGGTCGCAGGGCCCCCTGCGACCCGGTATGTACCCACTGAATGTGGGGCCCGGACGACCTGAGCAGTCCGGGCCCCCCAGGACCGCCGGGCCCATGACAACCGTTGCGGTTGTCATGCCCTGATGGCGGCCCTGTTCACCACACATGGTTTTTAATCACTGACCCCTAGCATAGGGTCTCCACAACAAAATTACAAGGGTTTTCTCCCAGTAGCCTCTGTGTCTGAGAGATAATTGAGTCAGAAATTATCTCTCAGTTACAGAAAAACATACAAAATATTATACAATCCCCCAAAAGTACCTCCAATGTGAACAGAAACCCCACAAGAGTTATATCCCTAGATAGCCCTGGTCTGAGCGCCCAACTCAGATCCGTTTGGTAGAATAGGATCGCCACAGGGGTAAAGTTCTGACCGGCCAGCCACGAGGCGCTAACCCAAAACAGTTCCATGGAAGTAGGTGCACCGGCTGGTCTCTGTTCGGTGGTTCCTGTGCGAACACCGTACAAGGTTTTCCCTTGGTTTCATGGGGCTAATGCTCCCCCATGTTGGTAGTTCCCATCTCCCGAACATCGTTCGCATAGCTGGTCAGGAAGTAGGAGGGACAGCGGTATAATATTTGCCAGGTTTAAAATTCCAGGCATTTGACGACCAAGTACAGCTGCCCGCATCCAGGAGACATAATGGCTACGATCCTTTTGTCGACCACGTGCATTCAACCGAATGCGACCACCCATGGGAAGCATTCATTAATTATTTCCCTTGCGGTTTCGCACTTGTGTTCACTGGTGTGAAGGTTCTAATGTGGTACAGGGGTGGTCCTAGTTCGGAAGTGGAACCCAGTGGATTCGGGGAAATGACGCCCCGAACACACTATGTAACTACATGACTGGTGTCACTTTCTAACTAAGCAACACATTCAAAGTGTCCAGAGAGTAATTTTAGCAATCTAATAATCATTATATAAGTTTTATTTAGGTTAAGGTTTGAAGAATGTGTTTATTAAGGCTTTTTCACCAGAGAAATGCTCCCAACCTTTTATGGACCACAACACACTCCAGTGAGAGAAAAATATCCAGGGCACACCCATCTTATTTTCTTTATACCTTCATCAGCTGCTTAAAGATGCCACATTTACTTGAAGCCTTACTAGAGCTATACGAATACTTGTAGTAAAATTGACTTATTAATTTTAATTAATTGCCAGATGGGAATTTTAATTTGAATGCAGACACATCAAAACACATTTTAAGTACCTATTAAACCTATTAAAACCTCAAAGTCATGTCCATGACACACATTGAGGTGGTCTGTATGTTTTGGACCTTGGTTGGAAACCACTGGACTGAAGAACACGCTGGTTAGTATGAGTTTTGTTGCATTAATTTCTGTGACTATACAGATACCCTCCTCGCTATTATAGTAAGAGAATGGACTGGGGAGTAGAAATGCTACTTAAAATAGACATTAATGTTCCTTTTTAAATTTTAATAATTTATAATATAGTTAATTTTATACATATATATATATATATATATAAAATTATATTATTTTATAATTATAGGTTTTTTTAACTAACATTTTTATGTGTTTGTATTTGTCTTAAAGGAGGTATAATAAATATTAGTTTAACTGTACAACTGTACACATATCCACATGTACTCATATTCAACAAGCTTGGAGTTCCCGTCATCCTTGTTTTAGCTCTGCCTAAGGTGCCAATGTGCGTGTAAAAGAGCAATTAAAATGGTTTCTCTGGGGTGCAGACATTTATTATATTGATTCCTGTACTATTTACTCATTACACTAGAAATCTTGGGAAGAAGATAATCAAATATATTTTATTTAATTATGCTGGTCCCCTGGTCACTGAAGCAAAGATAGAAACATTGTAACACATGTTGTGACAGCTGATTAGAACCAGTAGAACCCTTTTACCTGATCATTATTAAATCTTATTAAATCAGGCTCCATTGATAAAAAAGGTAAATCTATACTACACCAACAAGTGGTCGTATGGATTAAAGGGGTAGCGCACAAATATCATGAAACTTACAACCTGTGTAATTAAACACAATTGTTTGGCATCATTTTTTGGCTCCTTTGGGATATTATACAGTACTTTTTCTTTCTGTATTTTTATCCATTGATAAAGGCAGTTTTGCCGAAACGTTGGGGGTGTTTTTGTGATTGACTCTGTCCCTGCTTCTCACTAGGTCTGGTATGCGTATTATTTTTATGTGTATTTATATTTGTAGGGTTTAATTATATTGGTATCTCATTTTTTAATCTATGATACTGACATTTTCTTCTTTCACACAGTGCGCATTTGGCGTTTATACATATATCCAGAATTATTCTGGTTGTTGCGTAATAAGATGATATGACTTTATTTCTTGGTTTTTCGTGTAATGAGATATATTATTAGTATGTACCTACTGAATAAAGATTTGCTTTTGTATATAAAGAGTTATGGTATGGTACATCTACATTATTAAATGTCCGACAGATTTTAGTTATTTATTTTATCAGTTAGCTGTAGGTTCATCCTACATCAATTGGAAACATATTATTGTTTTTTTTTTAATATATATATATATAAAACATGTTCAGCACATGCATGGAGAGTAACTCCCAAAATGGTTAATTATGTAGAATTAAGAATCAAATCGCTAATTTTCAATTAAATTACCTGAGATAGAAAAAGAGAGCTGAGCTGATTTTTTTTTTCTTCCAGCTACGTTGGCCTAAAAATTTGGATCACAAAATAAGCCCTTATAAAGGTGTTATCCTAAACTGAATATGTCCGTAGTTCACCAGATAATTGCGAATTTTAGGTAAATGTAACAACCAGGAAGTAACAGGATTGACAGCCATGGGTTGTAACAAAGTTCATTTATAAAAGTGCCAATTTCGATAAAAATCTGCATTTTTTTTAAATGAAAAAAGAGGAAACTCTTGGCACTTAGAGCACTAAAGTCAGCTAAAAACCAACATTACTGTTGCTACATACCTTGCTGACAATCTGATTGGCCCAGTTTAAACAATACATTGTATTCCTGATGAATATGATGCTACTTGCCTTCTCTGCCTCTGTCTTGGCATCAGCTTCTGTCTCCCATGTAAGCACCTCAAATCTGGTATCTGCCAACTGGTTGTTTTACATCGACTTCCATTTATGGTGCAAACCAAGTTTATGATACATGAGACCACGTGTCAACCTTGTGTGTCTACCCACTAGAACACATGCCATCTGCCACATGCAGTGAGCTCTGACACATCACCTATGAGCAAGAGCATGTTCATATCTTGCTGAACAGCCGTGTGGATTACTTTAGCATCCAACGTCAAGCCTACTTCAGAGAACTTCAGGCCCTGGATCTCCTTCATAGCTCCAGATGGTTCACAAGCTTGGATACCAATTGTGTCTGGACTAGTCTCTTTCTGGTCTATCATGGCACAGAACAGATTATTTAATGTTTCCCTGTTAGCTGTTGACAATATAGACCCACTGAAATGATTTATAATTTTGGTTATGTATTGCTCATTGTTTCAGTGTCCCCATCCTCTTTATATGGTATGTTTGCATTAAAATGGGGGAACTCTAAGGTATTCAGATTTCTTTCTATATTTTCCTCCCTTTTGATGTCTATTTTAATAACTTACCATGGTGGGGACTTGACAACAATTTTCCAAAATGTAGACAAAACAGTTAGGTCTCACTCTGTGTCCGCATTTGGTCAATAGACCCCAATGTTAGCCACCTTCTGTACATGAAATAGTGATTTTTTTTCAAAGGCGTGCACAGTACTGAACTTATTAGAATAAGTAGAGTGCCTTTAACATAATGACTACGCATTTGGAATTTTAGTATTGTCCTTGAACACAGTTGTTTGTTTCTCTGCCATCGAGACTCTAACTCTTCCTTGTGCACGGAATGCTGTCAGCAAGCAATGACTCTTCCCTCAATTGCCTTTGGAAAAGCACATTCTCCGCAGCTTTAATAACATTACTTGTATTGTTCTTATCGTCTTTTTCCACTCTTGCGCTGGCTAAGATTTCATTGAAATTGTGTTGCAATTCCTTATGGCCCTTTTCTATTACTATCTTTTGAGATGTAGGCCCTTTGGGATGGTTAATCATTCTGTATTCCAATTACCATGGTGCCTCAGTTCATTTCTTTCTATTTTGTAACATGGAGTGGTTATTTGTAAGCTGTACATTGAATTTCTGATCAAAAATCAGAGACAAATGCAGTATTTGTGTTTTATAAATTAAATTGCAATAACTAATAGAGTGGAGGATAGCATTCACCCAACATCTTATTAAGAAGAGTTCTGTGGATTCGCTGCAGTATTTTACAACTTATCTAATTTATTTGAGAATATCCAATTTACTGCTTTCAACTTTACATTGTCCATTAAAGGACTAAACAAGAATGGTCCAGATAATATTCATCAAAACCCTTCACTTTTTTAGATATTTAATTCCTTCCTCTTTTGTTTTATCACTGATTGTAAGCTTAGTAGGAAAGATAAAATAGGAAACAAACAGAATGAGTGGGACAGGGCCATGGTGGTAAAAATATTAGAGGCCAGGTAAAAACAAACCTCCCAAGAATTCTGATGGGAAAATTGAGACAGAGTGAGTGGGGTCCTGAAGGTGCATCTGACGCAACTTGTGCGACTAGTGAAGCCCACTGACAGACTATTTGAACGGCCCCCAGCCTTCACGACCATGCAGAGAGTGTTGTGGGATGCGGGAAACCAGAGGAACTAAGGGGGGATGACGAAACAGGACCAAAAAATGTTGACTGTCCCACCAAAAGCGGGACTGTTGGGAGGCCTGTAGAAGTCACAGGTATGATAATTGCAGATGTGTAATGATAAATAACTTTTCAGCTAAGGAACTGTTCATTTAAAATTTAAAATGTGTACAGATCGTTAGAATATTGTTTAATCAAATAAAGCATCTAACAGACATAATAATAATAGGCATAACTGAAACACTGGACAAAATGAAAAAAACAAATAGGTTGCTGATAAAAAAAATTAATTGGAAGATAAGATTGGAAAAATCTGCAGGAAAACGCCAAGAACGTTCTTGTGTGGGACTTGTAACATCTTTTTGCTTCAATAGAAGACACATTTTCTTCCCATCCTTCCGCTTCCTAGCTAATTCAGTGATTACAATTTAGATTTATTTTTTTCTCCATCCTGTCTGGCCTCGAAAGAGTTAACCACAATCTTATTAGAGCATCTGATCCCCGATTTGCCTTGCTACCAGTAACCTTTAACAATCACAGCTTCAAAAGAACGGAAGGTTTCTCTGGGATGCAGCCAGCAAATGATCTCATTAAATGCCTTTTACTGAACTTAATGGGATTTATGTTGACAAGATTTGTTTTTCTTTCTTACATTAAAGGGAAGTATCACTCTGATGCTCCATTGCATTTAATTTCCTAAGACCAAAAAAGCGTATCACCAATTTCTAACAACAGGAGAATAAATTAGTGAAAGAGCTGGAGAATCAAAGTGAACTAATTAAGATCATACATAATAATACAAAAGAGCTTTTACACGCAATAAATGAAAGTATTGCATGACCATTGAAAATGAAATTAGGAGTTGATCGATTTTGTGACCTTTGCCACTTGGTTCTATTCTTTAAACAAAAACCAAGTGTAAAGTTTGAGTTATGACTGTGTGTGATTGCAGGAATTTACTGAGTTGTCCAAAAGGGACACTACAGGCACCAAAACAACTTTAACATTTAATTAAGCATTTTTTGGATGTAGACCAAGTCTCACTGTTTAATCCTCTGCCATTTATGAGTTAAATATGTTTTTCATTCTGTTTATGCAGACCTAGCCACACATCCCCTGGTTGTGACTGACACAACCTGCATGAAACAAAATGGTTTCATATTTTATCAGATATTAACTTACTTCAGAAGTTTTATTTCAGTGAATTTAACTTTAATCACATGCAGGATGCTCCTGCAAGGTCTGCCAAGATTTCAATGGAGTAGGACATAAGAAATAACTTAAACAGAATGTACAATAATAAAGAAAGTTTAAACATTAGATGACTCTTCAGAGGAAGTGTTTAGGAAGGCTGTGGAAGTCACATGCAGGGAGGTGTGCCTAGGGCTGCAAAAACAAAAGGAATTTAACTCCTAAATGGCAGATAATTGAGCAGTGAGACTACAGGGGCATGAAGTATTCACCAAAACTGCATCATTAAGCTAAACTTGTTTTGGTGACTATAGTGTCCCTTTAATGCTTGGGTAGTTAAAATGCATAAGGTAGAAAGAAGTAGAATAAAGTTTACACATGGACTTACTGTGTGGATACGGAGCAAGAGGGGTCCAAAAGCTATGAGGAAACTCTGTATAGAGAATAGATATTCTGGGATTCACAGAAACGTAATCTGCCAATATCCTGCCCTTTTCCTGTTATGTCATCTGTTGTCTGAGATTATGCTATATTTTATAATATTGTTGTGTTTATATTTTGTTGGTAATGCTTAATATTGCAAAAATCGTTTCAATGCAAAAAATATTTGCAAAGAAATTCACTTGAATTCTTGACAATTCATACTTTAGTGCAGTATCTGGACAACTTAGACACAGAGATGTATTCTGTAATATCTGGAGTGCAAGAGGTTGCCTATCCCTGCTTTACTGAAACCCCTGAAGGTGTTTTGTGAAAACCCTTAGCAGAGTGTGCAGGAGAAAGGTGTGAGTTTTTACGCATTTTGCTTTTTGATGGGAAATTTCACCAATCAAGAGGGGTCCAAGAGCTATGAGGAAGCTCTGTACAGAGAATAGAGATTCCAGGATTCATTGTAAAGAAGAATTCTGGAGCAAATTTTAAGAAGTGGAGCAAAACTGAATTTTACTGCAATTAAACGATTTAGAACAGCAATTTTGTTGCCAAGGCATTGCATTTCACAGCATGAGAGAAGCAAAGTTGTATTCCACACGACTCTCATAACCCTCAGCGTAACAAAGATTTAAATGCGAAGTTATAGTTCTAGTTATAACTAGAAGATTAGAAGTTTTAAGGACTGCAATGAATAGGACATTATTTTAGATTTATTTGAAATATGAAAGTGCAAGCTCTGCCTTAGTTATTTTTGTCTGTGGTTCCCAGGAATTGATTTATTTGGATTTTGTTTCTGGATGGATATTGTTATTATTAAGATTGCTTATTAACATTAACAGCATCTGTTCCAAAATGTTAATCTGAGATCTTTTTTAAAAACACTAAATCCCTGGGAAGTTTGTAATAGGACAAATGACTTAATTAAGAATAAAATAAGTGCTCCGCATTAATATCTCTTCTTCCTCCTCGAAACAATAATTTGTATTTATTATTTATTTCAATGTTTTTGGAAACAAACAGCATTTCAAAAATATATTTAATGAATGCAAGTTCTCAACAGATAAGTGCAAAATAGGCTGATTGTACAGTACCTGCAGCCTAAGGTAACAGCTGTTCCTCTTATATGAAAATGTATATAAAATAAACACTTTACTGAGCTGCAATGATGTTAATGTGGTTCTACAGTATATACCTCCTATAAATGTCGGTCAGTAAGGGAACACATAATCAACCTCATCTACCATCTTTCCCTGAAAAATAAGACCCCCGAAAAATGCACTAGAGTTTATTTTTGGGGTGGTCTTATTACGGGGAAAAACATGTGCTAGAAAGCAGGTCTCTGTCCGGGGGAATAGGTTACTCGATAATAGAATACTGCGAATCTGTGTTCGGGGAAAATTTACCGAACATAGATTAGTTTACGCGCGAATGGAATTCCGCGAATCTACGCGAACATCCCAAATGGAATCCCGCGAACATAGATTAGCGAACTAGCAACTAGGGAGTAGGGCATATCTTTAAAATTCTTTATTTTTCGTGCTTTGTTTGGGACATTGGCATAAACATAGTAGTACAATGATAAGACATTTTGTTTTTGCATGCATCATGATAGCCAATGTGTAGATAAAACATTGACAGGATGGTTGTCAGCACAATTTTTCATAACAAACAGGTAAGGTTACAAACCCAGGATAGGTGTGTTTGTAGCAGGAGTGATAGGACGTGTGTTTTCCCCTGGGATACTCCAAGTGGATGAGTGTGAGTATGCTCGTTAGTTCTAGCCATGGTGGTCCAGTGTGTGTGTGTGAGCATATGTGTGTGCGAAACAAGCAGGTGTACACAATTAGATGCCTGTATGTACACTACTACGGAGTTCCTGGTGTGTTCGTTTGTGTTGGAGTGTCATGTGAGAGTATTACTCTGATGTACATGATACATATTGTGGCTTCCTATCTGGTACTCCTAACCTTGGGGGTGGCGGGGGTAGCTGAGGGTTCTAGATTGGGATAGACTCCTTCAGGTTGTAAGCCGTAGGGGGTCTGTCTGCCCCTGTTGTGGGTGGGTCCCCAGACAATTATTGGCAATGCTTGAACATTAAATTATAAAGAGCAAGTATAAAAGTGGATACAGGAATAAAAGTGAACTCGGGTGGGGGTAAACAAGAGAATCATAATCAAAACATATACGGCCAGATTGGCGGTGGTAACTGTGTTGTAGATGGCTTGTTTTAGGCTCAGTACTTGGGCAAGTTCAAGTGTTTGGGGTCTGCGGGTCTCGCGCTGGCATAGCAGGAGTGGATCCGTCTGCTGGGTCCCCATTATCCGGGTGGCCTGCTGGTGTAGTGGGGATTTGTGATGGCTGTAGTCCCAGTGCGCTTAGACAAGCGGGCACTCCAGCTAGAGACGTGAGGTTGTGTGCAGTCCCCTGATGGTGGGCCAGCAGTGAGCCAGTGTTTCCTCTTCTGTATGATATTTCAGCTTTGCGGAGTGTTGTGGTCACCGGTCCAAAAGTCTTGCACCTCAGCAAAGTGGCTCTAGTAAGGTCCTGGAAGAATAAAAGCTGGGAGCCTTCAAAGTCCAGTGACGTTTTACCTTTTAGGGCAGTCATTATTTGTATTTTATCGTGGATGGTCATACAGCGCAGGATGACATCTCTGGGTGTGTTAGGTGAGATGCAGACTGAACCCGTCACTTGGTAGATCCCATCTAGGGCAATTTTCTTTGCGATGGCCTGTGGTAGTATAGTTGAGAGCAGGTGCCGTATATAGTGTGGCAATTCCTCAGTTAGGACTGTACTGGGGACACCCCGGATTTTAATGTGTCTCACCAGCACGACGTCTGCTGCAAGCAGCTTCTGTATATTTATTAATAGTGCCTTTAGGTCCCCTTTAGTAGTGGGGTCTGAGTCGTCTTGGGGTTCAGGCGCCCGTGAGTGTACCGCCGGAGGGGCCATTGTGGTTGTCGGTTCACCTCCGACTGGTTCTGAGGTCAGGCTGCTGCTAGGCGGTTGTGCAGTGCATGCCGGTTCTGGTTGCCCGGGCCAGAACAGCATCTCCCCTATGTCTCTGTCTTGCAAGTTGGTGCCAGCTGTGTGCTTTTGTGAGCTGCGGCCCATTGTATGTGTGCCGGTGTTTGTGTTGGGGGGGGTACTCTGGGTAGCTTCCGCCGAGGAAGGCCTCAAGGCCTAGGTGTGGCGTTTGTGTGGTAGGCCACAGTTTTTCGCCTTTGCCAGGGCTGTTTGGGGGCCTGAAAGAATGGCATCAGTCGGTGCAGTATGTTTTGCTCTGTTGTGTTGGTCGGTTTTCGAGGTTTGATGGGCCATCGGAATGGAGATTAACTGCAGATTGTATCTGGGTTCTGGGGAGTTAGTTGAAATGGCGTCTGATCAGAATTGCTGCCAGGCTCCGCCCCTGTAGGGCATATTTGCGAGGAAGGGCTTATATTATGAGCCTCCCCCAAAATAAGCTACGGTGATGTCTTATTTTTGGGGAAACATGGTAATACCCAGCACTGAGCATTCAAAACTATGTTGGGAAGTATGGAACTGGGGATGGTGGAGTCCCTGTTGTCTTGCTGTTGTCCTGTCTTCTGACACTGCTTCTTATGCCACACATATGCAGCCACACTGCCACACAATGCAGATAGTCCCAGTCAATAAAATCTTGATTTTGTGTCCGGTCTCCCTTGGGTAGATAAAATCCAGGATGTGCACCATCTACCTGTCAATATTGTCCACAGAATGACATGTTCCAACTTTCCCTGTGACCCCCATTCAGGGTAGACTCTTTGTGTCCTGGAAGTTTTGTCGTCCTTGTTACAGTCCTGGCTTTTGTCATGTAGGAAGGAAAATCTCTACTCTTGTCCAGATGAGGCTTTGATATAGGTGCTATAAGGTCCTAAGGGAATGTTGGGTTGGGCTGTGATATCCACCAGAACTGAATAGGGACATTTGGGAGGTATGTATAATATCCACAGAATTGATGCATCATGACTTAAAATTCATAGCAAAATATACTCACGATTGTCTCACGGTAAAGGCATGGACTCAACAAAGGCTCAACAAAATCATTGCATGAACTTTACGTGAGTAAATCTATTGTGAACCTAAATAGCAGTAATTTTGCATTATCCGTCTGCATGGAATTGTAAAAATTCCACAGAATGCAAGTTATACTTTTTTGTGATCGTTATTAAATCAGGGTGCAAACTTTAATTTGCCTTCACTTATAACTGTTTCAAGCACAATTCCTTTCCATCTTTTAAAACAATGTCATGCAAAAAATAGAACCATAATAATCAACAAACCGTTATAAAAACAGAGCAGTATGTAAGAACTTACAAAAAAAACCTAAAGGAATAATCTAAGCACCATAACCACTGCAGTACTCTGGCGCTCCTTCAATGTTCGCTCTCAGCAATATAGCGAAGTCCTGAAGAGGTGATCGTCGCCTAAGGGATTCCAGGTTAGTATTCCATTGGCAAATATTTTGACTACTTATATTGGGGGCACCAGGGCACACCTGACACCATAACCACTGCAGCACGCTGATGTTTAATTTGAGTAATCTTCCTATTTGTGTTAAGGAAGGGGTGAATAGCAAGCAATTCCATGACCACTTTTTTCTAGTCAAATTCTGTCTTCTTTAATAAACTAATTTATTTCAGACATCCCTCTTCACTGATGTGTTACAAACTGGATTATAACCTTCCCAAAGCATGGAACTTCCTTTTCTTTAATTACATAGAAAATTTAGTGTATACCTTTCTAAACCATTTCTCTAAAAGGCGGCCCAAGGGAAAAGTTTTGTATTATTACTGAGTGCTCTGTGAATCGTTAACAGTTTTTTAACCCCGTAAGATAAGACTGCGCCCTATAGACCCAAGAACACCATAACAACTTCATTGACACAATGCTGTTGTGGGGTCTGGAGTGGTCCTTTAAAGGATTTAAATTTTTGCAACTATTTTGTAGTTATATCCCAAAGAAACATGCATGTATATTTTCCTACATGTTTTTTTTTTTTTTAAAGGTACATAAAAAATAAAAATAAACCAAAAACCTAATGTCTGCAGACTTTGCAAGCGCCCCCTCTTTCCCAAACTTATCATTTCAGCCTGTGCCATGTGATGCATCAATCAAAGACTTGTACTGTAGCCACGAGCGCATGAACATGATTGCACTTTCCTATTAGCTATGGAACTAATTTGGACGAGATGCGATTTGTTTGAAGCCAAATGCACAAGTCTAATAAACAATTACTTTTTTACTTTCAAACACATAAAACATAAATTCTGTTTCTATTCCTCATTCCAATAATTTTGCTTTAACATCATCAGACGGCCATACATATTTCCCAGCACTTTAGGAATAAGCAGCCATCTGGCGTGATGAGATCACATGACTGTGACATCATTCATGCGGTGTCAAAGATGTACACGTAGGAGGGACCCTTTGAGATGAAAAGGCATATTGCACAGAATTCTATCTATGACTGGAGGGCATTGGAACACAGCCAACACCCAAAGGGATTCATTTTCAAATGCTTCGAGAGAAACATATGTCTGTGCTTCCTTTACTATTGTTATTTACAATTCCCAGAAAAACTGTTAAAACCAAGCATTTCATTCCTGATTTAACCTTTTTAAATTTTGATACTTATTTCTCTAACTGTGAGACTTCCACAGTTTTAACTTAATTGATGTGGTAAACCTAATAGGTATAAAAGCAGTGAGTGATTACTGCCCCTTGATATAAGACATAAAAATGTGGAGAATAAAAAAAATAATAATAAACAAATTATGATAAAAATGAGGATAGAAATAGGAAAAAATAAAAAAATTAAAAATAATGAAATAATTTTTTATATTTTTTTTATTTTTTCCTATTTCTATCCTCATTTTTATCATAATTTGTTTATTATTTTTTTTTTATTCTCCACATTTTTATGTCTTATATCGAAGGCACAGTAATCACTCACTGCTTTTATACCTATTAGGTTTACCACACTTTTAGCCATTAGTCACTAACCAGCTCCTGGAGTTCACACACTTTACTTTTAAGGTGAATTCTTATTTGTCTTTTAAATAGGTTTTTAGTGAATCCCTATTTCTCCCAGTTTGAGCAGCATAGTGCTAGTCTGTCTCCCTCCTTCCTGTGTGTTACACTAGGTACACCAGAATAATTATTTAACTTAATTGATAACTACGATAACTTATTAAGGAAACACAGAAGAACACATGTGATTAATGATGCATATTCAATTTATTAATGTGAATTCATTCTTAAAATAAGTATCAGCATTTCTGTCATAAAAAGCTGTAATCCTATAGCGAGTTGTTATAGAAGGAGCAGCAGCCAACCAGGACCAACCAGCAGCTCTCATTCTCTTCTAGGTTCTATTAAAACTTTCAGTAACGTAATGTAGTAAAATGATTGTCTACTCAAAATTTGACTATATATCTCCGGAACGTACTGGGAAACAAGAGAAATCTGAGTGTACCTTTCCTGGTTAAATACTTTGTTATTATTTTTTATTTCTATATTTTTTAATTATTATATAGATAAATAGCCAGAAATTAAGTTAAACTATAAATAAATTGCTCAGCAATGCATCCCTCGGAGCTCGTTTAATGAGCCTGATCAGTTGTAGGAGCCTGTTGGCCCATGGCGATTGATCTTAGCCCATAATTCCTTGCCCAGCAGTGAATTATGGGATATGCAGTTTATCGCTAAGATGATAAGATGATTGCTAAGATGATTGAAACTGATCTGTGTAGTTATAGAAGCTAAGGAGGGAGAGAGAAAACCGTCCATATTTTAGAAAATCCCTTCTGCTATAGCCCACACTGGGGACCGAGTGTGGACTCAGGATATTCTCAGCACAATGCATGTCACAATAATGCACAGTGCTTATAGTGCGTAGATGGGCACTAGAACGATAATTGTCATCACCGAAACCGAAAGATGGCACTCCATTTCTGAGTAATTAACTGAGATCCAGCTGTTATGGTTCTAGGGAAAAGTCCATAGGCTGGTTAATGACAACAAACTAGCAGTTTGTGATGTTTGCCTACCAGATATTCCCTAATAAGTTTTCTGTCTATAATATCTAACAGTTATTCAATGATGAAGACTCACTGGACGTAGACATTGAGACTCGAGACATAGAATATATGCTGATGGCCAAAACCCAAATACGTTGATAAAAAAAATATATAAATAAAAAAAAACAATATATAGATATACATTAAAATAAACAGCATAGTTTTAGTGTGTGAAGTTTGAGGTATGACTTACTGCCATATACCTAAAATGCAGGGGAGAATATTTTCTGGACTATTAAAAATTGATACACCAGATACAACACGGTATGTTCAGAGGTCTTGAGAAGTCTATGCCTTGACGCATCAGGGCTGTTTTGGCAACACAGTGGGGGACCTACATGATAATAGGTAGGAGGGTTTAATTTTGTGGCTGATACTCAGAAAAGTATTGTATAACCATCTCTATGAAAGTCCTTAAACAGCAGCATGCCAGTTATTCATGTTGTTAAGTACATATTATACAGGGGACGTGTGATTGGTTTGATTATTTTCTTCAAACTGTGTCAAGGATGAACATAAATACTGTTATATTACATGAATAGGGAGGAAAGAATGTGCGTTCCATTGGGGACCAATAAATACAGATAGAATTTGTTTCTTTCAATAGCTGCTCGGATGTAAATATGATATGATTTTCAAAGCACTCTATAAAATCTTTCAGTTTTATTAACCTAAATGGATCGTCAAGGTGTATTTTAAAGTATACTACCAGATGAGATTATTTGTGAAGGTTGAGATCTCAACGTAGTTTTTGAAGTATCATTCATTAAATTTAACACGCCTTCTTTACTGTCTTAACTATAACGTAATATCCTTACTTGACATCGGGCTATTATCGTTACTCAGCCTGCTCCCTAGAGTCACAAATAATACATCACACAATACTTAATGTACAATTTGGGATAATTGGATTGATTAAATCTGAAAGTAGCTGGGCAAATTGCTGACCAGAAGTAAAAAATGAAATTGAATACTTAAAACATTAGCTGGAGAGATGTTTAACCCTCTAGGTAGTTAGCGTAGGAAAGAACAAATTAGCATATCTTTAGTAAGAAGTTGATAAACTATAACTTGCTTTACGAAAATAAGGCTAGGGCAAGATTATCAGTCATTACATTATTGGGGGGAAATAAGGGGAACATCACAATATATCTATCTTGCTCTATAGCAGTGCGCCGGATGTACAGCAAATTGTGTATATTTGGCTAATTTGTGGTGTATATTTGGCTTATTTATTCACGGCACACCAACAGTCTGATGTAGGCATTTCACAGTTATGCCTTGATAACTAGATCACTATTATGGTGGACAGGGTATGTTCTGAAGATTCCAAACAAGCACTGACCTAGATGCATCAAGCCCAGCTCACACATACCAACTTTAATTAAGATTCTGTAATCTCTGGAGAGAGTGACGTAATCAAGGGTCAAAGAGGATCGATAGCTCTTGAAGGTGAGGCCAACACCCTTGGAGGCTACGATGTTCGTTAAGACATAGTATCCTAGAGATATATGGTGCTCGGAGTGTTATGGTGCTCGGAGTGTTCCTATAAGAGGTTCAATTATAACTAAGCACAGGATGATGGTGCTGAACGCGGTTAATGCTGATCATATTGCAACACTAGATTCAAAGCTTCTCTATATCTCTATGAGAAGCATTTACTGGAGGAAGTTAGGACTGCGTCCTTGCACTGCTGTAAAGGTAAGTTGCTTTTTTTAGATGTTTTTATTTTAACAAGGTGCGCATTAAGTTAAAGGGACTCTCCAGCACCAGGAAAATAAATCAGTTTTCCTGGCACTGCAGGATCCTGCAGTGCCCACCTCCCTCACAACCCCCATCCCATGATGCTAGAGGGGTTAAAACCCCTTCAGTGACTTTCCTGAATCCAGTGCCGATGTCCCATCGCCCGCGCTCCTCCCCCGCCGACATCAGCCGGCAGTGGAGACCTAATGCACATGCGCAGCAATGGCCGCTCACGCATTAGACCTCCCCATAGGAAAGAATTATTTAATGCTTTCCTATGGGGATTCTGGCGACGCTGGAGGTCCACATGCATAGCGTGAGGAGGTCCAGCATTGTTTAAAACACTTTTTGTGTTTTAAGAACCCGGAAGTAGATCTAGTGGCTGTTTGATAGACAGCCAATAGAGGAGGACTTAACCCTGCAATGTAATTATTGCAGTTTATAAAACTGTAAAATTTACATTGCAGGGTTAAGGGTGATGGGAGTTGGCACCCAGACCACTCCAATGGGCAGAAGTGGTCTTGGTGCCTGGAGTGTCCCTTTAACCCCTTAAGGACCAAACTTCTGGAATAAAAGGGAATCATGACATGTCACACATGTCATGTGTCCTTAAGGGGTTAAAGTAGAAAAGGAACAATCTAACAATAAATATATATATTTGTTCTTAATGTTAGTGTTCCTTTAATATTTTCAGTATTCTGTTAAAGGACCACTCTAGGCACCCAGACCACTTCAGCTTAATGAAGTGGTCTGGGTGCCTGGTCCGGCTAGGATTAACCTTTTCTTCTATAAACATAGCAATTTCAGAGAAACTGCTATGTTTATAAATGGGTTAATCCAGCCTCTAAAGCCTGTAGTGGCTGTCTTATTGACAGCCGCTAGAGGCGTTTGCGTGTTTCTCACTGTGAAAATCACAGTGAGAAGACGCAAGTGTCCACAGGAAAGCATTATGAATGCTTTCCTATGAGACTGGCTGAATGCGCGCGCAGCTCCTGCCGCACGTGCGCATTCAGCCAAAGAGGAGGAGAGGAGGCGGAGCGGAGAAGGAGAGCTTCCCGCCCGGCGCTGGAAAAAAGGTACGTTTTAACCCTATCCAGCCCGGCAGGAGGGGATCCCTGAGGGTGGGGGCACCCTCAGGGCACTATTGTGCCAGTAAAACGAGTATGTTTTCCTGGAACTATAGTGGTCCTTTAACAAAAATAATATTTTTTGCATTATTACTCTCAATAATTTGTGCCAGATTACTTTTGCTCTTTATATTATATTTCCTCTTTTCTGGACTTTGAGAATAGTTCATATTATCTATAAAGGTTGACAACATAACTCCTAGAAAAATAAAATTGTAATGCTAACACAATAGGTGAGCTTATCTAGAACGATTCTGCATTATTCTTCACATATACCGCAATTAAACACTTTCTGCTATTTCGCTCATTCATTGGGCTGTTTGAGCAGAAAATGATAAGAAACAATTTATATTCTGCGAGTTTGCAGCAAAGTGCAATTCTTTTTTTTTTTTCTTCATTTTTATATTTTACAATAAATATTTTAATGGACTATCTTTATAATATACTGTTAATAAAAGAAATGGCATTTTCAGTAAAGCTTTTTAAGCGCTAAGATTTCCCAATGGCATTTCATTAAAATAAAAAAAAGACTAAAAAACACAACTGAGACTAAATGTAGTTATCAATACAAAAAATGTCATACATGCTTATTCTGCACAAAAACGCACTAGACAAACATATGAATGCGACTTTCTAACCAAGCCCCTGTTCATTTTTATGTTTTTTTTTTTTTAATTTAATTTATCCATTTGAGTAATCTTTAGTTAAAGGGACACTGTAGGCACCAACACCACTTCATCTCAGTGTTGTTGTGTTCCTGTGATGTTGCTTGTGTACATTGTTACTTTGTGTTTGGGATTTGTGATGTTTGTTCTGCTCATGGATAAACACTTGATTATTGACATTGATTGTTTGTTAGAAAATATGTTTTGAAGTTCTTTGAGGCATTAAATTTGTATTAAAGCTTTCTACGGGCAATTTAAGGTGTGGATGACTATTTTTTAGCTGGACTGGAATTGTAGAAACTCTATTTGAAATTGAAATAAAAATTATGGCCAAATTATTCACATTTTAATAACTTCTCCAAGTCAGATATGTAATCACAAGTATTACTTCATTGAATAACCCCGTCAGTAAGTAACCCACAATATATTAATTTGACTAACGTAATAGTTTATCCACTAAACGGTGAGTCCTGGCGAGTTGACAACAAAATTATAAAAAATCAATTGCAATCTCAGTTTCTGCTACTTCTTTGTTTTGTATATTCGGTTTAACTTAAAGGAACACTATAGTCACCTAAATTACTTTAGCTAAATAAAGCAGTTTTAGTGTATAGATCATTCCCCTGCAATTTCACTGCTCAATTCACTGTCATTTAGGAGTTAAATCACGTTGTTTCTGTTTATGCAGCCCTAGCCACACCTCCCCTGGCTATGATTGACAGAGCCTGCATGAAAAAAAAACTGGTTTCACTTTCAAACAGATGTAATTTACCTTAAATAATTGTATCTCAATCTCTAAATTGAACTTTAATCACATACAGGAGGCTCTTGCAGGGTCTAGCAAGCTATTAACATAGCAGGGGATAAGAAAATCTTAATTAAACAGAACTTGCAATAAAGAAAGCCTAAATAGGGCTCTCTTTACAGGAAGTGTTTATGGAAGGCTGTGCAAGTCACATGCAGGGAGGTGTGACTAGGGTTCATAAACAAAGGGATTTAACTCCTAAATGGCAGAGGATTGAGCAGTGAGGCTGCAGGGGCATGTTCTATACACCAAAACTGCTTAATTAAGCTAAAGTTGTTCAGGTGACTATAGTGTCCCTTTAACATTACGGGATTATTCACTAAGTAGTCAGTTGTGATGATCTTGAAACTAAATTTCAAAAAAAGATGCTGGAATAGAGAATTTTCCACTTTGAATGATTCAGGGTAAATTTGGAAATATAAGCTTAGTTAGTAAGCCGGGTGCAAATGCATTACAAGCCACAGTTCAGTAAATATTAGTGGGAAATAATACAGATATAAACGCACAAGTCTCACAAAATTATTTATTATGGAAGTAGTTGTCGTAGTGATTGCTATATGAGTATATTTGAAACAATAAAAAAAAAGTACTTTTTCATTCATAATTTTTATACAGATTTTTTTCCTTAAAAAGTATTTATAATGTATTTATTTTTGTCTGCAGTGTGCTTAATCGAACGCCTATGCACCTTATCCATGAAATTATTTTAGTGGACGACTTCAGTGAAAATTGTAAGTCCGCCAACATTTCAATATTATTAATGTGTGTGCAAAAATATACTGAATATTTATGGAACTTTGTTTAGTGTTATTTAAACATTTTTTTTCCAAATCGCAAGACACTGTTTTCTGAGGAACACAGAAACAGAATGAAAAGGTAAAAAAATTATTCCGGGACCATGCGAGCAGCACAAAGTAGACAATATGCCAAGGGTAGGCAGCGTTCCTTTCAAAAATACCACTGCGCAGGACTGCCCACAGAGAAGAACCATTGGTCCCACAGACACAATGTTAAGCATACATTCTGAGACATTTCAGATATAACTCTTACTTGTCCCATATATCTATGCCCAGGCAATTGCAAAATGTAGGCCAAAGTAGACACACTGAATACATTCTGCAACTCTGCAATGTTTCCAGCACAGCCATTTTGAAATTAAATTAACAATTCCATGGTCCATTAAATACGATTTACTGCTTTGTTAAAGGGACACATTAAGAACCAAAAAGCACTACATCTTAATGTAGCGATTGCAGATCATAGATGCTGTTCCTTTTCCCTCCAAAATTTAAATATTGTCATGTCTGAGAATTGGTAATGTGTAGATTGGAAAGAGAGCATGCCTCTCATGGCTGTCAGGCTGAAACACATTAAGACCTTGAAAAATAAAAGTCTTTACATTCCGTATCACACGCTTCGCATGATGATGCTGAACACTGGTAATGCTTCTCACAGACACGCATTGAATTTAAAGCTTGTTGATGGGAAGCATCCAATTAATGGAGTGTAGCAATTGCCGTGCATGCACCGTAGGTCTCCAAAGCTTCTCAATGAGTTACGTCTCACTTGGAAATTACTCTATTGAATAAAACATTAAATATCAACTCGATTATGTGTTAACCTTTTTTTTTCATGAGATCCTCTGTTTTTGCCCAGAACCCAGCTTAGGTCTTGCCAGGGTACATTGCATCGGAGGTGTTTCTGTTACCTCCTGCTCTCTATGCTATCTCAGGGCTTATTTACAAGTAGCTTTTTGCTAATACTCGACAATTAATAATTACATTTTGTAGAGTCAGAAAAGTGTGTGATATATTTTGTGATTTGAAATTTAATTGGATCATTATTTTTTCAAGAAGTTGGCCATTGTACTAACTAAACTCGAAAAGAATGATCGATTGCACCTAATAGAGTCACATGGGAAGTAACTGCTATTCAAGGAAAGGAAATTAGAGCCATTAACTACTTTGAAACTGCGAAAGATTGAACGATGAGCTGACAGAGCACAATAAATGTTCTTTTGGAAATGCACCCCTAAGAAATATATGAACTTAATAACTTCCATTAAATTCCTTCCAGCCCCTTTAATTCTGCATACAAAAGTCATGAACAAAAATGAACTGTTTCATCAATGTCTCTGCTCTCAGGTTAAACAAGAGAGCATTATCTCTTTCATTCTTTCTTCAGTGTTGAAATTAGTGTCACGCTAATTGTCACGTCAATGTCTTAATTTTACTGAATTGTGTCCAGTGTTCATGAAATTCAAACCTATCTGCTGAATTCAGAATGCGGGTATTAGCACGTCTATAGGGCAATTATAGTTGTACATATACTGGAATTGGTTCTTCTTACAATACAGTCTTCACCAACTCTTTGTTTTTTCCTTTTTGTTTTTCCTTCTTTTCTTTTTATTCATTTTTCATCTAGACAATTTCAAGAATTTAAGTATTGTGAACTAATTAAATAAAATTGGACTTTTCCATTCATTAAATGATGTTCTAAGTTCTGTTTATATCGTCCTGTATAATGTTTTACTAAACAACCTACTTTTCACACGTACGTACAAAGACATCACAATTACAATATTGTACCATTTATATATATCCTATTCTTAAACTTTTCATTATCCCAGTTTATTCCCTTTATTATCTTCTTTTCTTTTTCCCTCCCCTTTCTCTTTCCCGTTTCTCTTTTCCCTTCTTTCTCTGGACCCAACATGCAAAAATAGTCAAATCTCATTGAGTCAATTTTAATTTCATTTGACATCGTGGGAGCTGAATGGTAATGCCAAATGAGAGTAACCAGTTGGACAGGATTTTAGGTTATGAGTATAACTGTATCTAAACAAGGTTCTAGGTCAGAAGACATGAATAATCCACACTCCTAGTTTAGATATGTCCACTGTGTGTATCTCATAAGACTATACATTATAAATAAATGACTTTTGGACATAAACATCATAAGGATGTCCAACATCTTCAAAATCATCGCACATTGGCTTTTCCCCATTGCTGATGTTGGAGGAGGACCAGAGATGGAGCCAGCGCTAAAAGGGATTCCTTAAAAAAAAAAAAAAACCTCCATAATTGCTTTGATTTTGATTTCAAACTTGCACTATGTCTTTAACAACGACATTATCATGTCAGTGTTGGTGCTGACAGAAGTTCACATCTTACTCCACTTCATACTCATGTCAGTATTGACACCAACCAAACTTTAAGTCTTGAGTTCTACCATAGTTGCACCAAGCTCAACATTGAACATAGACCATGTCTCACCATTATCCTGACTAGCAGCAAACCAACATCAATTTTGTGCACACGGATGACATGGCCACAGCTATAGGTGTCAGACCTATATAAGTGCCTGCTCTGCTCAGAGTCTTTGTCCTGTTGGGATTTCTCCATGATTCCCACATTACTTGTTCACTGTGTGTTACTTTGGTCAGCTTGTCCGACTGTCCTTATCTGTGACCTGGTCTGGAATTAAGTTCTTGCATTCCTCTGGAATCCATTCTCATTACTTGTTTTCTGACCTTGCTATTTTTGCCTCCTATACCCATTGTATTAAGAACCAGTAATACGCTGCTATCATTGTTTTACTGTTAAGGTGACATAGGTTTCAGTTCTGCGGGCTTAGTTATCATACTTACCTTACACAATTGTTATGTAAGTTTCTGCTTGTAGTGTGTGTACGTGGAGGCTGCTAATTCTAAATTCAATTACAGACTTGGCTCCATCCAGTATAAATATTACAGACTAGTCAGCATACATTTAGTATAAAGATAGATAGATAGTATAACTATTGACACTGAGTTAATAGATTATTACTAGTAGCTGGCTAGGTTACTAGGAGACAAAACCATCTCATCTCTCCAAGAATAAACACGTGGTGTTTAGACCCTGCGTGTGTTTTAATCCAAGCACTTCACTATTTCCAGCTCTTTCCTACGATTTGTCCTTCTCAAGTCTTTCTTTGCCTTGTGTGAAATACACCTCAGTCTGGAACTCAGAAGGTTACAGTATCTCAGGCTGAACGAAAGCCCACCGGTTATTTTAGCCTCATCCTGAGAGCCCTTCTTACGTTTGAGCAGTTCTGGGTCATGGGGCTGATTTAAAAGCATTGATAGGTGTTTATAAAGCAAAGCACTGTGAATCTATCGCGTTTTATCGATTTGAATCCACAAACACATCCCAAGACATGACTCCTGTCAGTGTTAGTTTATAACAAGCGGAGGGGGTATTGTACAGCTATGGACATGGAAAGCAAATATAGTCTGTGCGATTAGCATTCATCTGTTGTGTTTTGAGCCACTGTTGGGCTTCAGACTGTGTTTATCACTAATGGAATTCCTTTTATTGTAATGAAACATGTGCATTGTGTTTCTGTACGTTTATTCATGGGCTAGCCAGCGCCACATAGGCCCATCACATGCTGATTGCATAAAGCACAACATCTGCAAGATCATTCACTCGATCCTCGGAGAACAGTTAAGGACCATATGGAGTTCTCACAACCATCATGTACCATTGTCAGACGATCAATCTGGAAGACCATGTTTTTAGGTTCTCTTCTTCCTTTATTTATCTTGATTACTGTATTTTTAAATGCTCATGCTCGTACATATTTTATATCAAAGATCACGCAAACAATATATTAACAGCATGCGTAAATCAGAACTAACTGGTTGCATATAGAGGCTTAACCCCTTAACCGCCATGTTTTCTTTGCCAAAAAATTAATTATTAATGTGCACAGATAACACAAAACTGTTAAAAAACAAACAAAAAAAAACAAAGCACTTTGTGCTTATTTCCTTCTGTTTAAGGATGTCTAAAAATATCATTGTGTACATTTCTGTCATTAAAATTTTGAAGTAGCTACCTAAAATTACCACCGGCACTGCTCAAATCTCCGCCATGATCTCAAGGAAGACGCATGTCCTCCTCCGTGATGGTCAAATCCAACGCTTTTCAGAGAGGAACATTGGGGACCTCATGCGCACGCACGGTGAGTGCCACATGCGCATTCAAGCTTCCCTTCTAGTAGCTGTCAGGAAGATAGACATTATGGTGGGCATAATGCTTCAATGTAAATATTACAATTTCTAAAAAAAACAACAACCTGAAATGTATTACATTACAGGGTTAAAAGGACAGGGCCGCTGCATCCAGACCATTTCATTGAGATTGACCATAGTGTTCCTTTAGAGTGAATGATTTCTTTTTCAAGCAGAAAGTCAAACACAGATCGGTTCTGGCTAATGTGGTCTCCAATCTCCCCAAAAGGGGCATTGAAAGATTATTGACAGTGGTGGGATAGAAAGAGATATGAATAGTGCTTGGCTTTGATCTAGAAATAGTACACTTTAAATAGTGTGTACACTAGATAATACACAAGAACACAAGGTAACAAATATTAGAAGGCTAAAGAATGAATATAGAATTAGATTAGTGACCCTTGCATACAGATCAATGCCTGTCGCGATAAGAGCAGTTCTAGAATTGATGGTTACACACTAGGTGTGTCATAAGTGTGGAAGCAAAATTAAGTAACAGAAAAATTAAATATACAAGTGTTTACTAATATTGAAAGCTGATTGACAGAAAAATCCAAGGACAATCACAGTATTTAAATGAAAGCTTATTCCACTGTTAAAGTTGGTTTCTCCCATTTTTTTTAAATCCAGGAAGTCTAGATGTATTTAAATATTATTTAATGATTTTATCTCGGTAAATAAACATTCAGAGCATTCACACAGCGTACGCTCAGCATTATGTATAAATAAAATACCCCCTACCTTACAATTTATTCTGATATATTTATCATTATAATGGCTTTCCAGAGCCTTGTAGACCCAATACACCAACTAACATCTACACATTTCTTAATGTTACCGGCCTATCTAATGCAGTTAATCATACTCCCATATCTACATGTCCTCCAATAGTGCCCAGTGGGAAATATCTAAACATCCCTGCGTGTATACTGTGTGTGATTTATGAGAAAGATGTAATAGTATTTCTTATTGTGCAATCAATCATAAAATTTATTTTTATGCTGCTGTATACCACAAATGATCCATAATATTTACTGCAGTTAATGGGAAAGAACGGATTTATTTACAATAAAACTACATAGAGATGAAAAGCTCATTCATAGGTGTTAGTTTGGACCGATATGGCTGTTTAAAGGATTCAGGATTCTCAAACAATAAATGTAGGGATCCCTTTTATTATATGAGTTATATTTCTTAAAAAAATAAAATAAAAGCAAATTTAAAAAAAAATGGATTCTTAATTTTTTTATGGAAAAAAAACAGCAAAGGGTTCATAAATCAGAAGAATGTATATCTGTGGCCCCCAGTTTAACCAATATAGCCCTGGTGTATAGAATGTTCAAACATGTCCTATAGTAAAATAATATTCCACAAACCAAGCAACCACAGGATACAATGTGTAAAATCTCAACCAAAACAAATGCTGCAAAAATCTTACTATAGTTTGCTACAGCGCCACCTACTGTCCAAAGCAATATTTACACGTCAAAAATATCTGATGCATGCTACCATAGATGCCTCTGGAGCTCACTGGTTATTCAGTAAACACTAATGAAATTAAATGGCAATTCTCATATTTACTAAAGATAATTCCTGTCAGAATTCAGTCAAACCAACCAAATCTACAACAATTGACTGGTTGCATTTGGTGTCTGATTTTAAATCAGTGCTTTTTCGTATCTGAACATGCATTTTTCTTTGGGGTATATGAGAAGTGGGTAAGTCTCTAATCCACTGAAAAATAAAATGTAGGGTGTTCCAGGCAAAACTATTAACCAAGGATGATCTTTCCCCTTCTCTCACTCCATGTGAAGAGTGGAGGGAATGGTTTAAACTGGCAGAGCCCTTGTGAATGCCATCTACTCTTTCTTCTATACAAACCAGAAGCAGTTTTATGTGTGACTGGGTCTCAAAGCCTTTATCTCAAAAATAAACAAACCTGTAGATGACCTATGAAAAAAAACAAAACCGATTTTTTAATCTTGGCATTTCAAAGTAACCAGTGCAATCAGCTGTAGTAGTTATTGTACTTATATCTCTCTCTCTAATAATTGTTCTTAAAATAAGATAATCATAATGCAACACAAAAATAGGTGGATCTGCCCAGAAAAGGTCCAGCCATTGTGAATATAACGAGAACGATTTGTACCACATCAAGGTAACCTGGCAGCCAAGGAGAGTGGACTGGAATCAGGCCCGGACTGGCCATCGGGCACACCGGGCAAATGCCCGGTGGGCCGCGGTGGCCATGGGCCGAGGCCGGCAGGGGAGGTCCCAGGATCTCCCCTGCCGGTCTATGCAGGGCCGGCGCTCGGATAGCTGTTTGCCACGACGGGCCGGAGGGGAGATCAAATATCTCCCTCACCGGCCCACATGCTGTCAAATGCGGCCACCGGCGGGGAGAGAGGGAGGGAGACAGCCAGCCAAGAGAGGAGGACCCGGCGGAGCTCTAACTTGCAGCTCCGCCGGGTTCCACTCGTGAGATCCAGCGCGTTGCCATGGCAACGACCGGATCTCGCGAGAGTGAACTCTAGCCCCACAGGCTAGAGTTCACTCTCCCACGGGGACCACCAGGGAACACTGCCACCCCGCCTCCCAGTCCCAGGTACCAGCGTGCCGGACCTCCCCCCCCCCTCCCAGGCTAAAGGTAAGAAGGGATGGGGGGATTTAATGCCTGTTTTTTGTTTTTGTTTATTTACCCCCCCAACACACACACAATCCATTCTAACATTTATACAGCACTCTCTCACACCCATCACACACAGCACTCTCTCACACAGCACTCTCTCACACCCATCACACACAGCACTCTCACACACAGCACTCTCTCACACCCATCACACACAGCACTCTCACCCATCACACACAGCACTCTCTCACAGCACTCTCTCACACCCATCACACACAGCTCTCACACACAGCACTCTCTCATACAGCACTCTCACACACAGCACTCTCACACACACAGCACTCTCTCACAGCACTCTCACACCCATCACACAGCACTCTCTCACACAGCACTCTCACACCCACCACTCACACACAGCACTATCACACCCGTCACACACAGCACTCTCACACACAGCACTCTCACACACATCACACACACACGGCACTCTCACACACTGCACCCCTCACATATACACAGAGCCCCCCCAACACACTGCACCACACACATACACAATACTTCCAAATATATATATATATATATATATATATATACACACACACACACACACACACTACACTCTTAACATACACACTCTGGATCCCCTATACACACACTAGATTCCTTGTAAGCAAACACATACTACACCCCTAAACACACACTACATCACCTATACACACACACACACACACACACTATAGCCTGTATGCACACACTTGCTATATCCCCAATACACACATTCTCTACAGCCCATAGCCACATATGCATCACATTACACCACAAACACAACATGACTAAAACTAACCTTATTACACAATACCACACCACAATCAGCTCACTCTACACACACGCAATACCACAAGCAGGCAACACATGCACAATACTCTTTCCTGGCCCTTTTGTCTCCTGGTATCCATTTATAGAGACACCAGAGACAAGTTGTAAGGAAATACAGTGCAAACATGTTATTAAATTTGCTTGCACTGTGCAGAACAAATACAGGGCTTTTTTCTCATGATAGAGCTCTTCAGCAGAGCTCTGCGCATGGTCTGCCCTGGAAGAGCATTGAACCAACATGCTCACTTTGAGAGGAGGCATTGGTGATGACAAAACACACCTCCTCTGCCCCACCCCCTTCTTAGTGGGCCGCTGTGTTAAAAAAATGCCCGGGCCGAATTTTTCTCCCAGTCCGGCCCTGACTGGAATGCACATGCGTGAACAATGATGACTTCGCTGTACTAGTCAGTGGGGGCGCTAGACACCGTTGAGTGAGCACATCTACTGTGTGGCCATCCATTTCATAATGACTGATCAAGTATAGCAAAGAATCTGCATTAAATGTTGCATTAAAGGAAACAATATAGGGTCAGGAACACAAACACGTATTCCTGACCCTATAGTGTTAAAACCACCATTTAGGTGGCTTTGCCCCTTTTAGCCATCTTAGAAGGGGTTAAAACGTACCTTATTTCCAGCGCCATGCGGGTCCGCCGGCACTGGCCCCACACCCTATCCACCACCTTGGTGACATCATCAGCATTTTGGCAATTGACTGAAATTGCCAAAGAGGCAGGATGGGGCAGGGCCAAACACCATTTTGGCCAATCAGCACCTCCTCATAAAGATTAATTGAATCAATGCATCTCTGAGGAAAAGTCTGCAATTCCATGTAGAGCGTGGAGATGCTGAATGGCTCTGCTGCCTACTGTGCAGCACTGCCACATGAAGGAGTGGCTGCAGGAGGTATCCCTATGGGGCAATGTAAACACTGCCTTGTCTCAGAAAATGCAGTGTTTGCATGAAAATGCCTGAAGGTAATGATAACAACAATTAAGCTGTAGTTGTTCTGTTTACTATAGTGTCCCTTTAAGCTTGAACATTCGTCCGTGGAAACTATTTGGATGATTCAGAAAGCCTTCGGGTACGATGCCATAAGTGCAGCGCAAATAGAAGTGTGGCAAAAATGCTTCAAAGATGGTCGAGAATCTGTTGAGTGAGTCGCCCTGCAACTTCTAAGTTTTCTCAAAACTAAAAACACCTTTGAAAGTGAAGCGATTCCAGACCATCAATGAGATTCAGGAAAATATGACGAGGCAGCTGA
This sequence comes from Pelobates cultripes, assembly GCA_933207985.1. Taxonomy (NCBI): domain Eukaryota; kingdom Metazoa; phylum Chordata; class Amphibia; order Anura; family Pelobatidae; genus Pelobates; species Pelobates cultripes. The sequence continues at coordinate 362,611,920 of OW240913.1, read as the reverse complement.
TGGCAATTCCAACAAAGAATTTTGCAGAGTGTTTTGAAGAGTGGAAGAGACGCTGCATTTACTGTACTTTGAGGTGATTTACGTAAAGGGATGCTGCAAACACGTAAAGCATTTTAGTTTGATGGAGTGCTTCATGTGTGAAGAGTGTATCCTCTTCTTTTAATTTTACACCATCATAGATTTCATAAGTTGTCATGGTGGTAAGAGCTTGTATGTGTTGGGTTTTAACTTGAAACTCTACACATCCAGAGACATTAGTTGCAGCCTCAGCACACGTGACATAAACAGCCTGGAACTTTGTTAAAGGCTAGTCTATCAGACTATACAAAGCAATTTTAAAATGAGCTCTTCACATCATTTAGTGCTTTTGATCAGATGCTGCTATGATTGCTGGACAAAATGCAGAGAATGCAACTATGCAACAGTAGCCTTTTTTCTACCAGGCAATGTTGCAGGGAGTGTTCGTTTCATATAAGAGAGGCATGAAACTAACATTTGCCTTCAAGGCGTTCTTTGAAGTAGCACAATGCTTAGTAAATGTGACCTTTCCTCTCTGACTCCATTAAACACATACTGAACGAGTGAACTAGACTTTACATTAATGAGGCATCGCTTGAAGACCAGGGATGCTCAGTCCTCTGTCTCCCCCAGCTGTGTGTTCTACATCTGCAACATTGATGTGTAATAATGTATCTGGGTTTTACAGATTACAGACTACATATGTAAATACATCCGTTCATATTGACCTACATCCTGCTTTCACTGTATTTTTTCTAACATAATTTTCTTATTTTGACAGCTGACGACTGCCGGCTACTGTGCAAATTACCCAAGGTGGCATGCTTGCGCAACAACCAGAGGGAAGGTAGGGGCTTGTCTACAAATCTCATTAATAGACTTCATGTGAATGACACAATTGATAAAAATGGTGAAATTATCATTGAGGCAGTTTGCAATTACCATTACTGGATAGCAATGTCTGGATTCAAAATAAATACAAAATCAAAGCAAATTTGCCAGGATTTAGCATAATTTGGGAGGTTTGTGAAAGAGTTTGTGAAAGAGAGCTGTATCGTAGCTTTCTTGTATAGCAGAACACGCTGTCTTCTTATATCACCAGAGACAGATTAGGTAGGGGGCATTCCTGACTGGGGGCACAGCAGGTGACTACTCTGCCTGCTTAAAGTCCCACCACTTGCCCGAGAATCTATGCCCCGCCCCCTCAGACTGAACAGAGCAGTCTGTACATGACCTTGCAGCTTTAGACTGAACACAGTGATCTGTGCATGGCCCCGCCCCCTCAGACTGAACACAGTGATCTGTGCATGGCCCCGCCCCCCTCAGACTGAACACAGTGATCTGTGCATGGCCCCACCCCCTCAGACTGAACACAGTGATCTGTGCATGGCCCCGCCCCCTCAGACTGAACACAGCGATCTGTGCATGGCCCCGCCCCCTCAGACTGAACACAGTGATCTGTGCATGGCCCCGCCCCCTCAGACTGAACACAGTGATCTGTGCATGGCCCCACCCCCTCAGACTGAACACAGTGATCTGTGCATGGCCCGCCCCCTCAGACTGAACACAGTGATCTGTCAGACTGAACACAGTGATCTGTGCATGGCCCGCCCCCTCAGACTGAACACAGTGATCTGTGCCCCCTCAGACTGAACACAGTGATCTGTGCATGCCCCACCCCTCAGGCTGCCTGTCCTCAGACTGAACACAGTGATCTGTGCATGGCCCACCCCCTCAGACCCCCTGAACACAGTGATCTGTGCATGGCCCCGCCCCCTCAGACTGAACACAGTGATCTGTGCATGGCCCCGCCCCCTCAGACTGAACACAGTGATCTGTGCATGGCCCCGCCCCCTCAGACTGAACACAAAGATCTGTGCATAGTCCCGCCCACTCAGACTGAACACAGTGATCTACAACACAGAGGGGGGAGGGTGATAGCATTCCTGGTATAGAGCATGGTACGGTCGCACACTCACACTAACCCACACGCTACTGCAAATACTGCGACTCATAGTGTGCATACAAACCTTACTACACATACTGATATCCACACTGTTACTCAAACCCAGCAGCACACGGTAATTCACACTAAAATGAACTGGTTCTTCCAAATTAAATTCATTTTAATCAAGAAATCCCTTTGTCTGGTATTTACCAGTGGAGTTTTATTCACTACACTCACTGCTACACATACCAGCCTTCTCAACTGTCCCAAGTTTGGTGGAGCAGTCACTGTTTCAGAGGTCTCCGAGGTTTGTTCCCGTGTGCTGATAAATCTAATCATATCAGAAAGTAATGTAACCAATGTGCTCTACGAGAATTGCAGCCCTTGGAGTGACGTGTAGAAGGTAAGAAAAAATTATATTTATATGAAATAGATACTTTTGTTCTATTTTAAGCTGAACATGGTGTGACAGGTTCACTTTAAGAAAAAAAAAAAAACAAGTGTATAATGCACACACTAAAAAGGGGGGAAATACTTCTTACAGGGGGCTTCAGAAAGGGAGGGACAGTCCCTGAAGACCTCAAATGAAGAAGAGAAATATCCAGGCACACCTGAAGTTTCTTCTAAAAGGGAGTTTTTTATTCACTTCAAGAGACTGGAGTGGGGGTCGGACGAGAGCCTGTGGATGGAATCTAGAATTTATAGAGATTGGGTGTATATGGAGGAAAACAAAAGATATGGGAGGAAAATCGGTGGAGGGAACTAATGTCTGTGTTAGAGATTATCTGTAATACCTGACGCATGGCAAAATTAATTGAGTTTATGTCAAAGGATTCACGTGGATTAACAGCACATGCTCCGGCCATAGGCAGTCATGGTGTGGCTTTGGATGTAATGTCCTAGACACAGCACATCTATGCTCCCCTATTTAATTTTGGAAAAAATTAATATTATCATGTTTTTGGGGGACGATTCCCTTTAAGACATATACTGCCAGGGGTTTTTATCTAAATTGAGAATTCATAGTGATTTTAAAATGCCAAGCCAAAGTAGCTGATTTCGAGAAATTTTCAAATTTGGCTATTTGTAATTTATAATTTACTTTGAATTCACTTTAAATTCTTACTGTAGTAAAAAAAAAAAACTTTAATGGAATAAGTGTGTCAGACCATTTAGATTAAGAAAAAAATATATAAATAGTGTTTAATAAACAGTTATAAAATAATAAACTATATATATGCATGCGCAAAAGTGGTTTGTTAATAAATAGAATTAGTCATTATAAAGGGAGTCTGTCTTGACTGTTAGCACAGTAGTTGCCAAGTGCTGTGCGTCGCTACATCAAATGTGAAAGTCCATTGATTTCTTGTCTGTAACATGTTTCATGCGCAGCTGTTAGGAAGGGAAGGAAAATCATGCAGATGATTCATGTAGAGGCAAAATCAAAGCTGTCTGAGGGTTATTTAGCCAGGAATAAAACAATTTAGACGGGAGGAATTGAATTTTTCTAGCGAGAGATGAAGCAATAATTATACTCGGAAGCATAAATGACAGTTGTTTATAGATTGGAAATCCAATCATTTTATTGTAGCCGTTATTTCATCTTTAGCATTAAGCTGTTTTGGAACCTTTCTCTACGCCCCTCTGAAAATTGACTGCTGTATCGCACAGTGATTTATACATGCAGAATTCAGTAAAACATACAGGATGGCGAAACGCTGCCAAAATAATTCGTACTAGTAATAAAAAGTAAGTAAAATATCAGTTTATTGTTCTGTTACTATAAGGATGCACAGATTGATTGTGCAAGCCTACGGAGGAGGAAAGTCTAAATACTAAAAAGGGGGGGGGGACCTAATGTCCTCCCCCCCGGCCCCCACTCCTTAGCGGTGGGTGGGGGCAAATAAATCACAATGGGGGGTGACCTAAGGTCCTCCCCCCCTGACCCCCACCACTGAGCGGCGGGTGGGGGCCCTAAATACTAAAAAGGGGGGGGACCTAATGTCCTCCCCCCTGGCCCCCACCCCTGAGCGGCGGGTGGGGGCCCTAAATACTAAAAGGGGGGGGACCTAAGGTCCTCCCCCGGCCCCCACCCCTGAGCGGTGGGTGGGGGCCCTAAATACTAAAAGGGGGGACCTAATGTCCTCCCCCCCACCTGAGCGAGTGGGGGCCTAAATACTAAAAGGGGGGACCTGGGTCTCTTCATTTACCTGTCACAGCACTCTGATTGGTTGGTTGAAATCCACCAATCAGAGTGCTCTGTGTCATTTTAACAGCGGGAAAGTTCTTGGAATTTTCCCACGCTGTGTAATTTGACTCATAACACTGTGATTGGTGGAGAAATCCACCAATCAGAGTGTTATGAGTCAAATTACACAGCGTAGGAAAATTCCAAAGAACTTTCCCACGCTGTGTAAAATGACACAGAGCACTCTGATTGGTGGATTTCAAACCAACCAATCAGAGTGCTGTGACAGGTAAATGTAGAGACTTACCTCTCAGTCTCTTCATTTACCTGTCAGAGCACTCTGATTGGATGGCTTAAACCCACCAATCAGAGTGCTCTGAGCCTAATTTCAGGGCAGGGCAAGGCTCGCCGGGTGAAGATGGATTATTTTTTTTGCGCTCGTTTTTAATTGCGTCGGTTATTATGGTTTTTTTATTTGGCCTTTTTTGGGGCTGAAAAAAGAAGATTTAGAAGAAAGAAAACATTGAATGGTAAGTTTTTTTTTTTTTTTTATAGGTACTTAGTTAACGGTCCCCCCCTCATTATTTTTAGGGTGAGGGGAGTAGGTAGGGGGTTAATTTTTTTTTTTGGGGAGGGGGGTGACTAGGGGTTTGGGGACCCCTAGTCACCTGGGACATTTTTAGGGCCCCCACCCACCGCTCAGGGGTGGGGGCCAGGGGGAGGACCTTAGGTCCCCTTTTTAGTATTTAGGGCCCCACCCGCCGCTCAGGGGTGGGGGCCAGGGGGGGAGGACCTTAGGTCCCCCCATTGTGATTTATTTGCCCCACCCACCGCTCAGGGGTGGGGGCCGGGGGGGAGGACATTAGGTCCCCCCCCCTTTTTAGTATTTAGGGCCCCCACCCGCCGCTCAGGGGTGGGGGCCGGGGGGGAGGACTTAGGTCCCCCCCTTTTTATATTTAGGGCCCCCACCCGCCGCTCAGGGGTGGGGGCCGGGGGGGAGGACCTTAGGTCCCCCCCCTTTTTAGTATTTAGGGCCCCCACCCGCCGCTCAGGGGTGGGGGCCAGGGGGGAGGACCTTAGGTCCCCCCCCTTTTTAGTATTTAGGGCCCCCACCCGCCGCTCAGGGGTGGGGGCCAGGGGGGATGACCTTAGGTCCCCCCCATTGTGATTTATTTGCCCCCACCGACCGCTCAGGGGTGGGGGCCGGGAGGGAGGACATTAGGTCCCCCCCCCTTTTTAGTATTTAGGGCCCCCACCCGCCGCTCAGGGGTCGGGGCCAGGGGGGAGGACCTTAGGTCCCCCCCCTTTTTAGTATTTAGGGCCCCCACCCGCCGCTCAGGTTCGGGACATCTCTAGTGTCGAAGTGCCGAAGTTCCAAAGCACAGTATTGCCTAAGAACTAATATACTTACACAATGGAAGAATGAAGAATGTTACACTGTATACAATTTTTGCAACACTTACAACAATCAAGTAACATACATTCATATAAAATGTAAGTTACTTAACCAGTCAATGTAATGACAGGAATGAAAAAGTAGATAACTCCCTAATTCCCACGGTATTAGGGAGCTATCTACTAAAAGGCTGAAAGAACTTAATTGGTCTTTCAGCCAAATTTACTAATACTAAGTAAAGATTACTTAGTATTAGTAAATTAAGCCCCTACTCGCTATACCGCGAGATGGGGAATGTCTATTAAACAGTGAGCAGCCTATGGCTGGTTAAAAAAAAAAAAAACCTATTGCCCCCCCGGCCCCCACCCCTGAACGGCGGGTGGGGGCCCTACAGTAAAATAAGGGGGGACCTAATGTCCTCCCCCCTGGCCCCCACCCTGGAGCATTGGGTGGGGGCCCAAAATTAGAATAAGGGTGGGGGACCTAATGTCCTCCCCCTGGCCCCCACCCCTGAGCGGTGGGTGGGGGCCCTAAATACTAATAAGGGGGGCAACCTAATGTCCTCCCCCTGACCTCCACCCCTGAGCAGTGGGTGGGGGCCCTAAATAAAAATGTTACCCCCCCCAGGTGACTAGGGGTCCCGAAACCCCTAGTCAGCCTCCTCCCCCCCCAAAAAAAAATAACCCCTACATACCCCCTTCACCCTAAAAATAATGAGGGGGGGCATTAACTAAGTACCTGTAAAAAAAATGTATTTGATGTTTTCTTTCTTATTTTTTCAGCCCCAAAAAAGGCCAAATAAAAAATCCATAATAACCAACGCACTTAAAAAAACAAAAAAACGAGCGCAAAAAAAAAATCCATCTTCACTCATGGAGGGCTCCGCGCAGACTGAGCTCTGCAGGGCGAGGGAAGGCTTATAAAGCCTTGCCCCGCCCTGCAATTAGGCTCAGAGCACTCTGATTGGTGGGTTTAAACCATCCAATCAGAGTGCTCTGACAGGTAAATGAAGAGACTGACAGTCTCTACATTTACCTGTCACAATACTCTGATTGGTTGGCTTGAAATCCACCAATCACAGTGCTCTGTGTCATTTACACAGCATAGGAAAGTTCTTTGGAATTTGACTCATAACACTCTGATTGGTGGATTAAGTGGGGGCTCGGGAGGTGGGACCCTTATTATTTTATTATTATTTTTTTTTAACAGTGAGCAGCCACAGGCTGCGGTATAGCAAGTAGGGGCAAAATTTACTAATACTAAGTAATTTAAACTTAGTATCAGTAAATTTGGCTGAAAGACCAATTTAGGTCTTTCAGCCTTTTGGTAGATAAGATAACTCCCTAGTACCGTGGGAATTAGGGAGTTATCTACTAAGTGGCTGCAAGAGAAGTGCCGAAGTTCAGAAATTCCCAAATGCCGAAGTTCCGAAGTTGAGGAAGTTCCGAAGTGTCGAAGAGCCGAAGTTCTGAATTGCGGAAGTCCCGAATTTCGGATTGCTAAACCGAACATTTTCCCCATGCACATGCCTACTGCTCAAATACAAAAAAAAAAAATCACTATTTAATAGATATGTCCCCAGTTAAAAACATTAATGTGTTTGTTATAAATCATTTTCTTAACAGCTTGCAAAATCTGCAGTTCTCCTGTCTGCAGCCTTTGCAAGCCCTCCCCTTCTAACCCCACCCAGACTTTCTGTGTCCATCAAATCACAGACTTCCCAATGCAGCTCAATGAGGAGTCTTTACAAGTCTAACTTCAACAGCTGAAAGTCTAATATATTTAAGATGCCAGTGACCTTTGTTCATTTTATTAACCTCATGTTTAGGGAAGAAGGGCTAATGAACAGTCTCCCTACCAGCTGTTAAGGGCTTGTTTATACCTCTCCTCCTCAAAAGGGACAGGCCTATCCACCAAGGGGCCTGTCTGGCCAGCCTACAGGACCTTGCAGGGAGTGCTGCTGAAGTTCAATCTGCAGGGCTCTATTGCCCTGTCACAGCAAGAGCATGTCTATAGAGATGCTTGCACTGTGCGATCCGAGGACAGTTTACTGGTGTCTCCGGATGCTGAGCACCAGGTAACAAAATCGTGACTGTGGGACGAGACCCCAGGATCCAAAATCAATTAGCACAGTTCGGGGCAAGGCCTGGTAGGGTAGTCAATGACTGACAGGCACTTGTAACTAAGATATAAAATGTAAGATAGCCTTAAATGTTTTGTCTTCAAACCTTACATTTCAGGAAGTGGGTGTATGCCAAGTTAATCTCTTCCTCTGCTTCTCCTGTAGTGTAGCGAGTAGAACAGTTGGTTTCTGTTGCAGTAGTTTTAAATGAAGGTTATATTTACACTTCAGAGAGAAAATGTGACTTTTGGGCATAATATATGTTTTATTATAGAGATGAATCAAATAGAATTACTTGTATCATCAATACAATACTATCCGTAATGTTCCACAGCATTAATTTTCAATTTAAATTAAACTTTATAAAATGTAATGTAGATCTGATTTTAAGATACTAATATACACTTATATGTTGCCCAGTGGGTGTATTTTAGTCATTGTATATGTAATTAAAGAGACGTACAAAGTCTGGAAACCAGTAGAGCTCAACGCTAGGTGTTTGTCAGTAATGACTAACCTTTGGCTTACCAGCTGTTGTGAAATTTCTGCTCATCTGACCATTTAGCCGGACATGTGGTCACAGTAGACATTAACATTTGTTCGTTTTCTAACAAATTAATATTTTGTGAAATTACATATGGTTCTTGGGTTTAGTATGTCAATGACAAACTAACTGCAACCTTGGCAGGGCATTATTGGAAATGTTCTTCACAGACAGCTGCAGTTCCAAAATTAGCCATTATTGCTTAAGTGAAATTGTCCATAAAGCATCGCATGCCCACATGCAACATCATGGAAGAACCAGCCATGTAGAGCTGTGCAATGAACACCCACAAACATGCATGTGTGCCCAGTGCAGTTGGTGCACGTACCAGGAAGTTTGGAGAAGGCATGTATACTTTATATACTGCCACGACGCTCCTTACCCCAGTAAACACTTAGAAATGGAACTGGCACCAACTCAAAGTGTCCTCTTTAACACTAAAAGAGCTATAATAATCTGGAGAATAAGAGTTGTCAAATAACAGTGGTTTATTGATATCAGACTAGAACTTACAGAAACCTTTTTCGGCCAAGGACTCCAAAAGCTGACCGGAAGAGCTCACGGGAGTATTCTACTAACAGTTGGAGGTCCTGTGTTTGACTGTCATTGTGTTTTCTTCCTGTTTTTAATTTCATGACAGTAAATTGCAAGTCCTCTGCATTCATACATGTTGTTGGGGAGAGTGGGGGGTCTTCAGCACAGATTTTTTTAAAATCAATTTGACATAAGGCAGCTGCATCTCAAAGCAGCTGTTATCAGAAAGAAATGTCACTGGCTTAGTGCTGTGACAGGCTATGTAGGAGAAGGGGGTAGTTCCCCCAGATGACTGTGGGAGGTGGGAGTGCTGGGGAACAGAACCTTTGCTGTACACTCTCTGTTAGATCACATTGATTACCTATTACCTATCAGGATTCTTGGAGAGTAACACTAGCACGCTGTCCATATTAAAAAGAAGAGGACATAACCAAGTAAGAGAATTAAATAACCCAACCTCTCTCTTAGTGTAGGGGTCATCAACTTCTCCTTTGGGTTCCAATCACAGACGCTTCTTGAAAACTAGCAATGCCCCTGTCTGCCTTCATTTACTTTTTCTTATTAATTTGGATAATACGATGACTTGATTCCTGCATTTATTGCCCTTCCCATGGCTAGTTATGTAAAAGTGCTCAAAGTCACTGAGTATAGGCGAAAATCACACGTTTCCTAATATAGAATTCACCCTGTATACTAATTGTGCGTTTTGAAGATTTCACACCTAAATCTGCAAAACCAACACACTTATGGTAATTATGTTACAGCAATTAATTTTTGTGATAAAAGAGAGTGTTGTTGACTTTTGGGCAAATCATCTGACTGTTGATGAGACTTGGCAGAAGTACAGCGGGATCATTACAGGTTTGGAATCTGTAGCAGATTTTGAAACAATGCAAATATTGAATAGAACATCTCCTGGGCAATAGAATCACAGTAAAATCTCTTCACAAATCTCCAATTAAAGGCTATTATGCCTACCTGTGTGAATGTATGTGTCTGTCTATCTGTCCGTCCCTCTTTATTTCAAATCTCCACTTTCAGCACTGAGCCAAACCCTTCTGTGTGTCACATTACATTGAAATTTATTTTATCATCTTTTGAATAAAAAGCACACAATCTCAAAAGAAATAAAAACAAATTTGACGTAGCTTTTCATAATACTCAAAGGTTAGGGGGTCAACAAACAGTTTCATTTGCATCATTTTATGGAGGAGTCATCTTAACCCTATACTGACCAATGGAGTGTGTCCATTTGTAAAGCACATATGACTCAGCGCTCGTCGGCCAGTCCTACAAAACACATTGCCATACAGGAATTAAAGGATCACTATAGTGTCAGGAAAACAAACTCGTTTTCCTGACACTATATAATCCGTGGGGGACCCTCACCCTCAGGGTCCCCCTCCTGCTGGGCTGAAGGGGTTAGAACCCCTTCAGCCACTTGCCTTAATCCAGCGCTGGGCTCCCTCGGCGCTGGTGACCTCTCCTCGCCCGCCGATGTCAGGTCCCAGTGGAGCGGAATGCGCATGCGCGGCAAGAGCCACGCGCGCATTCTAACAGTCCATAGGAAAGCATTTCTCAATGCTTTCCTATGGACGTTCTGCACGCTGTATGCGAATTGTCAGGAAGAAAGCCACTAGAGGTTGGATTAACCCTGCTATGTAAACATAGCAGTTTATCTGAAACTGCTATGTTTACATGTGAAGGGTTAAAACCTGAGGGACATTGCACCCAGACCACTTCATTGAGATGAAGTAGTCTGGGTAACTATAGTGTCTCTTTAATATAAAGCCCATAGATGGTACACAGATGATCCAATCAGGTTAGACCTGCAACCAAAGCACATGTTCATAAAAATAAACTTTTCCAACAGATAGCTGAGCAGCCTTCTGTATCTACTAACTACCTTCACAAGCTACCGGGTAATACTCAAAAATATATAGATGCAGACGCTTGAAAAAGCATCCACACTGCAAAGTTCACATAGCTGACTGTGTGGGTAGCATATTTGTAACTACTTATTGTTTTAGCCAGACTGCTAGAATACTTATTATTAAAGAAAATACTTTGTGTCTTTAATAGACACTTCAGGGACCTACACAACTTTTTTTTAGCATATTATTGCTTTGTTCTAAATTATTTGCTTTATACTTGAAAGCTCAGTATTGGAGCATTTAGTATCATATCGTTAATCCTGCCTCGTCTGCCCAATCTCCTTTCTAAAATACCTTTATCTTATTGACAGCCGAACAGTGGTACATGGTGTCACAGCTCCATAAATTGACCCTTTCTAACCCACGTTCTCAGCTGTGTCTCTCCAATAACACCAGTCTATGCAGCCCTTAAAGGAGCTATAGTTAAGCTAAATGATTGTATAAAAATGAAACTGCTAACTGAAATACAAGTCTCACAAAAAGCTGCTCTGAGCAGAACTGAGGCACATAGAGCTTTGAAATATGTTAGTAAGCCACTGGTTGCCTACACAATATGAAGATAAACAGGCAGTTTGACAGATTTATAGTGAGTTAACTCATTAGTAGAATGTTGGCTATGACATTTCAGGTAGGTAGTCCCCAAGTGGAAGTAGCGTTCAAGTAAATATATCTGTAACAGACCGTTTTGCACACAAGAGGTTAAAAACCGTTTAGGCGATATTCCCCTTTCCAGATGCACCGACAGCTACTGTAAGCACCAATCTCCCGAACTGCAAACTACACGAATACTGGAAACAGCCGAACAGGAAAAGCCTACAATCAGCTTACACTCCTGGCAATCAGAATAAAATCCAATTCCCCCAATAACGAGACGACACTTTGTTTTGAGGTCAAGCAGGAACAGACAGAGCTGTGGGTTTATTGTTCTGATATACACATTCTTACACATTAGTACCACCCACAGGGTTTTGGAAAACAACCAATAAACACGTACAATACACTCAGACACTCCCACACAAAATCCTCCCCTCTGCCTGTGATACAATTACCTTACACAATGGGTAATGTAATTATCACAGCCAGAGAAATACAGTTTTTCCACATTATTCATAACTTGAAAAGTATACATCACATTCACATTTTCAGAATCAGCACACTCCAAATACAAACATATGTCAAAATCATCCAAATTGGTCCATTGGTTCAAAAGATAGATCGAAGTCCTTTGTGACCAAATGAAGCATGGCTTTTCTGCCCAAAACCAGTTCCACAGAGTCTTCTATCCTGGACATAATTGGGACGTAATCCAATTATCTCCAAGGACAGAGGCAAAACTCCATTAACCACATGGCAGTAAAAAGACAGTAAAAGACATAAAATTACATACTGTTACATTTATCACATAGAACATACACATTCTACCTATCCCCAGCTAGCTTAGATCTGAGCGCACATTATTACCGGATGGCGCTCAGATCACATACATACAGTTCAATCGCCATGGAGCCAAAGTCTTTCCCATAGTCTTTCGGTATACGAATGGGCTCCATGGCTTAGCTATCTGGGGTAACACTGCTAACATAAGGAAAATAAAAGGTTTTTAATGCAGGGCCATAGTTCAGCGGCAAGAGGTGGGCAACCAGGATCCTCCAGTTGCCAGTGGCGAGGTTGGTTCCGCCACAATATCTTTGTATGTTTTATGTGGATTTTACTAGCACAATGTATCAATTACATTATAATATTCACTTGAAGCAGATATTGCCACTTACTCAAGTTATGCAAATTAGATTCACTTTAAGTGGAATATGAAACCATGATATTTTTATCCTGCTGTGATTTGTATTATGTTTAATGGCTGTGCGTTTTATTTAAGCAGGTTTGATCCGCTCTCGAGTGAGGGGGGCAGATGTCGCCAAGGCTAGTATCCTTACCTTTCTGGACAGTCATTGTGAAGTTAATAAAGATTGGCTCTTGCCTCTTCTCCAAAGAATTAAAGAGGTAACTGACTGAATAAGTATGATAAAGTAGAAACTGGAATAACAACTGGTTCAAAGCTTGTAATGAAATAATATTCAGTCCCCGCAACACTGTATGTAATGTAGATGCTTCTATGTGTTCCTGGGAGGTCCCCAAAAAGTGTACAAAGCAAATTAAGGAGACACTTCGGACCCCTAAAGCAGTGTTTCCCAACCCAGTCCTCAAGGCACACCTACCAGTCCAGGATTTAGGGATTACCCAGTTGTGTCTAAGGTGTTTTTACAAAGAAGAAAAAAAAACACCTTAGACACAACTGGGTAATCCCTAAATCCTGGACTGGTAGGTGTGCCTTGAGGACTGGGTTGGGAAACACTGCCCTAAAGCACTTTAGCTTCCTGAAATGCTTTAAGTGTGAAGAGTGTTCCCTCATTTTACAAAAAAATGCAGATTTCAATAGAAAATTAAATTTTTATAAATTACCATTATTATACCCACTGGCTGTCAAACAGACAACTGGTCCTGTTAGTTCCTGGTTTGGTTAGCTCAGTGGAGATAAACTCAAGAGGCAGCAATTGTCTTGTAAAGATTTATCATTGAGCTGCATTGGGAAGTCTGTGATTGGACAACCACAGAAGTCTGGGCGGGGTTAAAAGGGGAGGGTTTGCAAAGGCTGCAGGCAAGAGATCTGCATATAGGTATGGCTCAGTGATAAATGTATAATTAAATATATGTAAATCAGAAGCAAATTTGCAACAAATTAACTTGACTAATATTCTGTTACTTTTCCGTTTGATTTTTCTTTCCAAGAACCCAACTCGTGTTGTCAGCCCGGTAATTGACATAATAAATCTCGACACCTTTGCATACATAGCAGCTTCTTCCGATCTCCGAGGAGGTGAGTTTCACACTGTTGGTAACATTAGGGATGACTTTGTAAAGAATAGACCTGACTAGTGATATGGAACACAGAATGTTCAGTGCTCAGCTTGGGAATCCATGGATTCAAAGTAACATACTCTGAGTGAAGGTTCCACACTATTCACAGTTCCGGAGTCAGGAGCTATGAACGTGCAACAAGTAAAGTGACTGATCTATATATATGCTGTTAACCAGGTGAGGGCTGTCTCTGCAATAATAAACCATGAAAACAGGCAAACTCGGGGATAATTATCCATAAATGTACATGTGTGAGTGGGAATATTTAATTGTGCATGTGATTAACACAGAATTTGTTGTCGTTAGTGCATCTAGTATGGAGCACACTGTCATCAGAAGATGCTATGTAACGCTTGGTATAATAAGATGCATAGAATAATCATCGCCAGAAATAATGAAACTCAGGATGGGGATTTGTTGGACTCAAACTGGCCAGGGGAATGATTACAGCATATTACACGTAGACTATATGCATGTCCTCATTTTCTGACCTATTCCCAAACTCAGGGCCGATTGTAGGCACGACCAGGTTCTCCTGCATTCCTCTGAGGGTAAAAATAGATTTTTACTTTGGAAAATGTTCAGAGAAGGGCTACTAATCTGGTTCATGGATTGCAGGGTAAAACTTACAAGGAAAGGTTGAAGGATCTTAACATGTATAGCTTGGAGGAAAGATGAGACAGGGGGGATATGATGATTACTCTATGATGTGTAGATGCTGGGAAATATGGGAACTGTGAGGGAGCATGGTAGTTAGCTCTGCCCCCTCCCTCAGTCCTCCTGTAACAAGGTCAGCAGGGACACAGAAACGGAGGGGTAGTAGAAACTCAGGGGAAGGGGGGGGGAGGGACAAAGAGAGGGGTAATGGAGAGACACAGGTAATGGGGGGAAAAAGAGAGGGGTAATGGAGAAACACAGGGGAAAGGGGGGCAAAGCTTGGGGTTAAAGGGGACTGGGACAAAGAGAGGGGGAAGGGAGAGACACAGGGGAAGGGGGGACAAAGAGAGGGTAATAGAGAGACACAGGGAAGGGGACACAGATACAGATTTGGTAATAGAGATACACCAGGAAGGGGGACAAAGAGACAGAGGGGTAATAGAGACACAGTAGATGGGGACACAGAGACAGATGTGGTAATAGAGAGACACCAGGAAGGGGGACAAAGTGACAGAGGGTAACAGAGAGACACAGGGGATGGGGGACAAAGAGACAGAGGGGTAATAGAGAGACATAGGGGATGGGGAGGCAAAGAGAGTAATAGACAGACACTGGGGAAGAGGGGACACAGAGACAGATGGGGTAATAGAGAGACACCAGGGAAGGGGGGACAAAGTGACAGAGGGGTAATAGAGAGACACAGGGGATGGGGAGACAAAGAGACAGAGGGGTAATAGAGAGAGGGGAAGGGGGCAAAGAGACAGAGGGGTAAGAGAGAGGAGATGGGGAAGAGAGACACAGGGAGGAGAGGGGAGAAAGATATACAGAAGGTTTGTTGGGGGGACAAAGAGACATACAGCAGGGAAGGGGAACAAAGTGACACAAACGATTTGAAGGAGGCAACGCTGGGCTGGGGGGAAAAGAGACACAGAGTGGCTGGGAGAAGAGAAAGAGGCACACAGAGTCTGGAATTAGAAAGAGACACACAGATGAGATTTGGAAGGGGAGAAAGAGACAAAGGGGCTGGGGCTAAGACACACAAAAGGGGCTGGGGGGAAGAGACATACAGAGGCTGGAGAAGGGTAAAAAGAAACACACAGGGACTGGGATGAAGTAAAAGATACACAAGGGTAGCTGTAAGAGACAAAAAGGAGACAATTGGAGACAAGATACACTAAACGAGGTAAACGTAATAGACGTAATTGATGTGATCCTGACAGTAATACACACACACACACATATATACACACATATATATATATAAACACACACATATATATATATATATATATATATATATATATTCAGTTGCAAGAAAAGGTATGTGAACCCTTTGGAATGATATGGATTTCTGCACAAATTGGACAGAAAATGTGATCTGATCATCATCTAAGTCACAACAATAGACAATCACAGTCTGCTTAAACTAATAACACACAAAGCATGAAATGTTGCCATGTATTTATTGAACACACCATGTAAACATTCACAGTGCAGGTGGGAAAAGTATGTGAACCCCTACACTAATGACATCTTCAAGAGGTAATTGGAGTGAGATGTCAGCCAACTGGAGTCCAATGAAAAATTAATTCCCAAGTTTATCAAGACATTTTGCAGGATAACTTAAGGCCATCTGTCTACCAGCTGAATCTCAACAGAAAATGGGTGTTGCAACAGGACATGACCCAAAACATAGAAGTAAATCAACAACAGAATGGCTTAAACAGAAGAAAATACGCCTTCTGAAGTGGCCCAGTCAGAGTCCTGACCTCAACCCGATTGAGATGCTGTGGCATGACCTCAAGAAAGCGATTCACACCAGACATCCTAAGAATATTGCTGAACTGAAACAGTTCTGTAAAGAGGAATGGTCAAGAATTACTCCTGACTGTTGTGCACGTCTGATCTGCAACTACAGGAAACGTTTGGTTGAAGTTATTGCTGCCAGAGGAGGTTCAACCAGTTATTAAATCCAAGGGTTTACATACTTTTTCCACCTGCACTGTGAATGTTTACATTGTTTGTTCAATAAAAACATGGCAACATTTCATTCTTTGTGTGTTATTAGTTTAAGCAGACTGTGATTGTCTATTGTTGTGACTTAGATAATGATCAGATCACATTTTATGACCAATTTGTGCAGAAATCCTTATCATTCCAAAGGGTTCACATACTTTTTCTTGCAACTGTATATGCATGTATATTGGTGTGTATTAGTAACATATATAATTATGCCTATAATATATTGCCAGATATACCCTGTCAGTGCTCCCCTCCCTCTGAGGTCACGTATAATATACATACATTATTTGTCAGTCATTTGTCAGTCAGCGAGGAGCTGCAAGCATTGCAGGATAATTATGTGCTGAGTGTATGAATGTATCTCAGAGCTCCACAGTAATACAATTTAGAGTAAAGAAAACAATGTATGAGTGTCACTGAGCTCCACAGCAGTAAAACTCACAGTAAGTTGGCGAGGACTGATAGAATGGCTTATCATTCAGCTTGGCTTAAATGCATGCCAAGCTAACACACCTGTTTTTGAATACATATCAGACCATTGATTCAGCTCTCATCCTTCTCTGTGGCCTGTCTAAAAATGAGATTTCAACGCTGGAATTCTATAAATTGTCTGTCATTAATTCTGCTTGCCTTAACACACACTGAAGGTTAATCTTCGTTCATTATATTGTAACAATGCTAGACGCTGAGGGTGGGTGGAATATTCCGACTAGTTATATCTGTGAACCAGCAATTTCCAGTGAACAATGTCAATTTCTTCTGTGTTAGGTTTTGACTGGAGTCTGCATTTTAAATGGGAACAACTTTCTGCGGATCAAAAAGCTAAAAGATTAGACCCTACGGAGCCCATTAAGTAAGAATACATTTTCAATTCTTTAAAAAAAAAAAAAAAAATATCACTGCAGTTGCTTCATTGCTACATGAATTATTGGCAAGAATGAGCCACTGTTATAAGTTTTTAACATAAAAATTAACTATTTACAGAAGATTGATATTCCTGCAATAACGTTTTAGAGGGTGTCTGAATATGTTTAATTTACCAAGACAGTTATGGGGTTTCTCACAAAACATTGAGAATAGCAATTCTGCAAAGTTTAAAGGGACACACACAGCATATTGAAGCGGTCTGGGTGCAGTGTCCGTGTCTCCTTAGTCCTGCAATGTAAAACATTGCAGTTTTAGAGAAACAGCAATGCTTACATTGCAATGTTAAGACTGCCTCTCGTGGCTGCCTACTAGACAGTCATTACAGGCGTTTCCTGCAGTTTCACAGGATTTTACCTCTCTGGATGTTCTCACCCCTCGCATGATGACATCCGGTATTTTGCAAAACTCCATAGGAAAGCATTGATTCGATGCTTTGATATGGGTAAAGCCAAATGCTCATTAGGTTCTCTCTGGCAATGATGTAAAAAGAGGCGAAGCTAGCACTCACGGACTTTGGCACTGGATTCCATTTTGCCCTAAATATAAAAAAGCTCTGTATTAGTGATATATTGTGATATATTAGTGAAAAATATATTGTTACCATTGTATTCTTTTAATCATGTTTGGCTTAACTCAGTAGGGAGTTTGTCACATTGTTTACCCTTATCACACATTTAATAATGTTTATATGTATTTTCCTTAATAATTTCCTGCCTTGTCTGATCTTGGAAGTGTGTTTCTGTGTGTCCTTATTTACTTGTAGGACTCCTGTCATAGCTGGAGGATTGTTTGTAATAGACAAGTCCTGGTTCAATCATCTGGGCAAATACGACTCGGCCATGGATATCTGGGGAGGAGAGAATTTCGGTAAGTGCGATCATTTTAATATCAGGCAGGATTCTCACCAGATCAACTACTTTGAAGCTTCATAGTGTACTTGGCACCACCTGACATGTCCCTATTTCTAAAATATTCTTTGTATAAATCAGTGAAACATTGTATTATCAACATTTTAATTTAATTATAATAAGTTTACCTAGAATGAACGCAAGATGATTCGTTAATGTTCCAGTGTGGGTTGATCCTGTTGGAACTGGGTGACAGTTTTCAGACACTCAATGATGGTCACTGAGAAAAACAAAACTCAAGTCATCCGGTGGTGTCCGCAGCCAAACAGAAATGTCTTATCAAATTATTTTTTCAAAAGGCCTGAAAAAACATTTGAGGACATAATTAACACATATGCAAACAGGTTGCTGATCCAAGGAGAAATCTGATTGCCATTATGGAGTTAAGAAATACTTTTTCTCCCTTTGGCAACATAATTGCCATTAATTACCTTGTTTATTATCATTATTATTATTATTATTAACTGACTGCTAATAACATCTGCTCACTATGATATCTACCTGTCACAGGTTAGCCATTTGCTGGTAAAGTACAGAAACTCGCAATGTGTAAATCATCACCATAGCAACCACACACTCCTGGTAAAAAGGCTTCTCCCTGTGATTGGCGTTAGCAAGAGACAGTGTATACAATGCATTCAACTGGGAGTTTTGCGCACATTCAAAGTGTCCATAGGAAAGCATTTCTCAATGCTTTCCTATGGACGCTCTGTGCGATGGAGGCATAATATGCCTCCAGCCTTGCAGATGCGCCTCTAGTGGCTGTCTGAAAGACAGCCACTAGAGGCTGGCTTAACCCCAAATGTAAGCTGGCTTAACCCCAAATGTAAGCAGAAACTGCTATGTTTGCATCTGAAGGGTTAAAACCTGAGGGACCTGGCACCCAGACCACTTCATTGAGCTGAAGTGGTCTGGGTGACTATAGTGTCCCTTTAAGAATACATGTTTGTATTATAGTGTTAGGAATACATGGTTGTATTGTAGTGTTAGGAATACATGTTTGTATTATAGTGTTAGGAATACATGTTTGTATTATAGTGTTAGGAATACATGCTTGTATTATAGCGTTAGGAATACATGTTTGTATTATAGTGTTAGGAATGCATGCTTGTATTATAGTGTTAGGAATGCATGCTTGTATTATAGTGTTAGGAATGCATGCTTGTATTATAGTGTTAGGAATACATGCTTGTATTATAGTGTTAGGAATACATGCTTGTATTGTAGTGTTGGTGATATTTTATAATCAGTAAACCACTCCCCGTAGCAACAGGCATTTTAGTGAGCCAAGAAAAAGTAACGACAACATTGGACCAAACCCAAAGCAACTTAAATTATTCCTATGAAGCCTTAACTCAACTTAATAAGCTAATAATCAATAGTATTTCAGGAGGTAGATGTCCTCTTTGTGACTTATTCCACCCATGAAAATCTCTCAGTGCTGTCTTACATGATTTTCCTGGACGCTACAGAAAAGTTCAACTTGGTGCAGTGCAGTAACTTGTATGTCCACAAGATGGCATTACAGAGGTTCTAAGTTTACATTGTTTTATTAGTATGGACTTTTCCTTTGACAGATCTGGTGCTGACCAAAAGCAACTACCACGCAGTATTTTGGGTCGCAATGGCCTTTTTATTGATATGGGTGATACAATGTGATGTTTTGTCTAGAAATAATATTTGAATATGAGGAATATCCTCCATCCTTTAAAGGGACACTATAGTCACCAAAACCACATCAGCTTAATGTAGTGGTTCTGGTGTCTATAACATGTCCCTGTTGGCTTTTTAATGTAAACACTGCCTATTCAAAGAAAAGGCAGTGTTTACATTGCTGCCAAGTAACACCTCTAGTAGCAGTCACTCAGACAGCCACTAGAGGTACTTCATGTGCAGCACTGGGCAGTTCAGAATATCCAAACCCTGTATGGAAGCACAGAACAATTCACATGGCGATGCATTGATTCAATGTATCTCTATGAAGAGATGCTGATTGGCACACAGCGGCATTTGATGAAAAGTAGTTGATCACTATAGTGCCAGCAATACAGGTTTGTGGCAAACCTAGCCACTTCAGGACACAAAAGACTAAGTAATATGTTAATTTTCCTGTGTTCTTCTTTGTCTGCGGTAGGGAGCATTCGTATGCTAGCGGCACGAAAGCCGCGAGCATTCATATGGTAGTTTCACAAACAGTATTGAGATCCACTGTTCGTGAAACGAATCAAGCTACCGAATGGGAGACCTCACAAGGGGGTCGTGTGTCTCCCATTAACGATGACAACAATGTATCTACAGTCAATTAATGGGTTTTGCGGGTGGCCGCCGTTCATATGCTGAACACGTGGCGCAGGCCATCTTTTCTCACGAAAGCCCAGCAGTGTTTGGTCGTCTATTGCCTGGAACTAAAATCGGTTACTCAACTTCACGAACACCGCTGGACTTCCATGCCGTTCGGATAAAATATTCCTTCGGTAAATTCACGTATACAGTCCATTATCACATTGCAATGTATGTTCGTGTAAAATCATCATTCAAATGGCTTTTCTTTTCTAGTGTAAAGATCTGAGCGGTATTTCACCAGATGCTGGGCTCAGATCCCAGCTATCCATTGAGAGGTCATTCGGATAAATCTAACGAATATTATACAAGTGATGTATTTTTGTGTAAAATGGTGTATTTGGCTGTACAGAGAGATAATTCAATTAACAGTATATTCTTAGGTGATTATCTCTCCAGTACAGCATGGCATGATGGGAAATAGCCTTGCATGGTCAGTTTCCCACACAGTCCACCTGTGGAAAACCCCTGCAATGCCAGTTTGGAAACCCCTTGCATGGGGACTTGTATAAATATGGTGACAAGGCAATAAAGGCTACGTTGACTCCCAAACTATGTGTCGTCTAGTTCTTGGGGAAAAGGGATTACTACTACGCTACCTGTATTTTGCATGCTGAATCCTGACTACCAGCAGAGATACCATGGATTATACTACTTCTCCGCTACAAGGTTTATATTCCTGAGACTAGTGGTAGAAACATAAGATATTATATTTGAGAACAGATATATTGTTCCCCATGACTGCATGATCCACTCCCTATGTATCGGATGATAGCTTTACCATGTTTGCCTCTCCTAGTCCCTAAAAGTATACTTGGAGCCAGAATTAAGCAGGGTTATGGGAATATTTGTTCCAAGCAATATGCTAGTTTCTAAGTGCTTCATAACAGGTGCGGTGTTTATTCCCATACATCTCCGGTAAACAGAAAGCAGAAAGAGAATTAAACTTGCCCAAATGTCACACAAAATCAATTATAATTCACATTGCAAGTAAGATACCCACAGTGTGCTCCTATGCAAAATCCACTTATAGTAAAATCATCCGAGATTGGAGAATGCAAATATAATAGAATATTCAAAGCTGTCGAAGATGAGTTATTAAATATTCATTTTACAACTTATGAAAAGTCATTAAATATACCGATATTTACCAAGAGATATCCTGCAACTCAACAGGAAGAGAAATTACATGAATCACAAGCTTGATTTTAGAAAAAGAGAAAAATCTATTCAAATGACTTGTTATTTTTGGTATACATTAATCAATATTTTTCCTTTGGGTGTTCGCCAAGCCTAGAATGCTAATCTTACTGCAATAGAAAATGATGTTGACTTAGATTAAACTGCAGCTAAAAAGTCAATTATAGAACAGCTCTTTGAATCCTACATGCTACAATCATTAGAGAATAAATATGTCTACATTTCAGATGATAAATACTGCTAAGAGGTTTTTTTTTTTCTTAGTGGAATTTTTGAAGTTATGTTTAAGAAAAAGCAAGTCTCTTCGTGAAAGTCTGTATCTTACATGAAAGTACTTTGGTTATCGAGTTGTGCATCATAGTTGTCAGGGTCAGTGTTAATTTTGTCATGTGTGGACTGGGAAAATGAGGCACATGGGGGGCTGAGAGAATGAGACACCTGGGAGGTTCAGGGAATGAGGAACATGAGGCAGGTGGGGGTATGAAACACATGGGGGGCTGTGAGAATGAGACACATGAGGGGGCTGGGAAAATGAGACACACAAGAGGCTAAGGGAACGAGACACAAGAGGGGACTGGAGGAATGAGATACATGAGGGGCCTGGGAGAATGAGACACACAAGAGGGCTGGGGGAACGAGACACATAAGGGGGCTGGGAGAATGAGACACATGATGGGCTGGGAGAATGAGACACATGAAGAGACTGGGGAGGGGAATGAGCACATGGAGGGACTTGGGGGAATGAGACATGTGGGGGAGACTAGTTGCATGGAGGGGCTAGGGGACACACATAGTGACATAGAGGGACTAGAGGAGAAAAAGACAAGGTGATGGGGGGGAAGGGACACACAAACGGGGCTGTGGAAAGGAAGAGACACACAAAGGGGCTGGGAGGGGGGACAAAGAGCCATAGAGGGGCTGGGGAAGGGGCAAAATAAACAAAAGGGGCCCTGAGTGGCTGTGGGGACACAAAGAAACACAGAGGGTCTGAGAAGGGGCAAAAGAGACAGACCTGGGCTTGAGAGAGACACCCAGAGGGACTGGAGGACACAGAGGGGCTGGGGAAGGGGCAAAAGAGACAGATAAAAGCTTTAACTAAACCCATTACATTTTAGTTGTGTCGACTAAAATCTACTGGAGATTTAGTCAACTAAAACTGAAACTATTCATATGACTAATATATGACTAAAATGGCTTTTTGTCTATGACTAAAACTAAATTGAAATTTGCCATCAAAATTAACAATGGTCAGGGTATCACCTCATGCCAGTGTCTAATGCTCACTCGTTGAGATGTGCTGCATCTTTCTCGCCTCCACTTTAGTGTAGACCACTCTGCTCTTCACATTGGTGCTGTACCACACATCAGCGTCACTTCTGATGTGATACCATCTGGTCTTTAATACAAAAAGGCACAGTGCGACATTCCTGTGTCAAAAATAATGAAAAAAGTCTTCCCTCGATCCAGCATTAGAATCATGACGCCGCTTGTCGTTTCAGCGTCAAGAATAACGATATAGCCGTACTTCCTTATAGAGCCAAAACGACACAAGTGTGGCATCGCTCATCTATGATGCTCTAGCATCGTTCTGATGACGTCATATGCCAGGTTTATATAAACACAGATCACCAGGTGCTCTGTGCGATATCGTGGTCTGTAATAGTCCAGGAGTGTGTTTAATATTGTGCTTTGCAGTTACTGAAATCTGGCTTGTTCTGACTATCCTGATCTCTCTAATCTTGACCTTGGTTTGTTTACCCACATTGTTGCTATTCTGTACTCATTGACCTCGGCTTGTTCTTTGACTATTCTTTCTCTATATCATGTAAAGACTGGCCACTGTAAGCGGATTTGCATAATGTTTCCAAGTCAGCTATTGGCAGATTTAAACCTTCTCTCCTGGCCTACGCTCTCTACGTGTCTTCTCCAGATAAGATGATCTAATTCTAACTCTATGTCTTTGGAGTTGCGTATACAGTTTTAACCAATATTTGAATCAGCCATATTTGTCACACATTTTCTAAAACATACTCTCTGAGAATGCTACATAATTGTACATGTCTCAAACAAGTATATTTAGGGCAGAAAGCTCTAAACTATCATACCGGCGATTGTCAGGACTTGTTTGTTACCAATGTTTGGCTTCCGACTGATAATACCAACGGTGATTAGAAATATAAATGAAAGTTGCAATCATGTATAAGCTAACTCACACTCAGCTACATGACGCAAAGCCTCCATAGAGACATGGCCCTGTATAGCTCTAGGGACAGGGACACAATAGGCTTAGTAATATAAATTTGTACATGTAACGCTATAGTGTTCCTTTAACAGCTTGTGAATTCTTGTTACCGATAATGGGACTGTGGAGATACTTGTATGGCCTTTTTACATACTTCCCAAAACGCAGTGACCATAAAGGAACAACTCTCTTTTAGCTGGGATGGATTTAGGTGATTCTAAAACCGAATGATCAACAAAGGAATCCAAATGTCAAATTCCTTTTGCAGTTCTTCAAATTCCTGATTTAAACCTCTAATCTGTGTGACCTATTTGTAACAGCAGTACAGCTGCATAATTTAAACTCCGTACGAGGCAGACTTTGTACATTAAGAACACTTTTGAACGTATATTAAATATGAACTTTTATTTTGCAAGACTGTTAAAACATCTTAAAACTAGTACAAAACATTTTGTTTTAAAACCCATTTTCAGAATAGAATTTTTATATCTCACATTTAATTTTGGTGGTGGCTGCATTTGACAATTCTGTTAAGTTCGTTTATACAGCAAAGCAAAGTCCCTTTATTAATTTTCCTTATTTTCTATTGATCTCTGGTCTCTCCACTGTTACATGTTTGTGAGCTTGTCTGGTGACATAGTGTGCTCTCTAGCTTGTTTTGTTATGCAAATTAAGCACGAAACAAATACATCACCCTATTCTCTATCATTGTGTATCTTTTTACTTCCTCACTGTTTTCTAAGCTGCATCTCGCTTGGTGGAGTGATTGTGTTTTTAGATGTATTTTCCGTTTTTCTGTTTGTGACAATATTATATATGTATTATCTTCTCATTAAAGGACCACTATAGGCATCCAGACCACTTCAGCTTAATGAAGTGGTCTGGGTGCCAGGTCCAGCTAGGGTTAACCCTTTTTTTTATAAACATAGCAGTTTCAGAGAAACTGCTATGTTTATAAATGGGTTAATCCAGCCTCTAGAGCCTCTAGTGGCTGTCTCATTGACAGCACGCTAGAAACTTAACGTATTCTCACTGTGAAAATGCACAGTGAGAAAGGCGCTCCAGCGTCCATAGGAAAACTTTCCTATGAACTACCTGGCTGAATCTTAGCGCCCAGATCTACCCGGCGCATGTCAGCGATGGCATTAAGCTGAAGGAGGAGAGGAGGAGGAGAGCTCCGCCCGGCTGGAGAAAGGTAAGATTTTAACCCCTTCCTCTCCCCAGAGCCCGGCGGGAGGGGGACCCTGAGGGTGGGGGCACCCTCAGGGCACTATAGTGCCAGGAAAACGAGTATGTTTTCCTGGCACTATAGTGGTCCTTTAATAAACCATTAAAGAAAAGAAAAAACATTGTTTTTATCATCGGTGAAATGAGAATAAAGGTTTTGTTTTTTTAAACTGCAATGGGAATAAACATGGTGACTGAAATCACTAAACACCAATCATTTCATAAGATTTCATAACGTGGAAGTGTTAAACATCAGTTTTATTGCAAAGCATGTGTCCTGACATTCATAGGATTGAACGCCTGAAGTATTCAAATAAATAATACGAGAACTATATGTCTAAAAGCATCCGATTATAAAAGACATCACTTTATTTAGACTTCCAAAAACAGTTTGAGAACACTTGCTTCTTTTCAGTAAAATATCCATTGAGAATGCAAGAATCCTCTTAGCCTTGACAAGAAAAATACAGAGTCCTGGGGTAAAGAATGCATTTCATTTGAAATTTTTCTCATAAAAATGACAATCTGCGGGACTCTTGTCTTATAGAATTATGTGACCCTAGTAATGAAAAATAATAATAATAAAATAATATTCACTGGATTAGGAAAAGAGGCTGAATGGCAAGAATGTGCAAATTTTAGGTCAAAAGTTTAGGCACAAATTATGAGAGAAATATAGCAAATCAATGACTATTACACCTACCCACTGTACACAATATAAGGGACTCAATGCGAGGAAAAGGCTTTCACTTATTGTCTGAATGTCTCTTGCATAGAATTTTAAAGGTCTGCTCAATATATATTTTTTTAATTTTCCCTTTGCATTAATTACTTTAAGAAACACTATTGCTGAAAAGCTTTATGTGTGAAGAGTATGTCCTCTTTTTCAGGGCCAGATTAAGAGCCGAGTGGGCCTGGTGCTGACAATTATGACGGGCCTAATTCAAGAATCATATCGACCAAAAACACTAAAACACTCCCAAGCATCATGTATTTGATGGAGATGGTGCTGGAGAGAAAGAAAACAGCAGCTATAAGAAAACACATACCCTAGGCTAATCTCTCTCTAATTTATGTTTTCATCATTTAAGTAAATCCATAACCCCTAACAGCAGTGTCCAGTCAAAAAGGAAGTTAATGGGCGGGGTAAAAGGGTGTGCCACTGACACAAATCATGTAACCTGCCAAAAGGGGCGAACATGCCCAAAAAGAGGATATGTCTGCCCAAAGAATTAGAAGGCCAGCCTGGCATGAATGCATGTCAGACTGTCTGCCAATCATGCAGCTGGCCAACTAAGGGCATACTATGCAGACAGCACCCTGAGCTTGGCATAAATGCATCTAATGATGCACTCGCTCAACGCTTTCTAAGGACTGTCCCCTAGCACTCGCTGGTCCACTTGTCTCCTTACCTTCTTACTAGCAGGCAGATGCTCCTGGTATATAGTCTGGGACAGAGAAAAGCTGTATGTAGTGAGTGTAGAAGAAAGGGAACATGCCACAGTGTTAGAGAGACCAAAGTCAGAGACCTTAAAGGAGAGACCTTAAAGGATCACTATAGGGTCAGGAACACAAACATAAATTCCTGACCCTATAGTGTTAACACCACCATCTAACCCCCCTGGGCCCCTCATGCCTCCATAAATATAGTAAAAATCTTACTGTATTCAAGCCTGAAGCTGTAACTCTGCATGCTGTTAGACTCAGAAAAACAAGCAGTCTGCTGACATCATTAGAAGTGGTGGCCTGATCCAATCACAGTGCTTCCCCATAGGATTGGCTGAGACTGACAAAACGGCAGATCAGGGGCAGAGCCAGCAGAATTCAAACACAGCCCTGGCCAATCAGCATCTCCTCATAGAGATGAATTGAATCAATGAATCTCTATGAGGAAAGTTCAGTGTCTGCATGCAGAGGGAGGAGACACTGAATCTTTGAATGAATTTTAGGCAGCCATGACCCAGGAAGGATCTTTAACAGCCATCTGAGGAGTGGCCAGTGAAGTTATCACTAGGCTGTAATTTAAAGACTGCATTTTCTCTGTGTTTACAGCAAAAAGCCTGAAGGTAATGATTCTACTAACCAGAACAAATTCAATAAGCTGTAGTTGTTCTTGTGACTATAGTGTCCCTTTAACTATATTCATTGTCAGCCAGTCCACACAAGTTTTGTTCCCATACATCCCACTTAAGTTTCCATACTTGAAGAAGAGTATGTGAAAAGTAGTTAGGGTTGCCACCTTTCTTGGAAAAACATACTGGCCTTACTAATTTGCATAATTAAATATGTATGGGTGACATCACATAATGTAAATCACAAGGAGTGACATAAGAGAAAATGCTGTAAAATCACCCAAAAACTTAGTTTGATTATGCTGTATAGATGGATTCCTCCTAGTGCCCCAATGTTTCCCAGCGCACCCATGTGTCGATTACTCCAGGTCTCAGTGTTCCTATGTATCAGTGTCTCAGTGCCCCATGTCTCCCAGTGTCCCCTAGTGTCGTGTCCCCAGGTCTCCCAGTGACCCTATGTATCACAGTGTCCCTATGTATCACAGTGTCTCAATGTCTCCCTGTGTCCTCCAGTATTCCCATGTGTCTATGTCCCCATGTATGTGTCACTAGGACACTAGGAAGACGGGGAGACCTGGGGACACGGGGAGACCTAGGGACACAGAGACACTGGGAAACTAGTGGACACTGGCTGGGACACATGGGGACACTGGGAAAATAGGGGGCACAGGGAGACATGGGGACACAGACACTAGAGACACTGGCTGGGGGACATGGGGACATTGAGACACGGGGGCACTGGGAGACATGGAGACACAGACACCAGGGCCACAGACACTAGGGACACTAGATTGGAGACATGGGGACATTGAGACACTTGAGGCACTGAGAGACATGGAGGCACTAGGAGACATGGGGACAGTGAGACACTGGCAGACTGGGGGCACTGGGAGACTAGGGGTCACTGGGAGACTAGGGGGCACTGAGACACTGGCTGGGAGACATGGGGACACTTAGTGTCTCAGTGTATGTCTCCTTGCAGCCTTTCTCCCCATCCCTTACTTCCCTGAGCTGTAGGCTGTCTCTGCAGGGTGGGAGTTGCTGTCTGGACTCTCTGTAGCTGCTCCCCTGCAGATCAGTGAGTATAGATAGGAAGGGAGGGATATGTTGTAACTTCCTATCCCTGCCTCTCTCCACACACACACTGACCCCTACTGGCTGCTGCTGGTATTGCAGAGTAATCTCTTGTTTATACTGAGAAAAATACCAGCATTTGTCTTGCCAGTATCACTGCAATATTGGCACCAGCCAGGCAGCCTCAAATACTGGCTGTGCCAATAAAATAAAAGCCAGGTGGAGTCCCTAAGAGTAGTGTGTGAAAAACAAAAAACGTTAAAAAAAAAAATATATATATATATTTTTTTTTAAATCAATGGGCCTATTCCATGGGCCTGGGCCTGGGCCTGGAGCTGCAGCTCCATCAGCCCCTATGTTAATCCGGCCCTGCTCTTTTTTACATTTTACAAAAAGTGCAGATTTCACACAAAAAATTACACTTTTATAAATTAACCTGGTTACACCCCAGCCGATTCTATTACTTCCTGGTTGGTTAGCCCAGTGGAGCAAAACTCAAGAGTCAGCAATTGCCCAGAGCACCTGCCTTGCAAAGACTTCTCATTGAGCTGCATTGGGAAGTCTGTGATTGGACAGCCACAGAAAGTCTGGGCGGGGTTAGAAGGGGAGAGCTTATAAAGGCTGCAGACAAGAGAACTGTTTTTATATATACCCCAATGAAAAAATGCATAATTAAACACATGCATGTTTTCATTGAGGTATATCTACTAGTAATTTTGTTTGGCTTTGTGCAGTGAAATGTCCTTTCAAATACGCTCACACTTCACAAGACACAGAAAGTCTGAGTAAGGTTAGAAGGGGAGTACTTGCAGAGGCTGCAGACAAGATATCTGCAGCTTTTGTAAACTATTTTTCTTCCCACAAAGATATAAAAGAAAAACCTTAAACTATAACTTAATACTATGTCTGTCAAATGCACAATGCTTAATTAATTTTGTTTTTTTACAAATGTAGCTAATTTAATGTTACACAGCTTTCAGCTGCAAGCTAACCGCTCTAATATATCTCTCAGGAATCCCTCCTGTGTCAGGCGTATGAGATCTGCTTAGCACTCCCATAGGAAGCTACTGAAAAAACCTGACTGGTTTCTTGGTTTGGTGAGAGCTCATTGCGCAAACTGTAAAACTTGGGGATTTGCAATAAATGTATGAACTGCAAACACGATTGATTGTTTAAATTTTTTTTTTTTCATTCTTTAGTTCAACATATTTGTTTAATTAAAACAAAGAGAACGTTACCTGCGCTCTGGCCTAAATCACCATGTACATTTAAACAAAATGGATGTTCTTTAGTTTTATTCCAATGGCCATTTGAATATATAAGCTCACCTGCCACGTCAAGGCAAACCTCAATAGGTGAGTCCTACACTAGCCATTAGATATGCTGATATCAGCCAAGAATCTCCAGTAAGACAGGAAGGGGTATTTTATAAACCCTTTCACATTTAACCCTTTATAGGGCTTCTACACATACAATAAACTTTGCTGGTATCAGACAAAGTGTAGACATCTCTAATGAGACAGGAAGGGGTATTTTATAAACCCTTTCACATTTAACCCTTTATAGGGCTTCTACACATACAATAAACTTTGCTGGTATCAGACAAAGTGTGAACATCTCTAATGAGACATGAAGGGGTGTTTTATAAACCCCTACATACTTAACCCTGAATAGGGCTATAACACATACAAATCACCTTGCATTTCTAATGGCTAGTGTAGGACTCACCTATTGAGGCTTGCCTTGACGTGGCAGGTGAGCTTATATATTCAAATGGCCATTGGAATAAAACTAAAGAGCCTCCATTTTGTTTAAATGTACATGGGGATTTAGGCCAGAGCGCAGGTAACATAGTTACATAGTTACATAGTTACATAGCTGAAAAGAGACTTGCGTCCATCAAGTTCAGCCTACCTCACATTTGTTTTTTGCCGTTGATCCAAAAGAAGGCAAAAAAACCAGTTTGAAGCACAATTTTGCAACAAGCTAGGAAAAAAATTCCTTCTTGACCCCAGAATGGCAGTCAGATTTATCCTTGGATCAAGCAGTTATTACCCTACATTGAAAGATTATATCCTTGAATATTCTGTTCTTGCAAGTATGCATCTAGTAGCCGTTTGAACATCTGTATGGACTCTGATAAAACCACTTCTTCAGGCAGAGAATTCCACATCCTGATTGTTCTTACAGTAAAAAAACCTTTCCTTTGCCTTAGACGAAATCTTCTTTCTTCCAGTCTAAACGCATGGCCTCGTGTCCTATGTAAAGTCCGGTTTGTGAATAGATTTCCACACAATGGTTTGTATTGGCCCCGAATATATTTGTATAATGTTATCATATCCCCTCTCAGGCGACGTTTTTCTAAACTAAATAGGTTTAAATTTGTTAACCTTTCTTCATAGCTGATATGTTCCATTCCTTTTATTAATTTTGTAGCCCGCCTCTGCACTTTTTCTAGTGCCATAATATCCTTCTTTAGAACAGGTGCCCAAAATTGCACAGCATATTCAATATGGGGTCTTACCAGTGATTTATAAAGAGGCAAAATTATATTCTTGTCCCGAGAATGAATGCCCTTTTTCATGCATGACAATACCTTACTGGCCTTGGCCACTGCTGATTGACATTGCACATTGTTGCGTAGTTTGTTGTCTATAACAATTCCCAAGTCCTTTTCATGTGTTGTTATCCCTAATTCGCTTCCATTAAGGGTATACGTTGCTTGTGTATTCTTTACGCCGAAGTGCATAACTTTGCATTTTTCAACACTTAAATTTCATCTGCCATTTGAGTGCCCAGTCCCCCAGTCTATCTAAATCCCTCTGCAGCAAAGGAATATCTTGCTCACATTGTATTGTTTTACAAAGTTTGGTGTCATCTGCAAACACTGAAACATGACTTTCAATGCGGTCTTCAAGATCATTTATAAACATGTTAAATAGAAGGGGTCCCAGAACAGACCACTGAGGGACACCACTTGCCACCTCTGTCCAGCTTGAAAATTTACCATTAATGACAACTCTTTGTACTCTGTTTTTAAGCCAATGTTCTACCCAAGAACAAGCATTTTCATCTAGACCGATTTCCTTGAGTTTGAACACTAATCTATTGTGTGGAACTGTATCAAATGCCTTGGCAAAATCCAAATAGATCACATCCACGGCAACACCCTGATCTATACTTCTACTTACTTCTTCGTAGAACGCAATCAAGTTAGTTTGACATGACCTGTGCTTCATAAAACCATGCTGATTTTTGCTGATAACCATGTTCTTCTCAAGGAATTCTTGAATATTATCCCTTAATAACCTTTCAAATATTTTACCAGCCACAGAAGTTAAGCTCACAGGTCTATAATTTCCAGGCAAGGATTTTGAACCCTTTTTGAATATAGGAACCACATCTGCCTTCCTCCAATCCTCCGGAACACTTCCTGAAAGAAAAGAATCTTGAAAGATTAAAAACAGAGGTTCACTTATTTCTGCACTTAGTTCCTTAAGTACACGTGGATGGATACCGTCAGGCCCTGGAGCTTTGTTTATATTAACTTTCTTTAGTTGCTGCAGCACCTTGTCTTGAGTTAACCAATTACAATTATTCTGCAAGTTTTTAGTAGCAATCATTTGCACATCTATTGCCATGGGTTCTTCCTTAATATATATGGAGGAGAAATAGTTATTTAAAATTCCTGCCTTTTCCTGGTCTTCATTAATTAACACCCCCGTTTCAGTTTTTAGTGTACCTACACTTTCATTTTGTTTTTTTTTAGAATTTATGTACTTAAAAAATGCTTTGGGGTTGGTTTTGCTCTCTTCAGCTATCATTATTTCATTTTGAAGTTTAGCAAGTCTAATTGCCTTTTTGCACGCATTATTTGCATCCTTATATCTTTTATAAGATGCATCTGATTTGTCCGATTTAAATGCTTTAAATGCCCTTCTCTTAGTTGTAATCTCTTGTTTTACTTCTCTACTAAGCCATGTTGGTTTTAATTTGTTTCTTTTATATTTATTTCCCAATGGTACATACTGAGAAATGTACCTTTGTAATATTTGTTGGAAGATGATCCATTTATCCTCAGTGTTCTTTTCACTAAAGAGTTTATGCCAGTCAATATATTGTAAAGCTTCCCTTAACTTATTGAAATTGGCCTTTTTAAAATTATATGTTTTAGTATTCCCCATGTGCTTTTGTTTTTTTGAGTTTATTTCAAAGGACACTATATTGTGATCACTATTTCCCAAGTGCTCACCTACTTGAATGTTGGTCAAAAGATCAACGTTGTTTGTTAAAACCAGGTCCAGACAAGCATCCATTCTAGTTGGTGCTTGTACAAGTTGTGACATGAAGGTGTCATTTAACAAGTTTAAAAACCTAATTCCCTTTGCTGAGGCACTAGTCCCTCTGTCCCAATTTATATCCGGGTAATTAAAATCTCCAATAATTAAAGTGTTACCCAGATTTGCAGCTTTCTCAATTTGCTCAAACAGCTGTTGTTCCTCGTCAATATTAACATTAGGTGGTTTATAACATATCCCAACCAATAGTTGGTTTCCCTTCTTTTCCCCCAAGCAGATATTTACCCATAAAGCTTCCACATTATCCTCCTCGCATTCCATTTGCTTAACATTTGGCTTTAAATCATGTTTGACATACAAACATACCCCACCACCCTTCTTGTTTTTCCTATCCTTCCTAAATAACAACATGTACCCATTTAAGTTAGCTGCCCAGTCATGTGTCTCATCCCACCATGTTTCAGTTATGCCTATTATATCATATTGTTTAGTGTATGCTAATGCCTCTAGTTCCCCATTTTGTTATTTAGGCTCCTTGCATTAGTAAGCATACATTTAATATTATGCGTCACTTGTATATTTTGTGAATTTTCAACATTACACAGCTTCTCTGTTCTGAGCTTGCCCCTCCCCCCGTTTCCACCCCCCTTATACTGTGCTAAAGCCCATCTCCTTTCTGTCCTATCTCCATTTTGTAGATTGCTATGACCCTCCCCCCCTACTACTAGTTTAAAATCTCCTCCAACCTTCTAGCCATCCTATCCCCCAGCACTGCAGACCCTCTCCCGTTTAGGTGCAATCCATCACCACTATAAAGGTTGTACCCAATCGCAAAGTCGGCCCAGTGCTCTAAAAACCCAAAACCCTCCTTCCTGCACCAAGACTTAAGCCACGCATTGACCTCTCTAATCTCCCGCTGCCTTTCCACTGTAGCGCGTGGCACAGGTAATATCTCAGAGAATACCACCTTGGAGGTCCTTTTCTTAAGTTTGCTACCTAATTCCCTGAAATCATTATTTAGGACCTTCCATCTTCCTCTTACTTTGTCATTGGTACCAACATGGACCATGACCGCTGTGTCATCCCCAGCCCCTCTCAATAATCCATCCACTCTGTCAGCAACATGCCGGACCCGAGCACCCGGGAGACAGCAAACTGTCCGGTTGAGCCGATCAGAGCGGCAGATTGCCCTATCTGCTCTCCTAACGATAGAGTCCCCTACCACCACAACCTGTCTTCCTCGCCCCACTGTCACCCAGCTACATGCCTGTTCCCCATCTGTCTTATCTCCTCCCTCTCCACTACCTGTCCCCACTAAACTCTGCTCAGTGAGCAGTAGACTCCTCTCAAGATTGTCAATCTCCCTCAATGTTGCGATTTGCTTCTCAAGATCTCCAATCTGAGCTTCCAGAGAAGCCACTCGCACACAACCATCACAGAGGTATGGACCCTGGACGGGTACATCCAGGCATCCATACATGCAACAAGATGTGCATTGAGTTAAACCAGCAATCTTGCTAACACTCATATCCCCTTGAAACAGAAAAAAAACAATTACCTTGTTAGTTTAACCCCTTAAGGACGGAGGGCGTACTATTACGCCCTGCAGGAGCCGGCTCTAAACCCCGGCGGGCGTAATAGTACGCCCTCACTTTAATGGCCGCCCATGTGGCCGGCGCTAGTCGCCCGCTGCAGATCGCGGTTGGGGGGGATGCCCGGCCCCCCAGGCAACCCCCCCTGTGGCCGGTGACCGCGATCTGCAGTCACTGATCGCAGTGACAGGCTGTCACTGCGATCAGTTTTTAACGTGTGGCAGCCGATTTCAAATCGGCTGACACACGTGGCCAGCGGCTACCCCGTGCAGATCGCGGTCGGGGGACTTACCTGGCCCCCCAGGCAGTCCCCCTGGGGTCAGTGACCGCGATCTGCTAACTCTGAGATCGCAGTGACAGGCTACAGTTACAGTTACAGTTACATATAAAATATACTTAGATCATATATATTATATATATATGATCTAAGTATATATATATATATATATATATATATATATATATACCGTGTTTCCCCGAAAATAAACCCTACCCCGAAAATAAGCCCTAGTCGGATTTTCGGGGTGGGCTGCAATATAAGCCCTACCCCGAAAATAAGACCTAGGCATTGTACCTTTGTGGCGAGACTTCCTTCTTCTACTGTAGGAGGAGCGTTGCGGGCCGCGGCATCGCGCAACGTGATGACGACATTTCGCAGCGCCGTCAGTCTGCCTTCACGGATCTTCAGCGGAAGGATCCATTTCCGGGCGGTGAGGCTCCCAGTGGTCGGACTCGGCAAGGAAACTTTGAAATGTGAGTACCGGTAGATATTTTATGTCTGGGACTGAATTAATTAAAGGGGGTGGGGGGTGAATTAATTAAAGGGGGGTGAATTAAAGGGTGGGCTGGATTAATTAGAGGGGGGTGAATTAATTAAAGGGGGGTGAATTAATTAAGGGGGGGAATTAATTAAAGGGTGGGCTGGATTAATTAGAGGGGGTGAATTAATTAAAGGGGGGTGAATTAATTAAAGGGTGGACTGGATTAATTAGAGGGTGTGTATTAATTAAAGGGGGGGTGAATTAATTAAAGGGTAGGTGAATTAATTAAAGGGTGGGTGAATTAATTAAAGGGTGGGCTGGATTAATTAGAGGGGTGAATTAATTAAAGGGGGGTGAATTAATTAAAGGGTGGACTGATTATTAGAGGTGAATTAATTAAAGGGGGGTGAATTAATTAAAGGGTGGGCTGGATTAATTAGAGGGGGTGAATTAATTAAAGGGGGGTGAATTAATTAAATGGTGGACTGGATTAATTAGAGGGGGTGAATTAATTAAAGGGGTGGTGAATTAATTAAAGGGTGGGCTGGATTAATTAGGGGGGTGAATTAATTAAAGGGGGTGAATTAATT
This sequence comes from Pelobates cultripes, assembly GCA_933207985.1. NCBI lineage: Eukaryota > Metazoa > Chordata > Amphibia > Anura > Pelobatidae > Pelobates > Pelobates cultripes. The sequence continues at coordinate 362,576,413 of OW240913.1, read as the reverse complement.
AAAGGGTGGACTGGATTAATTAGAGGGGGTGAATTAATTAAAGGGGTGGTGAATTAATTAAAGGGTGGGCTGGATTAATTAGAGGGGGTGAATTAATTAAAGGGGTGGTGAATTAATTAAAGGGTGGGCTGGATTAATTAGAGGGGGGTGGATTAATTAGAGAGGGTGGATTAATTAAAGGGGGGGTTCAATGTACATACCGGTACCGTAAATAAATAAGCCCTACCCTGAAAATAAGCCCTGGTGTGTTTTTTGTGACTAAAATTAATATAAGACCCGGTCTTATTTTCGGAGAAACACG
>OW240913.1:362565934-362576012 GCA_933207985.1 Pelobates cultripes | reverse complement strand
AAAAAAGTAAATTTAAAAAACACTTTTTTTTTTTTTTTTTTAACCCCTTAAGGACTGGACTTAACCCCTTAAGGACTGGACTGTTTTTGCGATGTTGTACATTTGCGACCAGGCATATTTTTACACTTTTGTGGTGTTTGTGTTTGTCTGTAATTTTCCGCTTTCTCATTTACTGTTCCCATACAAATTATATATTGTTTTTTTCAGGACAAAAGGGGCTTTCTTTACATACCATTATTTATATAATCTCATGTATTTTAATAAAAAAAATAAAAAATATGATGAAAAATTGAAAAAAATACATGTTTTTTGACTTTTACTTGAAAAATCTTTTACTCATCTACAAAAGCGAATGAAAAAAACTGCTAAATAGATTCAAAATTTTGTCCTGAGTTTAAAAATACCCAGTGTTTACGTGCTTTTTGCTTTTTTTTGCATGTTATAGGGCTATAGGTACAAGTAGGATATTGCGGTTTCAAAACATACATTTTTAAAATTTATCAATAGTGACATTTTAACACTATTATCTGTCATAAATCTCTGAATAACACCCCACATGTACATATTTTTTTTAAAGTAGACAACCCAGGGTATTCAATATGGGGTATGTCCAGTCTTTTTTAGTAGCCACTTAGTCGAAAACACTGGCCAAAGTAAGCATTCATATTTGTTTGTGTGTGAAAAAAGTAAAAACTAAATTGAACGCTAATTTTGGCCAGTGTTTGTGACTAAGTGGCTACTAAAAAAGACTGGACATACCCCATTTGCAATACCTTGGGTTGTCTTCTTTTGCAAATGGTATGCCATCATGGGGGTAATTCTCATTCCTGGGCTACCATACGCTCTCAAAGGCAACGTAACCAACCTGGCCATTTTCAATGTAAAATATTTGACCCATATATTTGACCTTGTAACTTTCAAAAATGCTATAAAACCTGTACATGGGGGGTACTGTTTTACTCGGGAGACATCGCTGAACACAAATATTAGTGTTTAAAAACTGGAAAACGTATCACAACAATTATATCATCAGTAAAAGTGCTGTTTGTGTGTGAAAAATGCAAAAAAAGTAACTTTCACTGACAATATCATCGCTGTGATATGTTTTACTGTTTTGAATCACTAATATTTGTGTTCAGCGAAGTCTCCCGAGTAAAACAGTACCCCCCATGTACAGGTTTTAGGGTGTCGTAGAACGTTACAGGGTAAAATACAGTGCTAGCAAATTAAATTCTCTGGAATTTCGGCCTGGGTTGGCAGGCAGGTCCCTCAAATTGCAATCAATAAAATTACTGAATTATGTAAAAATATTACATAAATACGCACGTAGATTTTAAATATATATGCATATTTATATAGTTTAAGTCTACGTGTATATTTATATAATTATTTATGTAATTTTGTATATGGACATATGTATATTTCGTATTATTTTTATTTATTTATATATACATAGATATATATACAAATTCATTCTAAGTGTATATTGATATAAATATATATATATTAATTTTAAAATACAGTTAGAATAAAATTTCATATAGATATTTAATTTATTTTTACATTTTTATTATTATTTAAAAAAAAATATTTAATTTAAATTACTTATTATTTATATTTTATAATAATATATATATACAATATATATAGTTATTATATATATTATATATATACACGTGTGTAATTTAATTATAAGTGTATTTTTATATTAATATAAGTACATATTAATATAAAAATACACTTAGTATGGCATTATATATATGATATATAGACATATATTATATAGATATAATATATGTCTATATATCATAGATACACATATATAATAATTTTTTAATTTTTTTATTAACATTAACAGTTATTTTCTTTAATGATTTTACACATGTAGGGAGACTGCCTGTCAGCACAGACAGTCCCCCTGCAGGCAGACACACGGACACCCATTGTGACCATGTGATCGCTGTGTTGAGCGATCACATGGCCACAGGGGTCCTAATCCAGTGTGGGGAGACTGTCTGGGCTGCAGGCAGTCTCCCCACAACCGGAGCACCGCTGATCGCCGCCGGGGGAACGACGGCAATCGGGTAAGTAACTCAGACCGTTAGGACGGTTCAGGACCGTCATCGGTCGGCAAGCCAAAAATGCCGATGACAGTCCTGAACCATCCTCGGTCGGGAAGGGGTTAAAGATTAAACAAAAATAAAATACAAACCACTCTCCACAGTATACAAACCACTCCAAGTAACTCCTGGTTTTCTAACTCCTACTTGAAACAGTCTACTTAATGGACGCTGCTTTCAAATAATGTGAGCAAGCTCAGTGAGTTAGGGGTGTGCCTTTATGGGGATACAAATCCCACACAGGTGCAAACAATGAACACTCCCCCAATCAATCAAGCAGCAGCACAAAAAAGGGGGGAAAACCAGAACACAGAAAAAAAAAAAAAAAGTAAATTTAAAAAACAATTTTTTAAATTTTTTTTTAAACCTTACCAACTTTAAAGATTAAACAAAAATAAAATACAAACCACTCTCCACAGTATACAAACCACTCCAAGTAACTTCTGGTTTTCTAACTTCTACTTGAAAGAGTCTACTTAACAGAGGCTGCTTTCAAGTAACGTTCTCTTTGTTTTTACTATGTATTTTAAGCTGTTGGATACTAAGCTACTGCTGCTGTAAGCGTGGTGCTTTATCTTTGTGTTTGTATATTTGTTTAATCACTAATATTTTATTTATCTTTATTATTGCAATTGTATTCTCTCCATAAACCGCACAGGAAGTTCTAAGTGCGTTGCGTAATAGCTTCCTCCATCCGGCCGAAAACAACACAAATGTTCAACTACACAAAAGCTGTAATGTCTCAATATGGGACGTGATTCCTTCCCATTAAGATGTTAAAGAGTTTTTATCATGCTGGAACATTTTACATGATACATTTTACATGATACATTTTACATGATACTTACATTTTAGATAAACACTGCCCTTTAGCAACCTGTATTTCTATTTCTTTATTTATGTAGTTGGTAAAAAATACATTTCAGCTAAAGTTTATTAAAACTCCTGTTCTATCATTGATAAGACTATAATGCAGTATGTCCCCACAGAAACGGCTTAAGTTTCTCTTTGAACCTAGGCCTTCCTGGTCCCACTGCCTATATTACTCAGTTTTGTCTGTCAGTCTTCAGATAACTATGTAATCCATCTTTCATTCTCTGCTATCACGGTGTCTATATGCTTCTCTTATCTGCATTCCCCGCCTCGTATCTTTCCATTTTACAATCTGAACAAAACTCGGTGGCTGTAATTCTGTTGGAGAAATGTGTCTCTGTCTCTCCTATCAAATCCCTCTTGTAAACTTCCCATTTAATTTATTTTCTCTAAAGGCACGTTAAAAATAGGGGATTGGATGAAACAGATCAGCTTTGGTGAATCTATTACAAAACACTGCTAGAGATTATTTATAATGTAAAGAAAGTCGCGTTATAAGTGAGAGTTTTATGATCTAAAAAGTAGAATATTTTTAACAATATAGCACAAAGTGTAAATATGGATCCCACAAGGCGCAGAGTGTTTTTTATTTTACAAGGCCAGTCTTTATTTATTTCAATATATCCCAAAATTAAGGACTTTTACAAACATAGCTATGCAAAGGTGTCCTACCAAATTGTTGGCATTGCCAGACTCCATTTCGTTAATAATTTCAAAAAAGTATCACCTTTTGATGATTTTGGTGTTATTTTTAATAATAATATTAATATATAATAATAACAACTACATAATATAGTTTTGTATAATATGCGCATCTTTAACAAGATTCAAATTTGTTTTCATTTGTTATTAGTAAACTGTAAACTGCGTTGACAATTTAATTATAATATTTAGGCATGAAAGTAAAAGTTTATAACTTGACCATTTGCCTTGGTTGTCTAGTCTTCACCACATGTTCATATCTGCCATCTTTGTTCATATTGGGTGCAGGGCGACAATGTACATTTTCCAAAAAGGGATTGTGTTAGTTTGATGCATGTGCACTAGGCTGACTGGTGTATCCAAGGCTGCCCAGAAGCAGAACATTAGAGGAATCTTCTCTTGTGAGCAGAAATTTACTGATTTACTCTTGTGAAGTGTGAGCGTATTTGAAACGACTTTCCACTCCACAAAAGCAAACAAAATTACCAGTAGATATACCCCAATGAAAACATGCATGCACTTAATTATGCATTATTTTTCTGTTAGCAAAAGCTACAGATTTCTTGTCTGCAGCCTATACAAGCCCTCCCCTTCTCACCCCGTCCAGACTTTCTATGGCTGTCCAATCACAGACTTCCCAATGCAGCTCAATGAAAAGTCTTTGCAAGGCAGGTGCTCTGGGCAATTGAGTTTAGCAACACTGAACAAATTAAACCAGGAAGTTGCCTGATTGGCAGCCAAGGGGATGTAACAGTGTTTAGTTATAAAAGTGCCAATTTCTGTTGAAACCTGGCCTTTTTGTAAAGAGAAAAATGAAGACAAGATCTTAAAACATAAAGCACCTTAAACTAAACACTTATAGCTGTTTGGAGATGTCCTTTAATGAAGGGTCAATGCTGAGCATTATGGAAACTTGTCTCTGGTGTCCCCAGAAAAAGGACTGCAGGCAACCAACTAGAGGTGGTGGGAGGGGAGTTCAAAATGATGGTTGTTATTACAAACAAGGAGCAGTTACTGTTTAGTGAATCATCCATTTTGTTTGTTTTTTTGATGTGGGTTTCCTTCTTATATATAGAGAATGTTGAGCTTGCATACAGTATATCTTTTTTTTAAATCTCAATTTAAGTTACTATCGGCGCACTTGAACCTGAGTGTAAATTTGAAATGTTAGGTTGTTTTCATTCTGCTGCTTCAAAACTGACCATTCTTTGAAAATTACCCGAACTCAGGTTAGTAAGTAGCACCTCCCATGTACCTTTGCCAGCTGTTAATGAAGCAAGCACAACCATAATGTTGTGGTGAATGCACTGCATCATTGGAAGATGCCTTATTTACATAGGATGCCAGACTGTGCCTTGCAACCAATGTAAATGAGTAAAAGCAACAACACTTAAAAAAAAGTTTCCATTTCTGAAAATATGACAAATCCTCTTACAACGTAATTTTAAAGAATGACTCTAATGACTGCTATAAATATGATTATTCAATTAAAGGACCACTATAGGCACCCAGACCACTTCAGCTTAATGAAGTGGTCTGGGTGCCAGGTCCAGCTAGGATTAACCCTTTTTTCTATAAACATAGCAGTTTCAGAGAAACTGCTATGTTTATAACAGAGTTAATCCAGCCTCTAGTGGCTGTCTCATTGACAGCCTCTAGAGGCGCTTCCGCGCTTCTCACTGTGATTTTCACAGTGAGAAGACGCCAGCGTCCATAGGAAAGCATTGTGAATGCTTTCCTATGGACTGGCTGAATGCGCCTGCGGCTCCTGCTGCGCATGCGCATTCAGCTGAGGAGGCGGAGAGTAGGAGGAGAGTCCCCTGCCCGGGGCTGGAGAACGAGGTAAGTTTAACCCCTTCCTCCCCCTAGAGCCTGGCGGGAGGGGGGCCCTAAGGGCACTATAGTGCCAGGAAAACTAGTATGTTTTCCTGGCACTATAGTGGTCCTTTAAAGGAGACCTAAATTGTAATCATTGATATACAAAATAATTAAACTGTGGTTTCCATTAGGCAACATTAAAAAAATAAAATCAATCTTTGAGCTTGTGGGCCTCTTAATTTGTATTTTAATTTAATTATTTCTAAATCTGTATTTACTACTGGAAGTGGGTGGAGGTTACAGTTTGAAGAAACCCGTATGGATATCAGACATTTCTAATGTTCAAAGATTTAATGAGATAAAGATAAAAGAATAAAATCAATCACCCCCTGAATTTCTTGTAGAACAATGACAAGAGCACAAAACAAATGGAATTACTTAGAGACAGAACATATCTGGAGTCGGGACAGGAGGGCTTGCATGACTGCCCCAGAACAAGCTGATAGTTTAGATACTGACACTTTCTATTAAACAACACAATCTACAGCAGACAGCAGAGCTGAACCTGTTAACATCATCACAAACGTAAGCTGAGAACAATGATCAATGCTATTTTTCACCAAACAATTTTCAAACACTCCGTTCAGCCTGACACAAGCTTTATTAATTGGAGACAATGTTCATATTTTACAAAGTGGGTTACCATGATCCCATAAAAAAAGTTACTCACTCTATCTTTAACTCTAATTTTATTTATTTTATGACAGATGGAATTATATTTAACAGGAAAAAACAACAAAATAAAACATTCACTTTAAAACAGGGGTCCTCAAACTGCGGCCCTGTTGTTGCTGAACTACAACCCCCATGATTCTTTGAATTACATATATAGCCAGAGAATCATGGGAGTTGTAGTTTAGCAACATCTGGGGGGCTGGAGTTTGAGGACCCCTGCTTTAAAGTATCCACAATTAAGGAGATGGACAAGTTCACATTCAGTTGCTCAGTGTCAAAGCTATCTATCCATTTGCTCGAAATTTGGTTAGCACAATTAAGAGATGAAATATATTTATTTTTAAAATTTAACAAAGTCATGTAAAGTATGACAGGTGTACTTTACATCTATTTAAAAGGCAGATGGTCAAGTTGACCACTTAGGTGTTCGTTAGATTCAGTCATCTCTGTTTCTTAGGTTTCTTAAACACCACCAATCTGTTGTTTAAAAGAAAAATCCATTAAAAATGAATAATTTAGTAGATATTACCCAAATAAAATAAGCTTGTCATTTGTTTTGCTTTTTTTTTTTTTCATTTGGAGAGGGTATATGAAATCATGGCTTGCAATTGCTGCAGATCTCTTGTCTGCTGCCTTTGCAAGCCCTCCCCTTCTAACCCCGCCCAGACATTCTGTGGCTGTCCAATCACAGTCTTCTTAATGCTGCTCAATGAGAAGTATTTGCAAGGCAGGTGCTCTGGGCAGCCCCTCTTTGAGCTTACCTCCACTGAGCTAACCAAACCAGGAAGTAACAGGACCTGCTGTCTGATTGACAGCCAAGATGTATTAAGGTTAATTTTGAAAAAAAAAAAAAAAATAGATGAGGGGTCGATCTATTTAATGTTCCTTTTAATGTGCACACACAATGAACATATTTATTCACCTGGGCAATGCCTGGTGACATTTCTTCTATAGCTTATGAAACAAGAATGTTTGATAAGGCATTTTAACAAAGTAACAAAATATCTGCATTATCCGACCTAGATCGATAGGATACTTTCAATAACCTGCTTTTTTGGTTAACAGTAATTGCAGCATAAAGCACAATTTATTCCCAGAAATGAAACTCTCCTCTTGATATACTGTATCCTTGCCCTGTTTCTAAAGAGAAGGCTGTGTTGTTCCTTCCCTGTCACAGCGTCCAGACATATTGAGATTGACAAATTAGTTTATGTAGCGGGCAGAATATATGAATCACTTTAATCAGTTTTCTCTTCTGCATTCATTTTTTCCCAGAGATAATATATTGACTCATCAAATAAATGTGTTCTCCTGTGAGACAGAGGAGCGTAACGTGGATGTGTTATATCTCGAGATACGGATCTACACAGTCAATATTCTTCTGATTGAATTTTAAGCCCCTGACAGGCAAACACCGCCTCCGTTTATTTTATTTATTTTTAAATTTGCTGAGTGGAGGAAAACGTGTGAAAGAAAAAAGAAAATTCTACACCTTAGAGATAAGGGTTCTTATTAACACATCAAAGAAAGCCAGTTCGTTATGTTTGTTTTTGCACAGAGTAGCTGAAATTTGACAAGTTGCAATGTATTTTCAATCTGACTGCCACCTGTACGTCTATTTCTAATATACCTAGCTGAAAGCATTACATTTATTTAAAATTTTTGAACCAATTCGAATGTATTGGACTAGAAATTTTTGTCTGTGCGTGAAATCTACAGATTATATATTTTTTTGCATTTATAACTTTTTTTTACCTTATAGCTTATATGTTTGTTGTTCATATTTTGTTATTTCATTTAAAGTAAATAATCTACTTGGGACTGATATTCCCATCTTTCATCAATTGTATATAGAATGTGTGCACGCTATAATAACAGTAGATATATTATTTAGCTTGAGCAGTGCCTATTCTCTATGCTGCCATATATTGAAGCCCGGAATTACTGGATATTGTAAAAAGTTTTAATATGAAGAGGTTATGTTTTAATAGGTGCCAAAAGTCCTGAATTGGCTGTGAAAGTCCTGCATTTTGGGATCCTGTCCTAGCTATATTAGCTACCTAGGATTTTTCCCGGAGTTTGAATCCTAAAGCAGATTTCAAATTACAGGAGAGGACTGGGCGTCAGGACCATGCACAGACTGCTTCAGCAGTGGTCTGCCTTGAGGGGGCTGGCTGTCATTTAGCCAGACCACCTTCTTTAGAGAAGAACCAACCACGCATAGTGCCAACCAGGGCCATTTGAAGGAATTTGGGGGCCCCAAGCAAAATGGACATGGAAGGCCCCCCCACATGCACGCAAAGCCTACAGGAACCACAGCATAGCCATACAGTTTAAGTTCACCCACATTTTATATAAATAAAAAAGGTTTACAGTGCAAATACTGCTGTTGCATATAATGTGCATAAAATTTGAACATTTTAAGCAATTGAACATTTGCAAAAAACACCACTGTACCATAAAATCAAATATACATTAAAAAAGTGTGCAATACCTAAATCCAACATACCTAAAACACACACACACACACTAACAGACATACGCACACTCACATTAACATTTTTCAGTTCTCACAAACGTGTGCAAATTATCTAAAACTGCTCCCCCGTGTCCTTCTTACTCCCCTCTCCCCCTCCCCCTCCCTGTGTCCTTCTTACTCCCCTCCCCCTGTCCTTACTCCCTCCCTCCCTGTGTCCCCTCTTCATGTTTTTTTTTACTCCCCCATGTTTTTTTACTCCCCCCTCCCCATTTTTTCTTACCCCCCCCTATGTTTTTTTAACTCCCCCCTCCCTCCCTCTGTTCTTTTTATTCCCCCTCCCTATGTTGTTCTCAGTTCTCACCTCCCGTTCCCTGTAGCGTGGCCGAGCTCCTCTTCCTCCTGGCTGTCAGTCCCGCCAGGTACCGCGCGGTACAGGAGATTCAGTTTCCTTTTCCTGGCCGGACTGAAAGGAAGTGAGCATTCAGTGTGCACTTCCTGTCAGTCCGGCCGGGAACAGGAAACTGAATCTCTTGTACCGCCTGGTACCCGGCTGGACTCACAGCCAGAAGGAAGAGGAGCTCGGCCACGCTACAGGGAAGGGGAGGTGATGAGAGAGGAGTGCTGCAGCCGTCTGAGGCTCTCTATAGAGCGCTCAGGCGGCTGCAGCCTTATAGGAAGCACCGGCTCTGCTTGGGGCCCCAGGTCAGCTCGGGAGCCCCAAGCAATTACTTGGTTTGCCTGCCTGGTAGCGAAGGGCCTGGTGCCAACCACCATCTTGGAAGATGGGCAGGAATGATTGGTAGGCATGTGCTTTAGGAATTCATAGTAACCACTGCAGATAGTGGCTAGTCTTGACTCCTGATCAGTGGTGGCCACTGGCCAGTGTTATTTTAAGATGGCAGGCCACCAGACTCCACCTACATAATTTCAATCAACCCCCTCTCTGGAATTCGGATCGCCTCACCTCAATTGGACACCTCTGAAATATTAAAACAGCTGTCAAAATAATTAAACAAAACATCTTAATGTCCTTTCTTTATTACTTTGTGTCATTGCAAAGCAATAAAAATGGCACACCACTGGCACTGAAGGGGTTAAAAGCTCAGTGTGCAGGAAATTGACGGTGTAGGTTAATGAGTTACACTATCCCTGTTTTGATACAATGAGTAGGGGTCAAATAAGAAATTATTAAAATTGGCAGAAAAAAATCCAGTTTAAAAATGTAAAAATTTGGGTATATAGGAAAGATAATATTGGAACTGTACGTAGAAACATGGGATAGAGCTGACATGAGGGCATTGGCGGATCCAGGGGGGGGGGCAACGGGGCTATTGCCCCCCCCCGAGATTCC
>OW240913.1:362514137-362565834 GCA_933207985.1 Pelobates cultripes | reverse complement strand
CCTGTGTCCTTCTTACTCCCCTTTCATGTTTTTTTTTACTCCCCCATGTTTTTTTACTCCCCCCTCCCCATTTTTTCTTACCCCCCCCTATGTTTTTTTAACTCCCCCCTCCCTCCCTCTGTTCTTTTTATTCCCCCTCCCTATGTTGTTCTCAGTTCTCACCTCCCGTTCCCTGTAGCGTGGCCGAGCTCCTCTTCCTCCTGGCTGTCAGTCCGGCCAGGTACCGCGCGGTACAGGAGATTCAGTTTCCTTTTCCTGGCCGGACTGAAAGGAAGTGAGCATTCAGTGTGCACTTCCTGTCAGTCCGGCCGGGAACAGGAAACTGAATCTCTTGTACCGCCTGGTACCCGGCTGGACTCACAGCCAGGAGGAAGAGGAGCTCGGCCACGCTACAGGGAAGGGGAGGTGATGAGAGAGGAGTGCTGCAGCCGTCTGAGGCTCTCTATAGAGCGCTCAGGCGGCTGCAGCCTTATAGGAAGCACCGGCTCTGCTTGGGGCCCCAGGTCAGCTCGGGGGCCCCAAGCAATTACTTGGTTTGCCTGCCCGGTAGCGACGGGCCTGGTGCCAACCACCATCTTGGAAGATGGGCAGGAATGATTGGTAGGCATGTGCTTTAGGAATTCATAGTAACCACTGCAGATAGTGGCTAGTCTTGACTCCTGATCAGTGGTGGCCACTGGCCAGTGTTATTTTAAGATGGCAGGCCACCAGACTCCACCTACATAATTTCAATCAACCCCCTCTCTGGAATTCGGATCGCCTCACCTCAATTGGACACCTCTGAAATATTAAAACAGCTGTCAAAATAATTAAACAAAACATCTTAATGTCCTTTCTTTATTACTTTGAGTGTCATTGCAAAGCAATGAAAGTGGCACACCACTGGCACTGAAGGGGTTAAAAGCTCAGTGTGCAGGAAATTGACGGTGTAGGTTAATGAGTTACACTATCCCTGTTTTGATACAATGAGTAGGGGTCAAATAAGAAATTATTAAAATTGGCAGAAAAAAATCCAGTTTAAAAATGTAAAAATTTGGGTATATAGGAAAGATAATATTGGAACTGTACGTAGAAACCTGGGATAGAGCTGACATGAGGGAGACATTTCTGGAAGGCATACAGTGTTTCTATTGAATGACAAATTAAAGGGACACTCTAAGCACCAAAACAACTTTATCTTTATACAGATCATGCCCCTGCTGCCTCACTGCTCAGTTCTCTGCCATTTAGGAGTGAAATCACTTTGTTTTGTGGCCCTTGTCACACCTTGCATGTGATTAAAGCAGTCTCCCTAAACATTTCCTGTAAACAGAGATCTAATGTTTAAACTTCCTGTATTGCACAGTGTGTTTAATTTACAATTTCATATATTGTGCACTGTTAAGCCTCCTGTGTGAGATTACAGTTTAATTAACAGAGCAAGAGATTAAAACACTGTGTTGTAAAATCTGATTGAGAATGAAACCATTTTTTCATGTCTGTGTGAATCACATTTAGGCGGCTTCCTGCCTTAATGTTTCTTTGTGGTATGCAAATTTGCTAACAGTAATTCCATCTTTTGCACAGTCCATACTGATGTTTCTTTGGTTACTGAGCGGTAATGCTTCTGTGTTGTGGTGATCATACGCACTTACCATTTTCTCCAGTACTACCCTACAAGCACAGGCTTTGTGTATATGGAACTGCAAGAGTTAAATAATAGAAACATAGAAACATAGAATGTGACGGCAGATAAGAGCCATTCGGCCCATCTAGTCTGCCCAATTTTCTAAATACTTTCATTAGTCCCTGGCCTTATCTTATAGTTAGGATAGCCTTATGCCTATCCCACGCATGCTTAAAACTCCTTTACTGTGTTAACCTCTACCACTTCAACTGGAAGGCTATTCCATGCATCCACTACCCTCTCAGTAAAGTAATACTTCCTGATATTATTTTTAAACCTTTGCCCCTCTAATTTAAGACTATGTCCTCTTGTTACGTACATTAATGTAAAATAAACTATTAAGAATTTTGGCATAATCAATAGATAAACTATAATAACCATTAGATTGTGCTAAATTTTAACCTGAAGTGTTTTTTTGTATATTATTTATTATACTGTAATACAATGTATCTGCATATTGTACTGCCATGTGCCTTCTTATCAGAGTCAGATAAAGGTTTCCCAGGGCCCCAGGCAGGGTGCAATATGGAGGTCGCAATTATAAAGCCGGGCTCTGTGTGTATGAGTAATGTGTGTGGTGGCTGAGTATTGTGTGTGTGAGATTAAGCACTGAAGGGTGAGAGCAGTATGGGGGGGATGGGGGGCAGGCTGTGTGTGTCTGTGTGTGCCGGTTGAGAGTTGTATTTGTGATTAATAAATTGTGTATGTGTGTTGTGTGTAGGGGAGTCTGGGTATTATGTGTGTTCTATCCTGTTAGTCCAGTGGGTGAGCTTTTTGAACGGCACCAATATCGGGTGCAGATCACTTTAGGAGTACCTTCGCTGTTCTGGTTGCCTAATAGATAATGTGGCTCTGCTTCTTGCACCTTTTATATGCAGAAGGTCAGTTTAATAGATCTTGCAAAGGTATCAATATTTTTATGTCCGCACTATTTGTAGCAGATGCTTAAATTTTAAGAAATATCTATTTTCTGAAAGTGGTTTTTTCCTCCTTTTTTTTTTTCTACAAAAGCCTCTCATCTCTTTGACAAAAATGCTTCCTGTAAGGGAATGATATTTTTCTTGCAGATAAGGAATTATATCTGTCAGCAGCAATCTGGTTCAGTAGGTTTCAACTTACAGAAATTATGATTAGACTTGCCCTCTACTGCACAAGCTCTTTAATCCCCAATACAGCGTGAGCTGATCTTCTCTGACTTCTGTAATAGGAATAAGACATGGCTGAACTTTATTTCTTGCAGAAATTTCTTTCCGCGTTTGGATGTGCGGTGGAAGTTTGGAGATAATACCCTGCAGCCGAGTGGGACATGTTTTTAGAAAGAAGCATCCGTATGTCTTCCCGGAGGGGAATGTCAACACGTATATAAAGTAGGTGAAGTGTTTTCCTGTTTATAGACTCTACCTTGACAGCTGAAAGAATGTATCTCGGGTGACCAACAGATCATTTGTCTGGTGTCTTGGCATTGCATCTCCAACGATGTTCTACCAGTCTTTGCCAATCCATACTCGTATGACTGGGGCTGGCAAAACATGGCTAATGTAATTCTACAACCGCTGGAGAGATACATGTTTGCCACCCCTGGTGTAGATCTAATTTGGAAAATTATTTTGATTGGAACTTTTTTTAGTTTTGCCAGAATATTGAGAACATTTCAGAATATTGTAAGCAATGCAACTACTACAGCTCAGTGAATTATTACAGATCAAGTTCATCCAGCCAGATGCCCTCAGCCAATGATCACTGTTCAGTTTGGATGAATATGCCATTAATAAGTGTTAACCGTTCATTGTCGATGAGGTGCAGGGCTTTAGATCTTGGAAAAGCGCAGTTTCTGTGAAAGAAGTTGAAAAAAGCTTGAAAACACACACTGAGGTACGGCCACAAACATCCACAGGAACATTCTGGGGTATAGCGTCATCTGTTGGTTGAACACTGTAATTGAAGCACACTTATACATAGAGACTTTGTATGTGACAGACATAGCCATTTGCACATCTAGTCTACCATTTATTCTACTCTATAGTCGTTGCTACAGGGGCCTCTCTACAGGTAATAGAGTGTGCCGGAGGGTAATAGTGTTTTGTTTTTTAATTATTCATTTTATTTATCAATATATTTATATATTTTTACTCAATGCAGCTGCCTGGTATAAAAAGAAAGGTCACTAGTATATTGTTCCGCAACGTAACTGTCTGAAGGGCGTGCTTGGGAACAGAATTTTGCTGCACGCCCATCTGTCTGTTAGATAGCATGAAGGATTTGGACTGAACAGCTGGCTGTGTTTCTAGCAATGCTTTCGTTGACAGCCTCACCAATCTGTTAGTGTAGGGGGTTATAGAATTTAGCTTCTGGCTCAAACCCCATTTGTTTCTGGAAGCACATGACACCCCTCTATATAAATTGGTTTATTTGAATGTGTTTCACCAGAAAAAATAATATACCTTTAATATGATAGGATACACTTTTCAAGTGATTTTATAATTCAAAAACGATTTAAATATTTTAATATATGTTTTGATGTATTGGTAATTTTTATAAATGTGATATATTTTGGATATTTAAAAAAAAAATTAATGGCTTGCTCAAAAATAATACATTAAGGCCATTAAACAAGGGGTGTCCAAAAGGTAGATACTCCGATGTTTTAAAACTACAGCTTCCATGATGCTTTGTCATACTAAAGCATTCTAAAGACATGCAAAGCCTCATGGGAGTTGTAGTTCTACATCTAGGGATCTACCTTTTGTGCAGCCATGCCATAAAACATACAGGATAAGTAAATGTTAACAGTTGTTACAGGTATGGTTGGAGTAGAGATTCAGATCTATTTATTTATGTTTGACCACGTTTTTCATGTTTTATATATATTTTACATGATGTTTGAACCTTCACATGCTGTCTGGACCTTGATGTCTTGTGTCCATGTTTGCTCCCTGTTTTTTTTCATGTTTAAATCTCTTCACTTTAGCAGGCTATTCCATATCCCCACCACTCTCGTTACAGTTCTTACCAGTATAATTCCATAGCTTGATACATATTATGAACAGACGTTGTTCCCTATCCCGGTGCTGAGCAAAATTTGAAGCAAAATATATGTATAGAACAATATATAGCTGCACAGGTGTGCCTTTAAGGCGCAAAAACGCTTTCTCTGCTTTTTTACTACATCCGGCGATAGTTAATTTCCCATGCATATGGAACAGAAGGTGCATATGTAATGAGAAAACGCTCATTTTCATCCACTTCACAAGTCTAGGTTTTTGGCATCTTTTTCAGTTTTGCACGGCTGGTTTCATCCTCCAGACATATGTTGCATAAATTGTAAGAGTTTCAGTAAACCTAATTCCACTCCATTGTATCTTAATACATATATCTGCATGCTTAATGATAAAGTAGTCACATTGCATTTGTAATTTATACCATTAAGAAATGTAACATAACTTTATGTGGACACAATTGTCTCACAAATTAAAGGTACACCGTCCCAATGACGTGGTCTCGATGCCATTTCCCCTTTAAGCCTGCCATTGAAAACATATCAGTTCTGCAGTACCGATAATGCTTCTTTTGCAGGGTTACCTTGCCTCTAGTAGCTGTCAGTATGAGAGCCACTCGAGGCTCTGCCATAGATGAGAGTAAAATTCTGCTCTTTTAGTAAGATGGTCTCAAAGAGACTATTTGATTGGCGTAGTGCCAGCCGTGCTCTATCTCCTTCCTTTGGTCGATATTTTGAAGCAGTGTACAAACTGAGCCGTGTCGGCTCTTGTACAGTGCAAAAGAGGTAAAGGAAACAGCAGGATTGTATAGTCATTTTTGATAAAAGCTTTCTCTCTTTGTTTTTTAACAGCATAACTTTTAATTTTAAATGCGGACGTATGTGTATCTGTTGGTAGAATGTTTCATTTTGTCAGTAGGGATCAGGACAGAACTGGGAACAGAAAGCAGCCCTGGGAAAAATTAATCTAGCTCTATAATACATCGTGTCACATAGTGTGTTTTTTTTTTTTTAGATGTATGTACTTTGGGAGCTGTTATATCTGCAGCCCCTCGCTTGCAAATATCTATTGGTGTTACAGCGTTGTAACACCCACCCTCCAGACAGCCCCCGGTCTGCTGTCATTAGCCCTGCTTGGGCACACTTCCATTAGCAAGGTAATTCTTCATGCTCATGCCGACATCAGCTTATTGTCATCATTGCGGCAATGGCATCGTTGTGGCAAATATATATACATTAAAAATTTTTTTCCATGTGAATGGATCACACCAGCTCACTGACACACACCGACAAGCTCACTGGCACTCACACACAAACGTATTGCTGACAAGCTCACTGATACACACAGACAATCTCACTGGCACTTAAACACTTACTTATTGCAGACAAGCTCACTGACACACCTCAACAATCTCACTGGCACTCACACACAAACTTATTGTAAACAAGCTCACTGGCACACACCGACAATGTCATTGACACTCACACACAGAGTTATTGCAGACATGCTTACTGACACACACAGACAATCTACCTGGCACTCAAATACTTACTTATTGCAGACAGGCTCACTGACACTCTGTCGGGATCCCGCGGGCGGCTGCGAGGGGAGGTGTCGGGATCCCGCGGGCGGCTGCGAGGGGAGGCTGCACTCCGCTCGCGGTACTCACCCTCCAGCCGTCCGCGGTCCCCTCCTCCTCGTGGGTCCGGCGAGCGGCATCCTTCCAGCCTCGGATGCCGCCCGCCGTTTCCTCCACGTCCCCCAGCGGCAGCATACATGACGCTGCACGCTGGGAGACCGCCCAAGTTTGTACATGCCGGGGTCAGTCACCTGACCCGGCATTAAAGGCACAGTGCCTCAATCACAGTGGGAGGTCTAGATATCTCCCATGTGTGATTGTTAATTCTGATTGGAAATTATCCTTATGGTTAATCCTTACTAACCTTATGGTTTAAATACTTACCTTTCCTGTTCCTCCCTGCCCTGTTGTGGTCTTTGCTTTCTAGTATTGCTACTTACCTTGTGCTTCTGGTTACGTACTCTCTGGCTTGTTTATCTGACTCTGTGACTTTCTCCTACCCTTTGACCTCGGCTTGTTTCATTTTATTCTGTCTTCTGGTTCCCCTTACTCGGCTTGTTTCCTGACTATTCTGTGTGTGCTTAGCCCAGCCACTCTAAGGTCCGGTACGGCACCTTTTGTGTGTGTGTGTGTGCCAGCGTGTTGGGTTCCCCGAATCGTGACACACTCACATAAACTTACCACAGACAAGCTCACTGACACACACATGCACACTGCAGAAAAGCCAGCTGACACACACAAGCTCACTTACACATAAGCTCACTGACACACACACACACAAGCTCACTGACACACATACAAATGCTCACTACAGACAAGCTCGATGACACGCACATGCTCACTAAGGGAGAAGCTCACTGAAACACACACACTCACTACAGACAAGCTCACTGACACACATAAGCTCACTACAAGCTCACTGGCACACACAAGCTCACTACAGACAAGTTCACTTACACAAACACACATAAGCATACTACAGACAAGCTTACTTCAGACAAACTCATTGACACACAAGCTCAGTGACACACACACGCTCACTACAGACAAGCTTACTACAGAAAAGCAGAGCAGAGTAGTGCTGAAAGCAATGGACCAAGTTCACAGTATAAAAGGGATCAGATGAAGAGAGTAATCGTGGAAGCCAGAGGTCAGGACAGACGGCCCAGGTTCAAAGGTGATGGTTCAGGCAAGGTGCAAGTATCAGAATACAGCAGGACAGTAACTGAAGGTCTTTATATGATCAGGAGCACAGTACCACAGAGCGAAGAGTGAAGGGTGTGTGCGACTTAAATAGGGAAAGTGGGTTGTCTTGTCTAATGAGGTTCCACCCTGGTCTCCATCTCCTGTACCTTTAAAGGACTCTGTGTCAGCACGCGTGCGCCCTTTGATTCTCCTGAAGTTCTACCTTCTGGGTGGTGGCACGTGGAAGCAGCAGACTTCTGTTCTTGCTGTGTTCGGGAGCTGGTGTCTGGAGTTCTGCCTGCAGTATTGATGAGTGTCATTCGCACGAACAGAGGTGGCGTTCGTACACATGGAGTTCTGCCTTCTATGTCTGGTAAGTGCTGTTCTCATGAACATGAGCGGTCGGTGTGGGTGGTTGAGCTGACCGTGCTGTCTGAGGGGTCACACTTCGACACGGCAATCTCGTGGAGAGGGAGAGAGTGGGAACGCGAGGTAGGTGAGTGTGGGAGCGAGGTCCTGATACTCACATACACACACAAAAGCTCTCTGACACACATAGAAACAATCACTATCAGTCATTGGCTACCCCTGTCACTGGCAGTGTGAAATCTGAGGGCAGTGTGAGGTTTCTCCATGTATGAAGTTCTCTCTTTCTCTTCCTGAGTGAAAGGTCACCTGGATGAGTCAGGAGAAGTGAGCACTAGTGATGTCCCGAACTGTTCGCCGAACAGACCCTGCCACCTCCTGGACAGCTCACTAAGAATGCAGCTTCACAATGGATGCTGTCCAGGAGGTGGAAGGGTCTGGGAGGGAGGGTCTGCTGCTGATTGGCTGAAATGTGTCTGCTGACTGTGAGGTACAGGGTCAAAGTTTACTCAATGATGAGTCCGCGGCAAACCGTTCGTGGCGAACCGTTCGCGAACCGTTTGGGACATCACTAGTGAGCACCAATGCGCTGCTTGGCTACTAACAGGCTGACCATGCAGAACTGGAAACCGCAGAGGAGCTTTTGTGAGAGAGACTTTCAGTGCTGTCTGACTCCTCCCTGCTGCTAGCCGGCTGCCATGTGTAATGTGCTGCACTGCCGGCCCGAGGTGCCACTGCCTACGGTTGGTCAGTCAGGCACTGTTTCCAGCTATAATTGACAGGTTTATGCACTATTTTCCTGGCTTCGTGCTTTCTTAGTATTTAAGCTACAGAAATAAATCCATTGGCTGAGCTTAGTTCTGATTGGCAGCCATCCTGCAGTGCGTGATGGTTATATATATATATATATATATATATATATATATTTGGGAGTCTAGCCAACTCCTTGGTTTTGCACCCCTCCCCCTCTCACAGGTTCCTCATCCCAGGGCCCTATTTAGCCTTGTACTGCAGAGAGCCCCAGGTGGATTTTTTTCCCCCAAGTGGATTAATCTGATAAGAGCAGACATTAGGCTGTTAGAGTAGGACCTGCCAAAGATGGGGTACATTGACATTGTGGCAGACTTATGCAATGTATGCTCATATAATGTAACTAAACCCCCATTATTTTTGCCTAAATTAGCTGTTTTTTAAAAAAAAACCTAATCAAATCTGTCAACATCGAAGTTGCTGTTTAGTGGATAAGTGAGTGCGCTGGATCTTGTGTATTGTATAAATTGGCCCCCAGCAGCACCCCATTTATGCATGTTCAGGTGAGTGCAGCCCCCTGATGATTGTAAATATCATGGATCTTTAAAATGCATTCCTGGAGCCTTTCTTAACTCCTCTTCTTCAAGGCTGTCGTTCGGTATCATGGAGCACATTGAGCCATGTAGGATCCTGAGATGAAAGATGGTATAGTCGTTTTTACAGCCAGACCCCCAGGGAGAAACCAGACCCTTAACAGAGAAATTATATTCTACATCAGAGCAAACTGATTATCATTTTATGAAAACAATGTGTAAAATGGTCCAATTTATATAGTGTGTGCATGAATTGGAAAGCGTACTGCAAAATGTAGTACCCAAAGCCAGACCTTTATCCGAGCTGTAGATTTGTTTAAAAAGTCAGCTCTATTGGCTTCATTTTTGCAGTTCAGTTTTTTTAATTCATTGCAACTGGGTGTTTACTGAATAAACACTTTTTTTTATTACTGTGTTTCTGCATTCCAGAACTTTGAAAAAGCAAAGTAACTGGAATTGTATGGCATGTAAAAAAGAGGGCATTTGTTATTCTTTTATCTACATATCTCATCATTGTTTGTTTAATAAAATGGGCCACGGAACCCATGAAGGGCATATAAATTCTGAACTTGTTTATAAATCTGTCTGATTATAATACGGCTATGGGCACGAGTTTACACTTTACGAGAGAAAATGGACAGTATGTACTGATGTCCCTGGCTTCATTTTGTGCTCAATCATTGAACTAGTAAAAAAATCTAGATGGTAAAAATGTAAATAAATAAAAAGTAAAATATTTAAAAAAAAATAATTAATTCCCTGTTTTTCCTTTTATGAACTACATGATTCATGTTACTGACCGTGGCAGATGAAAATTGGACTCTATAAAATCTTATTTCCATTTTAATGAGTTTAGTCTTTCAGGGCTGCTGGACACCTAGTTTGCACTGGAGACCCTTGTGTCAATAAACACGGTTCACTTATCAGTAGCAGAAATGTTTCAGACAGAGTTTATAGGAAGCGATGGAATGTGCCTCCTGAGAGGTACCTGTAGTTACAGTTATCTGTAAAATGCAACTGGAAGAAAGCGTGCGTGACAAACAAAATTCCTAATCTCAGTCTTTTCCCTGTCATTCTACAGAAATACCAAGCGCACGGCTGAAGTATGGATGGACGAGTTTAAAAACCATTACTATGCAGCAAGGCCGGCGGCTCAAGGGAGGCCATATGGAGAGTACGTATTCCCTCCCGCAGAGTGAATGGAAAATCAGTTTGTGAATTCTTGGAGTTAATGTAGTCAATCACCTGAGGTTAACGTATGGCACAATACTGCCCACAGTTACATATTTACAGATTGTATTTCCGTTTTGTAACACAAACACATGACATGGAAACAGACTGTCACATTGTGTCAGGAAGGACAGGGATAAGTGTGCGTGGATACATGTTTAAATGCGCCTGTGCTGTATAGGAAGCAATCGCTCAGCGTTTAGGCAGCCTTGGGCAGCCATCCTCTGAGCAGTATGTCATCCTGCTGTGCATGCACAGTGGGCTGTCCCTGCACAGGAGGGCATGCACAGTTGAAAAATGATTTTGTAGCTGCCACGCCTATCCATTGACCCTGCTCCTCCCTCTGCTAAACCCTACACGTCTGAAAGTACAGTATCTACAGATATCCCTTAAAGCTACTATTGGCAGTCTATCAATCCTAGCTTACATTTTCAAATACACTTTGGGTTATTCAATAAAGGGGACCTGTCATGCCCCAAACATCGATCTTATGCTCATTAGATTGATCCAAGAAAAATCTATCCATACACTGTGTTAGCAGTTTTGCTAGCAAATGTATAGATTAGGAGAAAAACCTATTTAACAATAGGTTAGTCAGGTACGGCCAAATTAACATAGGGGCCAATGGAGCTGCAGCCCCATGGAATAGGAATAGCCCCATTTAAAAAATAATATATATATATATTTTTATATATTTATATATATTTATATATATTTTTTACACTACACATGTTGGTGTAAGGAAACAAAACTGGTGAGGACTGACAATAATATTAGTTAAGGTAAAGCTGACTTTTCACACTATGCAAATGCTCTTGCTGCTTCAGTCTCTCTAACGCTGTGTCGTGTTCCCTTTCTTCTACACTCACTACATACAGCTTTTCTCTGTCCCAGACTATATACCAGGAGCTTCTGCCTGCTAGTAAGACGGTAAGGAGAGGAGTGGACAAATGAGTGTTAGGGGACAGTCCTTAGAAAGGGTGGAGCGAGTGCATTATTAGACGCATTTATGCCAAGCTCAGGGTGCTGTCTGCATAGTATTTCCTTAGTTGGCCAGCCTGCCAATCATGCGTTCACGCCAGGCTGACCATCTAATTCCTCCAGCAGATTTTTTGGGCAGTTCTGGTTATGTGATTCGCATCAGTGGCCCACCTTTTTACCCCCACTGCCCACCGAAATCCTGCTTCATCAGACACTGCTTTTAGTGGGTATGAATTTACTTGAAAGATGAAAGTAATACATTGGCACAGGGGGTATGTGTTTTCTTAAAGCTATATTCTGTGAGTTTCCCTCCAGCACCACCAGATACGTGACATTTGAGTGGTATGACTGTTTTAGTGTTTTCTGTCGATACAATTCTATAATTAGGCCTATCATCGTTGTCAGCACCTGGCCCAATGGGCTCTTAATATGGCCCTGTAGTGAGGTTAGTAACCAAATGTTAGTCAATGTCTCGGTGTGCCGAGGCATTGACTAACAAGAGTGAGCAGAAAAGACTACCCACAGGAGGTCCTACTGTTCTCCTAAGCATAGCAACCTAAGCACATGCTCTATGGGTGCTGTGATAGCTCCCTAACCGGAACTTCTAATGCTGACTATGGAGTAAAGTAACAGAGTGACGTGAACGGAGGACAGGGGAGTCAATCTCCTGTATTTTAGATGACATACATCATGTATCTTTGTTATATATGGTGTATTCGATGTATATCTCAGCTATTTTAAGTAAGTTCATTTCTTCACAACAAGTTCCCTTTAAGTCTAGGAATGGAGAGAACTGACAAGAGAATTGCACATTCTACGGTAAAATAACTGAACCGTAAAAATTTGTCAGCTTAGGTATTCTCCAGTTTGCCTGTTTTTTACTAACAGATGCAGTTCCCTTGTCTATTATCTACAACTTCTGGTTTACTGAATAAATTCATGATCGAAAGTTGCTGAGAGTAGGGAACATTAACATATAATTAATTTCTCAGATTTTTTTTTTTTCTGCAGTGCAGATGTTAATGCATTCCAGGATTTCTATCCTATCCCAAGTCTTACCTTCTTGCTGTACTATTAAACGCAGTCTAAGAAAATGATTTTGGTATTTTAATCAGTAGACAGGCTATTCCCATTTTACTCCATTACGTGATTTAATTGCACAAATTGCTTCAAGGTAATGTAATAAGGCAGAATGCCCATACTCATAAATTAGGCAGAAGGGCCAATTACCCATGAATTATATAAGTCTTGTAGATATTTTGAAACCTGAGACAGTCCAAGTCCTTAGTTAGTTACAGGTAATTTGTACATTATGCATAATGTGTTGTATTCATTAATCAGCCACCATCATCGGGCTCCAACTGCCTTCCACTCCTTGCAAAATGATATTAAATCCACATCATACAGTAACTGTGAGGATTACGTTAAGCCAGTATGAATTAAGAATCCATTTCGGCCAATTTATTGCTCTCCCTCTTGATCAGATGTTGTGTCAGTTGCACCCGATTATGTAAATGTAAAATAATCTTATAAATCTATGGTGCATCCATTAAAAACACAACCCTCTTTCTAAATCCAATACCAGCATTATACTATACTTCCTTTCTTACGCAACATGCTACCAAGGAGCAGTCCATGTTCTAGTAATTTCCCGCATGGATTATTGTAACCCTCTCCTAATTGGTCTTCCCAAAAGCCGTATTGCCCCGCTACAGTCTGTAATGAATGCTGCCACCAGACTGATTTTCCTCTCTAGCCGGTCCTCTTACACCTCAACCCTCTGTCAGTCCTTACATTGGCTTCCTGTATCCTATAGGAGTCAATTCAAAGTGCTAACCCACACCTATAAAGCACTGAACAATTCTTCTTATATATCTCTATCAGATCCATAGGTATGCCCCTTCTCGGTCCCTCCGCTCTGCCCGTGACCACCTCATGACCGCTGCTTGCACCTGTACGGCCAACTCGCACTTGCAGGACTTCTCGTCGGTGGCTCCATTCTTATAGAATAGCCTGCCTACCCCCATCAGACTCTCCCCTAGTCTTCAATCGTTTAAGAAGTGCCTTAAAACCCATCTCTTTAGGAAAGCTTATGGCCTCCCAGAGTAACCTCTACCTTACGTACCTGTCTCTTGCTCTCTCCTAAAGGGCAGTGATTTACTCTCTCCTCCAGCTCTGCTTCACTCCCACCCTATTTGATTGATATTTCCTGTCCTAACGTGTCTTATACCACACTTCCTATAGACTGTAAGCTCATTTGAGCAGGGTCCTCTTCAACCTATTGTTCCTGGAAGTTTTCTTGTAATTGTCCTATTTATAGTTAAATCCCCCCTCTCATAATACTGTAAAGCGCTACGGAATCTGTTGGCGCTATATAAATGGCAATAATAATAATTAGACCATTGTGTTTCCGGTCTACAGACTTGTGTGCTGCCTTCTTACTCCTTACAGATTTAGGTCCTTCCTTTTTAACCCCCTACTGAGTCCTTATCCCACCCAGAGCCTTGTGCTTGTCCTCCAGTTCTGCAGTCTGTACTTTCAGAATGCAATACTGCGTCGGCTGCATAACAGCAGATCCCATAATATGAGCTGTCAATGAGCTGTCAATATATAGATTTGTTCTCTGCTCCCCCTTTTGGAACCTTCTTCAACCTATAAACTAACTGGAAGTCTTTAATCTGCATCATTAGAACCCTGGCGGCCTGATCCTACATTCTGTCCGATAGATGGGAAAGGAGAATGCTATGAATGGGAATTTACTTTGAGAAAAGTTGTTGAAGGTTCCATACATTTCTTTTCTTAAAGCCTGTTTGATAGTATACCTGTGCATTGAGTTTCAGCCGAATTTCATTTAATCCAAATCTAGATTGATTGGGAGTTTAGCCAAATTCCGTATCTCCAAAGTGCTTTGCGGACATATAACCAAGGAAAGTGGCTAAATGTTGATTTTACTCATAGATCAACTGAGAAGTGACCAATATTGGTGAAAAAAAGTAAATAAATAATATAATAATAAGAGTGAAGATTTCGTGAGCGTCTAACAGAGAAGAGATGTATTAAACATACATCTCTTCTGCATTAGATGCTCACCCAATCTTCACGCTTTCAGATCATTAAAACTCACTTTTTCACGAAAGCGTATCAATTAAACTGTTAATAGCTCCCAATTGATTCCTCTCCTGCAACTGTCATTAAAAAACAACAACACACTAAGTCTTAAGTTAATACTATTCTATCAACCTACTTCTCTACTCCTACCCTTACCCAGGGCCGGATTAACATAGGGGCTGATAGAGCTGCAGCTCCAGGCCCAGGCCCATGGAATAGGCCCACTGATTTATAAAAAAAAAAAAAAAAAATTCTTTTTTTAACATTTTTTTTTTTCCACACACAACTCTTAGGGTTTCCACCTGGCTTTTATTTTATTGGCACAGACAGTATTTGAGGCTGCCTGGCTGGTGCCAATATTACAGTGATACTGGCAATACAAATGCTGGTATTTTTATCAGTATAAACAAGAGATTACTATGCAATACCAGCACCGGCCAGTAGGGGTCGCTGTATGTGGAGACAGGCAGGGATAGGAAGTTCCAGCATATACCTCCCCGCCTATCTATACTCACTGATCTGCAGGGGTGCAGCTACAGAGAGTCCAGACAGCAACTCCCACCCTGCAGAGACAGCCTACAGCTCAGGGAAGTAAGGGATACACTAAGGGACATTGGGAGACATTATGGCAGACACTAAGGGACATTGGGAGACATTATGACACAGACACATGGGGACACAGTGTCCCTATGTCTCCCAGCCAGTGTCCCTGGTGTCTCAGTGCCCCCTAGTCTCCCAGTGACCCCAGTCTGCAAGTGTCTCAATGTCCCCATGTCTCCAAGCTAGTGTCCCTAGTGTCTGTGGCCCTGGTGTCTCCTTGTCCTCATGTCCCCCAGCCAGTGTTTATACTGTCTGTGTCCCCATGTCTTCAACTGTCCCCTATTTTCCCAGTGTCCCCATGCGTCCCAGCCAGAGTCCCCTAGTCTCCCAGTGTCACTCGTGTCTCCGTGTCCCTAGGTCTCCCCATGTCCCCAGGTCTTCCCGTCTTCCTAGCGACATGGGGACACAGGGAGACATGGAGCATTGAGACACTGTGATACATCGGCTCACTGGGAGACCTGGGGACACGACACTAGGGGACACTGGGAGACATGGGGCACTGAGACACTGATACATAGGAAAACTGAGACCTGGAGTAATCGACACATGGGGGCACTGGGAGACATGGGGCCACTGGGAGGAGTCCAGCTATACAGCAGAATCATATGTAGTTTTTTGGTGATTTTACAGCGTTTTCTCTTATGTCACTCCTTGTGATTTACATCATGTGATGTCACCCATACATATTTAATTATGCAAATTAGCAAGTCCGGTATGTTTTTCCAAGAAAGGTGGCAACCCTAACTACTTTTCACATACTCTTACTTAAGTATGGAAACTTAAGAGGGATGTATGGGAACAAAACTTGTGTGGACTGGCTGTCAATGAATATAGTTAAAGGGACACTATAGTCACCAGAACAACTACAGCTTATTCAATTTGTTCTGGTGAGTAGAATCATTACCTTCAGGCTTTTTGCTGTAAACACTGTCTTTTCAGAGAAAATGCAGTGTTTACATTACAGCCTAGTGATAACTTCACTGGCCACTCCTCAGATGGCTGTTAGAGATCCTTCCTGGGTCATGGCTGCCTAAAATGCATCCAAACATTCAGTGTCTCCTCCCTCTGCATGCAGACACTGAACTTTCCTCATAGAGATTCATTGATTCAATTCATCTCTATGAGGAGATGCTGATTGGCCAGGGCTGTGTTTGAATCATGCTGGCTCTGCCCCTGATCTGCCTCTTTGTCAGTCTCAGCCAATCCTATGGGGAAGCACTGTGATTGGATTAGGCCACCACTTCTAATGATGTCAGCAGACTGCTTGTTTTTATGAGTCTAACAGCATGCAGAGTTACAGCTTCAGGCTTGAATATAGTAAGATTTTGCTATATTTATGGAGGCATGAGGGGCCCAGAGGGGCTAGATGGTGGTGTTAACACTATAGGGTCATGAATTCATGTTTGTGTTCCTGACCCTATAGTGATCCTTTAAGGTAATGCTGACTTTGGTCCTCTAACACTGTGGCATGTCCCCTTTCTTCTACACTCTCTACATACAGCTTTTCTTTGTCCCAGACTATATACCAGGAGCTTCTGCCTGCTAGTAAGAAGGTAAGGAGACAAGTGGACCAGCGAGTGCTAGGGGACAGTCCTTAGAAAGCGTTGAGCGAGCGCATCATTAGATGCATTTATGCCAAGCTCAGGGTGCTGTCTGCATAGTATGCCCTTAGTTGGCCAGCTGCATGATTGGCAGGCAGCCTGACATGCATTCATACCAGGCTGGCCTTCTAATTCTTTGGGCAGACATATCCTCTTTTTGGGCATGTTCGCCCCTTTTGGCAGGTTACGTGATTTGTGTCAGTGGCACACCCTTTTACCATGCCCATTGACTTCCTGCTTGACTGGACACTGCTGTTAGGGATTATGGATTTACTTGAAAGATGAAAACATAAATTAGTGAGAGATTAGCCTAGGGTATGTGTTTTCTTATAGCTGCTGTTTTCTTTCTCTCCAGCACCATCTCCATCAGATACATGATGCTTGGGAGTGTTTTACTGTTTTTGGTCGATATGATTCTGTAATTAGGCCCGTCATAATTATCAGCACCAGGTCCACTGGGCTCTTAATCTGGCCCTGCCCTTACCTTTTGTGTCACTATACCCCACACCCTCAACCCCTCTGTTCCTGTGTGTCCAACTCGTCTGGTTACAGTTACGTGTTTGCTAGTCCACCCATTGTACAGCGCTGTGGAACTTGTTGGTGCTATATAAATAATAATACAAGATCCAGCGCACTCGCTCATTCACTAAACAGCAATTTCATGTCTCACAGAATGTAATAATTTTATTTAAAACCACCTAACTTATGCAAAAATAATGGGGGTACAGTGTATGATCATACATTGCATAAGTCTGTCACAACGTCAATCAATGAACCCCATTCGTGGCAAGTCCTATTCTAGCAGCCTAATGCCTGTTCTTATGAGATTAACCCCCTTACCTTGGAAATGATTCTTCCAGGGACTCTCTGCAGTGCAGATTTAAAGGGATACTACAGACATCAAAACAACTTTAGCTTAATGAAACTGTTTGTGTGCATTTGTTAGTGTGTGCCTGTGCGCACCTGCAAACTCAGGCCTGTTTGTTACTGATTGCAGTCTCTATATGTGTGAACTTGTGTGATTTAGTGAGGTCTAATTACTTACTTCTTTGAATCTGTAAGAAAATCTGAAGTGTAGCCCAGGCAGCTATGAACAAATAACCGCACACCTCAATCACAGCTACTAATAGACAGCAACACACATCCCTCATTGCACCTCACACACAGCAACACACCAGTCACGGCTACCACGTGCAGCTATCCACACATATCACATACATACATTGCTCACAGCTACCCACACCCTGCCACAATTGCTCAAACTGACCTGCACATTACACACAGACAGCCACATACATCACACATTGGCAGCCACAATATACACCTCATATTACAACACTTACAGCTGCTGTGTGCAGAATCGGTTTGGGGGAGGGGAGTGGCAGGTCGTATGAGCGACCTTGGGGGTGAGTCCTGTAAGTGGGTCAGAACTACAGTGATATGTAAAAATAGCTGCAGCTCTAAAACTGTCCACAAGCTATCAATAAGACAGCATGCACAATTTTGAGATGAGTTTGTCCTATAATCCTATAATAGAGCGCCAGCCTATGGACAGCGCATGCCTTGACCCCAGCTCAGGTTCACATAGCTGAGTTCACTAACCAATGAACAAGGCTGTGTGTAAACTGCTACCAAGTAAGAGGCTTCTCCTCCATAAAAGAAGGGGCGACACAACATGTAGAAAGAACAATAAAGGTCTTTTTAAATCATTATTCGTTTTTTTAACACACTATCTATATAATAGTATTTATATAATAGATAAAAATAGGGGTTCATTCTCTCTGTATAGTTTCTCTAAAATATAGACAAAACTCTATCATATTCCAAAAAAACTTTACGAACCACAGTGAGGGATTATAGAAAAATTAACTACATTTCCATAAACAATCAGACCATTAATTATTCAAAAAGGCAGTGCCCATTGTCTGGTTCAGATAGTGGAGCTAAATTAATTCCGAAATAAAACCATTAAAGTGAGAAAAACATGGTTTGATTTTCACTTTTTTTTTATACATGACTGCAACTGAGTTAAATCATTCCATAAATAAATAGCATAAACATTTTTCAATTATACATGAAAGAGAGAAAGTGTTTCTCCATTCTTGAAATCTGACCATTGGATTCTTTTTAATTAAAATATATAGAGAGACGACTAAATTATTCATGGATCCACATATCTGCATTTATTCTTCATAGAACACTGAAGTTTAGCATCAATACTATAAGTTTTTAGATAATTAAACTGTCTTTTCAATAGTTTGAAAAGCTCAGAATCATGGAGTAGTTTTCACCGCAAGTTAATTATGAGCATGATCAGACAAAGGTGTTATTCCTCCATAAGACCAGAATGATGAGAAACTGCAGAATAAGCTTGTGGTTTAGTCCACTGAGGCCATAAACTGAGCACTTATTTAAAATGATCTTATAAAGTTGTTTGCTATTGTTAAGACAACAAAATATTGATTGAATGCTTCCTGCGGATCATTTGCATTTTCCAGCATGGAATTCTGGGAAATTCCTGAAAATACAGCGATTTAGATGTGCAGTGTTTATGAAGGGCTTTTCCTAAAATGTGTTTTAGGATATGTATATAAGGCATAATATTACTTTTCAGAACTTAATTTCTGAGGTTTTTTTTTTTTTTTAATTTTTGGTGTCAGTTTGTGACCTCAGTGCAGCCACACATAGATTCACTGATATTTGTTTATCTACTAAATTGTATAAAATCTGTATCCTACTTGAATCCACTTTTATAATATAAATATTATTTTATGGTTTGCACTTTTTTTTGTATATTTATGTGATAACATATCAGAATCCCGAGACTGCCTGCAACATTCTCACAAGTCATAAACTTTATCTTCAATATTTTTTATTTATTTTTTTAGCATCCAGAAGAGATTGTTACTCAGGAAGATTTTGAAATGTCACACGTTTAAATGGTATTTAGAAAATGTTTACCCAGAACTTCAGTAAGTGGTTTTTATTTAGATATACAAACGTTATATGTAGTAATGTAATTACTGATTATTGTTTATAATCAACACTGAGTTCTTCATATTTTTAATATTTACACTCTCTGTGCCATTCCTAGCTAATGACCATGATATTAATTATAACTGTATTCTGATTGATAAAAACAAATTAGAAGGCATTATTTTTATAATTCTATCTGTTTTATTAATTTGTTGTGAATATTTTGATACATATTTAAATGGACGCTAGAGGCACAAAAGCAACTTTAGCTTAAATAAACACTATAGGGTCAGGAACTCAAAAATGAATTCCCCACCCTATAGTGTTAAAACCACCATCTAGCCCCACTGTCCCTCTCGTTACCCTATCTAAATATAGTTAAATCTTACTTGTATTCAAGTCTGCTGCTGCTGTCTCTGACATCTTTGGAAGTGAATCTCCGAGCCAATCATAATGCTTCCCCATAGGATTGGCTGAGACTGTCATGGAGGCAGATAAGGGACAGAGTCAGTACAAGTCAAACACAGCCCTGGCCAATCAGCATCTCCTGATAGAGATGCATTGAATCACTGGATCTCTTTGAGGAAAGTTAATTGTCTCCATGCAGAGGGTGGAGACACTGAATGTCAGTCACACTGTGCAGCACTGCCCCAGGAAGCACCTCTAACAGCCATCTGAGGTGTGGATAGTGGAGTTATCCCTAGGCTGTAATGTAAACACTGCATTTTCTCTGAAAAGACAGTGTTTACTGCAATAAACCTGAATCGAATTATTATACTCACCAGAACAAATACAATAAGCTGTAGTTGTTCTGGTGACTATAGTGTCCCTTTAATAATGCTTAAGAAGTCTCACTGCTCAGTTCTCTGCCATTTAGGAGTTAAATCAGTTTGTTTATGCATGAAGTCACACCTCCCTGCATGTAATATGCACAGCCTTCCTAAACAAAGCATTAATAATTTAGAATGTCTTATCTCTTGACTGTTATTACCATTCTAAACCCTGCAATAGCCTCCTGTGTGTGATTAAAGTTCAATTTACAGAGCTTCTAAAGTAAACACTCTGTGCTACATGATCGGTTTAACAGTGAAACTTTTTTATGAAGGGCAATTCCTGTACCATAACCACTGCAAAGCTAGAAGTGTTCCTTTAATAAGGGTTTGCGATTTTCTAAAAATTACATTGAAAACAGTGGAGTTTATTTTCGGCTACAAATAAATTTGTTTTCCAGGATCCCAGTGGAATCACTGTCAAAATCAGGAATCATCAGACAAAGACAGAGATGTATTGAGTCTCAGAAAGCCGATGGACAGGAACCACAAGGTCTTAATTTAGTACCATGCAGTAGCCTTAAAGGAGCCTCTGCGACATCTCAGGTATTTTGTTATTATTTGATCATATGAACAAAATAAATTCATGCTACATTATCCATTTTTGTATCCACTTGTTTGTGGGTACATTTGTTATATTTAGTTGTTTTGTTCAAAAGTTATGGATTGTGATGCGCAATTCAAATATAGACATGGATAACGAGAGACAGAAAGATATGTATAAATACATAATGATCAGATCCAACATTAAAACTACTGACAGGTGAAGTAAATAATACACTGACTATATTGTTACAGTGGTGCCTGTCATGGGGTCTGTCATATTAGGCAGCAAGTGAACAGTCAATTTTTGAATTTCAAATGTTGGAAGCAAGACAAATGAGCACGAAAACAAGCCAGCAGAGTCAGTATTATGCCCTGGGCAATGTTCTTTTGGGAAACATTGGGTTCTGACATTCATCTGGATGTTACTTTGATGCGTACTACCTACTTAAACATTGTTGTAGACCACGTACACCCTTTCCTTGCAATGGTGTTCCCTGATAGCAGTCTCCTCTTTCAGTAGGATAACGCATCCTGAAACACTGCAAAACATGGTTCAGAAATGATTTGAGGGACATGACAAAGAGTTCAAGGTATTGCCTTGGCCTCCAAGTTCCCCAGATCTCAATATGATTGATCATTTGTGGGATGTGCTGGAACAACAAATCTGATCCATGGAGGCCTCGCAACTGGTTAGTCCAGTGTTACAAGCATGTCTCCAGACCTAAACCCTATTGAGCATCTGTGGGGCATCCTCAAATGGAAGGTGGGGGGCACAAGGTCTCTAACATCCACTAGCTCTGGGATGTTGCCATGGAGTAGTGGAAGAGGACTCTTGTGGCAACCTGTGAAATTCTGGTGAACTCCATGCCCATGAGGGTTAAGATAGTGCTGGAAAATAATGGTGGCCACACAAAATATTGACACTTTGTGCCCAATTTGGACATTTCCATTTAGGGGTGTACTCACTTTTGTTGCCAATGGTTTAGACATTAATGGCTGTGTGTTGAGTTATTTTGAGGGGACAGCAAATTTACCCTGTTATACAGGCTGTACCCTTACTACTTTACATTGTAGCAGAGTGACATTTCTTCAGTGTTGTCACATGAAAAGATATAATAAAATTTACAAAAATGTGAGAGGTGTACTCACTTTGTGAGATACTGTATATATATATATTTTTTTTTCTGTAGTCTGTCTAATTCCATATTTTGGATGTTAAATATATATTGGACTTTAAATATATATATATTGCGTAATTGTATACAATTGCTAATGCTATACACTGTCCTCAGTATTTCTCTGTGTGCTCAACAAGTAAATATCAGGAGCTCTTGTCAAAATCTATTTCCTTATTTTACATTGGGTGTTTTGTGGTGTCCTACAAAAGTGGTTATGCAGCCTCGGCTGACCTTCAATTATCCCATAAAATGAAAGTGACATTGTGTCGGCCATTTAGCTCCGAATGTATGCTTACCAGCTTGTGTCATTTGACTGCCGTGCTCTTAATTCCTGTTTCCCATTACTAGCAGTGAAAGATTAATAGATTGTCTATCACAGTCTCCTCTAAGACAAATGAGAAGTTACCAACATCCACTATATTTATTAAAGAGTCCATTGCATTTAAATTGCTTTTAGCTTCCACAATGATTTGTTTTTTAATAAGCTCTTTATCTGTTGCTGTAACAATGTAGCACCCGGCTTGAAGTGGAGGGACTTACGAGAAGTTGGATACGGTTCACAGATGTACTTAGGATTCCAGAGAAACTCTCAGGAAAAATGAACTGTTGATATTTTGCAGTGCATATCATTATAAATATTAATATTTAATATATAACTTTACCAAGCTGTAATGTCCATAGGCGGTGGTGTACATACCAGGGTCGCAGTTGCGACCGGGCCCGGCCCACCAGGGGGCCCGGCCGCCCCTGCAACCCGGTGTGTACCCACAGGGCCAGCCTCTTCCCCTGGGGGGCCCAGGAGCCGACCTCCCGGGGGGCCCCCGAGGCTGGCCCTGCTGACACCAGGAAGGCGGGTGGCCAGTCGGGCAGGCAGGCGGGCGCGCGAGGGAGCATTCAGTGCTTCCTCTTCAGCTCCCTCGCGCACCGCACTGATACCGGAGCCGGAAGATGACGTCATCTTCCGGCTCCGGCATCCCCACGGGGCGCGCGAGGGAGCTGAATAGGAAGCACTGAATGCTCCCTCGCGCGCCCGCCTGCCTTCCCGACCGGCCACCCGCCCAGGAGCCCAGCAGCACCACTGGACCCCAGGGAATCCCTCCAGCACTCCAAAAGGTAAGGAGGCTGGGGGGATTACATTTTAAAAAAAACACAGTGAGTGTTAGAGTGTGTGAGTGTTGGAGTGAGTGTGAGTGTTAGTGTGTGTGAGTGTTAGAGTGAGTGTTAGTGTGTGTGAGTGTTAGAGTGAGTGTTAGTGTGTGTGAGTGATAGAGTGAGTGAGTGTAAGAGTGAGTGTTAGTGTGTGTGAGTGTTGGAGTGAGTGAGTGTAAGAGTGAGTGTTAGTGTGTGTGAGTGTTGGAGTTAGTGTGTGTGAGTGTTAGAGTGTGTGAGTGTTAGAGTGAGTGAGTGTTAGAGTGAGTGTAAGAGTGAGTGTTAGTGTGTGTGAGTGTTATTGTGTGTGTTAGAGTGAGTGTTAGTGTGTGTGTCTGTCAGTGAGTGTGTTACTGTGTGTCTTACTGAGTGTGTGTGTTAGTGAGTCTGTTTGATGTCTGTTAGTGAGTGTGTGTTTGTCAATGAGAGTGTATGTTTTGTAAGTGAGTGTGTACGTATGTCTGTCGCTGAGTGTGTCTCTGTCAGTAAATGTGTGTGTCTGTTAGCTAATGTGTATGCGTCTGTAAGTGTGTGTGTGTCTTCAGCACTTACCTTTCTCCAGCGCCAGACTCCCTTGGCGCTGGGGATCCCTCAGCCTCTCAGCTCTGAATGCGACCACGCATGCATTCAAACTGCCCATAGGAAAGCATTACTCAATGCTTTCCTATGGACGTTCAGTGTGCTCCTCTAGCGGCTGTCAGTGAGACAGCCACTAGAGGCTGGATTAACCTGCAGTGAAACATAGCAGTTTCTCTGAAACTGCTATGTTTTCAGCTGCAGGGTTAAAACTAGAGGGACCTGACACCCAGACAACTTCATTGAGCTAAAGTGATCTGGGTGTCTGTAGTGGTCCTTTAAGTGTGTGTGCATCTGCATGCACTGGCGTACATACCGCGGTCGCAGCCCTGTAACCCCTGCGACCAGGTGCCCACCGCCATGTGTTGCGGCCCGGCCCGCGCGCGGGGGGGGGGCCCACGGATCAATTTTCGCACCGGGCCCCATGGGTCATGTGTACGCCACTGTCCATAGGTATTTAGTTTAAATGGGAAATCTAGGCTGACATTGACACAATTTTAATGCAAAAAAAAGAATTATGCAAAAAAACCAAATATATATATATATATATATATATATATATAATACACAAGAGTGCGCTGGATCTTGTGTATTGTATTATTTGGCCCCCAGCAGCACCCCCATTTATGCATGTTAAGGTGAGTGCAGCCAACCCCCTCTTGTTTTATATATATATATATATATATATATATATATAAATATAAAAAAGATCTTTCTTTAAAGTACCTTCTGTTACTAATGCAAGGAACAGTAAAAAGCTTTGCTAGTAAGGAGCATCTTATTCTGCTCTAGGCAACGGAATAGGCTGCAGAGGACACTGTGGAAGTGTTGGGTCTGCCCGTCAAAGAGCCAGGTCCATTCTTACAAAGGGCGGCCAGGTTCAGTGACAGTTTGCCCCTTCAGGGTAGACCACGCTTGGAGCACTGTTTATGATGTTTGTAAAAATATTAGATATCTATCTATTGATCTTTTAGCAATTACATAATATTCTGGGGTATCGATAAACGAACCCCAGGTCTGCGGGCCCTGCAGCCTCTCTCCATAATTAATTAGCAGTATAGCTAGAGAGGTTTCTCTCTAGCTGTCCTTACCTGACGCATCACATTAGATCACCACCAATGTCATCTGAGCTCCCAGTGAGCTCTATATAAACTGTGCAGATGGTAGAATCGCAATAAGAGAATGCTGTGAGTTACAAACAACTGCCATGTCAAACTACAATCAATTTAAAAAAAACAACTAAAAGCATTACAGACACAGAGAGGCGTGAAGTAAATGGGATATCACATGTAAGAAATAACTATATATTGTCACTGCAAGCAGTACAGTGTGTGCGTGTGTTTATGTGTCAGTGTGTCCTTGTTTGTATATGTGCGTGGCATACTGTACGCCCGCTTTTGTGATTCACAAGTAAAAGAAATAGAATAAGATGAGATAAATTATAATAAAATGCTTAGAATTGAGAGAGTAGCTATAAATTAAAAAGCAATTCTGTATAAAACAAATGATGAAAGAAATAACAGTCTCCAATGTATTTATGGTGCTGTCAAATATATTCAGCTCTTAACAGCAAGGTTTATTGTGGCGAAACAAATGTGTTTGCTAGATTAGCTTAATAATTACTGCCAACGGATATCTTCTGCCTTCATTTCTATCTTCCTGCAAGGAGCATCAGGTCTGACAGAGTGAAAATGTGTATTTCAAATTGATTTCACTGTTAAAAATTCATTTTATAAATGCCTTTTCATTGACGATTTATCACGACCAATTCCTAGAAGGCTGTCACACTTACCATAAAATAGCAAACAAGTTGCAGACGAGCATAAATTTGTGAAGATTACCAACAGACGTGGCAGAGCAGTCTGACTTTCAATCGCTTACAGATTCTGTAACGTGAAATGCGCAGTATGTATTGTAAGAAAAATAGTGCCACATTACAAATGCCTTTCATGGTGTCATTTGTTTTAAATTTGGAGATATGCAGGGATGAATTCACTTTTCTTTATACTGTATGCATGCTCCTAGTTTGCGTCAAGTCTCATTCAAACGATACAAGGATAAGTCAATACCTTTGATATGGCAAATAACAGTGGCGTTCATTTCTACAATGTATCCATTATTACTGTAGGCCTGTTCCATTTATGTAAAAGCCTCTTCTGTAGATAGCTAGTTATAGAGAGATATTTCTACAGAACCTTAAATTAACTGTATGTACAATTCTATAACGTGTGCATGTATCACCTGCATGAATAATACCTGGGGAGGGAGGGCATACTACATTAGACCTGGTGAGGGCAGTTACAAACAGATTTTAAAATCTGAGGCCAACCAGCACATTATCACATCATAGCTTGCTCCCTTTCTTAATTTTGATTAACTGTTTACACTAATACTGCAATAAATGGAATATAAAAATAATAAATTAATATTGTTATTGTTATAAAAGAAGGTGCTAGACGTCTGCAGCCTATGCACCTCCCTATACCAGTGGTCCAAAGAGGCAATAACCCCCATCGCTCCTAGCCAGCTTTTCCATGGGTAACATAAAATGATCTTGGAGATATGAGACATTATGAGTCAGTTTTCAGTTACTTTTCAGTTTTAGATAATGTTCTCCTTGGATGTGGATGTAATCTTATAGGCATAAGGACTGCAGACAAACTCCACTATAAATACATTGAAATACATTGAATAGTTTTCTGGATGGGTGATGATGAGAATGGACACATGTAGACAATCTAAAATTCACAGGCTCAGTCACAATGATGGCTACAGACTGGTAACTCAAGCTTTACACTCTGGAGGCGCCCATTTGCATTATAAAGAGTTGCTCCTCTTTTAATACATATATTAAATTTTTCACGTCATAAATACATATTTGTTAAATATAGCGTTAGGAAAACATAATATTTAAAATCCTGGGGCGTGACAGTTCCTCTTCTAATCCTCAATCTGTCCTTCACAATCATGTGACAGCAGAAGGGACTGATTACTTATTTATCATGCTGTAACTTATTGTCATTCTGCCTTCATATAACTTTTGTACTTCTAGATCTGTGACTTGTTGCTTGTAACGTGACATTTACCCTTTAAACGTTGTTCATAGTCCATAGAAGACCACCGCATCACTAGAAGAATCCAGGGTAGGGATGGGAACACAGTAAATCAACTCCAGGTGTTCTAAATTCTACATGCTGACAAAACATCATGGCAGCTGAAGTTCTGGGGATAGACTGTTTTTCCAGCCCTGATTCAGGGCATTCAGTTCTGGGAACTCCTGACATGAGGTGTAATGAGGGTCAGAGACATGGAGTTGTCCACCTACATCAAAAATCCCTTGTGACAATATAGAACAAAACCAGATAATGGGCCCAGGAGAACCCAAGTGGGCAGTGTTGCCTTGGTGGGGCGGACTGTCATAGGGAAGAATAGTGGATCCCCTAGAGCAGGCATAGGCAACCTTCGGCACTCCAGATGTTTTGGACTACACCTCCCATAATGCTTTTCCAGCATTATGGATGTAAGAGCATTATGGGGGGATGTAGTCCACAACATCTGGAGTGCCAAAAGTTGCCTGTCCCTGCTCTAGAGTCTTTACAGTCATATGTTTCCAAGGGGGAAATGAAGGGATTACATGCAATGATGTCACATATGGACATGGCAAAAGGCAAGGTATGCCCTACTGCACTTAATCAGTTCGTCGTCTCATATTACAGATATCGATATTGTATTTCAGGAATGGATTTATACTCAGGACCAGCAGATCAGCCAACAGAAACTCTGCCTATCCGTGCACACCTTATTTCCAGGGACTCAAGTCATTCTCCTGCCCTGCAGAGAGGGGGATGGCAAGCAGGTATTTAATTTAATGCATCCGTCCCACCACATGCCTTCTTCCCACATATAATTTTAATTTAAAAAATTTTAAACATGCATTGTTGTATTTTTTTTTATAAGAAACTGACACATTTGTTTTGACCAAAAAATTCAAAAAATAGCAAATTGTGTTCTTCAAAGTAGACATTAATAAACTGGGATATGGTATATTAAAAGTCAATAGAAAAATTATGTTCATGTAATCACACATGGAAATGTATAAACCACACATCTTGGCAGTAGATAGGGGCCAAAATTCAAATAGGCTAAACTTTTGGCCACAGATAGGTTTTTAGCACCTTACTTTCCATGGAAAGGTAAAATATTACATAAAAAAATACAGATACACAAAAACAGAGACAGACATACAGATATACACACTGACAGACATACAAATACACAGACAGACATACAGATACACACACTAACATACATACAAATACACAGACAGACATACAGATACACACACTGACAGACATACAAATACACAGACAGACATACAGATACACACACTGACAGACATACAAATACACAGATAGACATACAGATACATACACAGACAGACATACAGATACACACACTGACAGACATACAAATACACAGATAGACATACAGATACATACACAGACAGACATACAGATACACACACTGACAGACATACAAATACACAGACAGACATACAGATACACACACTGAGAGACATACAAATACACAGACAGACAGATACACACACTGACAGACATACAAATACACAGACAGACATACAGATACACACACTGACAGACATACAAATATACAGACAGACATACAGATATACACACTGACAGACACTTAAATACACAGACAGACAGATACACACACTGACAGACATACAAATACACAGACAGACATACAGGTACACACACTGACAGACATACAAATACACAGACATACAGATACACACACTGACAGACATACAAATACACAGACAGACATACAGATATACACACTGACAGACATACAAATACACAGACAGACATACAGATACACACACTGACAGACATACAAATACACAGACAGACATACAGATACACACACTGACAGACATACAAATACACAGACAGACATACAAATACACAGACAGACATACAGATACACACACTGACATACATACAAATACACAAACAGACATACAGATACAAGAAAGACAGACATACAGATACATATACACACACATGGGCAGACATACAGATACACACACTGATGCACATGACTCACATGCACAAAAGTACAACTGTAGACTGTTGGAGCCTCCATAAACAATGATTTTGTCTTCACAGCTGTTACTAGTGACTTCTGGGTAAAAGGACAAAACTTGATAGCTCCTGTCAGCTGTAGGTACAATGGTTAGGATAAAGTATTACCTGCTTTGTCTTATAATATGTTTGAATGCACTAGAATTTCAGTGAAAACTTTTCATCGTTATGAGATATTAAATATATTATTTTGGGTGGGGGGGAGGGGCGGTGGCAGATTAAAATTTAAGATTAAAGAGGAAAGGAAAGTCTATGCCTATTTTGTTTTTACGGATTTGACAGGTAAAGGAACATTATAACGTCAGGAATACAAACATGTATTCCTAATGCTCCCTTAGAACTAGTTAGTTTACAGGACTCTGTGAAGGAGAACAGTGATTTGACTTACCTTATCTCACGCTAGCACCGGTCTCCGCAGTGCTGTCCTGCCTCCTTTAGAAAGCATTGGGAGGTGCATAGAAACATAGAAAGTGACGGCAGATAAGAACCATTCGGCCCATCTAGTCTGCCCAATTTTCTAAATACTTTCATTAGTCCCTGGCCTTATCTTATAGTTAGATAGCCTTATGCCTATCCCACGCATGCTTAAACTCCTTTACTGTGTTAACCTCTACCACTTCAGCTGGAAGGCTATTCCATGCATCCACTACCCTCTCAGTAAAGCAATACTTCCTGATATTATTTTTAAACCTTTGTCCCTCTAATTTAAGACTATGTCCTCTTGTTGTGGTAGTTTTTCTTCTTTTAATTATAGTCTCCTCCTTTACTGGTTGATTCCCTTTTGATTGAGGCTTTCTAATGCCCATAATATTCACTTTCTGAAAATCTTCAAGATCATTTTTATGAATAGGGCACTGCCATTTGGCATATAGCATCAACTCACTGTATTAAAACAACCAGCTGTGTCCCTGCTGCCGGCAGTCCAAGGCTTCCATAGTGCCTATTTTAGAATGAGGTCTGTCTTGCAGCAAGTGTAACACCCACTGAAACATGTTTAATGGTCTCAGCAGGAGACGGGGTAATGGAAATAAATAAAATGTGAGCTTTTACTAGAGTTAAGGGATTAATTAATTATTTAACATGAGCCAAGATTGTTAGAAAATTGCAAACCTATATTCGTCATGAAAGGTTCACTTTAATTACTATAGATATTTGAAACAAGAGAAAACTCAATGTGTCTTTCCTGTTATAAATATTTAGAAAGTAAATAAATATGACTTAGTACTGTACAAGAAACAATTCGGCAGCTCTGTATCTGAATGTTTCACTTGTAATTTCTACTATATTTCTCTCCCTCAGCGATGGACTAAAGTTGGCTCTCACATTGAGCACATGGCATCTCGCTTCTGCCTAGATACGGAAATTATTGGTGACTCCGAAGACAACAACCGAGAGATCGTCATTAATCCTTGCGAGACCATGGCCATCAGTCAACGATGGGAAATGGTACTTCATGACTTAAACTGAGGATTACTGGATCATCTAAATGTGGAAACAAGAGAGTCTCATGGCAGCGCTAGTCTATAGCATTGCATCTCTTGTGGTTTATGCTAAACAAAGTAGCAGGACTCAAAATAAAAAAAAGAAAAGCAAGTACAAAAAAGTGCAATACCGTGAGCAAAAACAGTCTGTTTCGAACAGCAGGGAGAATGATAAGTAAAACTTAAGAGTTTGTGCTGACCTTTCAAAGTCAGTCAGAGAAAATCATTCAATTATGCTTATCCTTATGAGGAATGACTATTTTGTTATGGCTAGAGGTAATGTGCGCTTGATACTAAGCGCTGATGATTTTTTTATGTTACTGAGAAATAAATGAAGAATATTCAAGGGCACAAAGCACATTTTCTCAATGAAAAGTCTCAGAACGGGGACACAAAAGCACATGATTGATTTGAAGCAGCCATAGAAAGGACGTGCATCTAATATTTGCAGCTTTTCTTACAGCCGACTAGCTCTCCACGTGTTCAATGGCTGCAAGATACTGTATCCAGAACTAGAATTCACTTTACTATATTTAAATATATGTATATTACTTGTAAATTGAAGAAATACAGATTAATATATGAGGAATTAATGATGATTTTTGCCCACAAATCAAGTGTCTAGACTGCAGAGAAGATTATTTCAAAACAATTTCTTTTTTACCAAAGGTTTTACCAAAAAAGGTAGGAAATGTTCTGCAAACTGCACAAAGTTTTTATTTTCTGATGAGTAAAGCGTGTCTCTGACTAATGCACTTTGCCTATTGAAATAAATTCATTTTCCATCAATTCAGTTCTTGTGTTTCTTGTCAAAGTGTGTCCGTTCTCTGTCAGTTCATGGAAAAACTCGGAGAAAATGCATCAGTCTGAAGAGTAATCAAGATGGGACCCCCTTACTCACTGTGTCTAGAGGGGTCTCAGCTACAGCACATCACGGACATGTTCTAGACAAGAGGCCAAAACATGTCTAAGGTTTCTGTGTATTTCATACAGAAGGGACCTATTATTATTATTATTATTACATATTATTACAATTATAGAATAAGGAAAACAAGAAATTGTATGCAAAATATTAACAGGCACGAGGTGAAGAGGCCCTGCTTTACAATATGTGAGGAAGGGATAAGAAAACACAAGAGAAAGAACAGCATGTCGGAGGGGAGGAGGGATTGATTGATAGGATGCCTGTGTCGAAGTAAGCTAGTAAGGTTGTGTGTGGAACAAGTGAACAGTGGAAGAGAGAGTGTGATTGTCACGATTCTGGGAACCCAACACGCTAACACACACACACACAGAAAAGGTGCAGTACCGGACCTTAGAGTGGCCGGGCTAAGCACACACAGAATAGTCAGGAGACAAGCCGAGTAAGGGAACCAGAAGACAGAATAACGTGAAACAAGCCGAGGTCAAAGGGTAGGAGAAAGTCACAGAGTCAGATAAACAAGCCAGAGAGTACGTAACCAGAACCACAAGGTAAGTAGCAATACTAGCAAGTAAAGACCACAACAGGGCAGGGAGGAACAGGAAAGGTAAGTATTTAAACCATAAGGTTAATTCTGATTGGATAATTTCCAATCAGAATTAACAATAACACGTGGGAGATATCTAAACCTCCCACTGTGATTGAGGCACTGTGCCTTTAACGCCGGGTCAGGTGACTGACCCCGGCGTGTAATATATTGGGCGGTCTCCCAGCGTGCAGCGTCATGCATGCTGCCGCTGGGGGACGAGGAGGAAAACGCGGGCGGCATCCGAGGCTGGAAGGATACCGCTCGCCGAGCCCACGAGGCGGAGGAGACCGCGGACGGCTGGAGGGTGAGTACCGCGAGCGGAGTGCAGCCTCCCCTCGCAGCCGCCCACAGGATCCCGACAGTGATGGGCTATGGAGGCAAGGGACGTGAGGAAAGCAATTGTAATAAGAGAAGCGTCACCCAAGAAGGTGGTAGGAGTTCCGAAATAGGGGTGTTTTCAGTGACAAAATACCTGCAAAGCAGACTATGAGGTTTTCTGGTCCATGTATTCTCTCTCTTATATTTTTATTTTGACGCCTTTGATGAAGTGTCTTGGTGAACATTGCACATAAGGTTAAATAGCCCATTATTTGCACAACAATAAATAAACAAATAGAAAACTGCAAACAGAATTAGGAAAAAATTTATTTTAAATCACATTTTTATATTATGCATTATTGACAGGTACATATATGTTTATCATTTTTCCCAGAAATATTTTATCTAACCATATCTAATCATATCTAACCATGTTTAAGCTTGTTTACTACCATCCCATTGTACAGCGCTACGTAATTTGCTGGCACTATATAAATAACAAAA
Source organism: Pelobates cultripes (assembly GCA_933207985.1). NCBI lineage: Eukaryota > Metazoa > Chordata > Amphibia > Anura > Pelobatidae > Pelobates > Pelobates cultripes. The sequence goes on along the minus strand of OW240913.1, from coordinate 362,532,939 downwards.
TAATAATAATAATAATTAATATTTAATAAAGATTTATATGAGTTGGTCGCAATAAACAGATCTGTAGATTAATATGTTCTGTTATAGTGACCCCTGCTGGTAAAACTACATTAAATACATACCAAAGGGGAATTTTGTCATACACTGTATCATTAATGTTTAATCTAAATTATTTCCGGCCAATAGCCTTCTAAGCGTAACTAGCCAGAGCATCGGGGATATACGCTAAAGTATAAATTGTCCGAAATTAAACGTGAATTTCAGAAGTAGATTACATGTTATGAGCTAGTGCAAAAAATATTAAAGGACCACTCTAGGCACCCAGACCACTTCAGCTTAATGAAGTGGTCTGGGTGCCAGGTCCAGCTAGGGTTAACCCATTTTATTTATAAACATAGCAGTTTCAGAGAATGGGTTAAGCCTTCCTCCAAATCCGCTAGTGGCTGTCTCATTGACAGCCGCTAGAGGCGCTTGCGTGCTTCTCACTGTGAAAATCACAGTGAGAGCACGCAAGCGTCCATAGGAAAGCATTGTAAATGCTTTCCTATGAGACCGGCTGAATGCGCGCGCAGCTCCTGCCGCACATGCGCATTCAGCTGAAGAGGAGGATCGGAGGCGGAGAGAGAGGAGCGTTTGACTCGTGTGCCCTTAGAAGCCATCACAGCCATGCCTACTAATGGCATGGCTGTGATTGGCCAGTGCAGCATGTGACCCAGCCTATATATATAAGCTGGAGTTGCCTAGCATGGCACGCACATGCGGTCTTATTAGTGTAGGGAGAGGATGCTGCCGCTGATAGGGACAGCTTAGGAAAGAATTCTGCAAACTAATACATTAGTGGGGTGCACTTCATGTCTGAGAGTCAAATAGAAGCTAGAAACTACCAGATAACAAGCTGCTATATTTAAACCAGTGATCAATAGGTACTTCAACAATATTGTAATTGTGGGGCAATACCCTCACAAGTCAAACTGAGAGGTCAGTTTATAGGGAAAACTGTTGCCTGGAGGAAATTCTAAAACAATCTCCATATGTCCTTTGCAGTCTTTACATGCTGGAAAAACACAGGCGCCAACTGCTGTGGCTTTTTTGCAGTGTGCATACTGGCAAGGAGGGCAAGGTTGAGAAATGGGTGGAAGATGTTGTGGAGGATGATGAGGTCCTACACCCTACATGGAATCAAGGTCATGCAAGTGACGTGTGCAGTTTGGAAGTAGAGGCGCTGGTCGCACAGAGGCACCAGCACAGCATTAGAGGGAGCAGGGTGCAAAAGCGTAGCGGCCATCCCCTAGCGCTCGTCGGCATGTATTAGCTTGAGAATTACCAGTTATCCAAGTAATACATGTAGCGATCAAAGGATTCATAATAGAGTTGAGCGAACCCGAACTGCAAAGTTCGGGTTTGTATCAGATATAATGATCCATTTGTAGTTTCACAGTCAGGTGGGCAGTCCGGTGACTAGGACCCAGACACTGTCTGGGCGGCGGTCGGACGACCGGGACCCAGTATGCCTGATGTTGAAGTTAGGAGTCACAGTGTGGAATGGATTAGCAGGGTCTGGTGCAGGGTAACTGCATGTTCCCTGGTGTTGAACACCAGCGTTTGTGCGGCCACATACCACGACCCTGATGCAGCTTCAGTAAGAAGAGTACTGGATACCAGAAGCCATCACCAGACTGATCCGCAACTTGGAACAGGATGTGACACTCACTGTAGCGGCTGTGCACGCTTTTGGCGTTGTCACCCTGCTGCTGCTCACCTGTCTGCGCTGCAGCGTAACTTCGGCCTTCCCGCTCACTGCCTCATGAGACTGTGCGAGCAGCAGCAGGCGATAGTGGAGTTTCAGCAGCAGCACACACAGGTCAGTGGCTCTGCACCAGACTTCCCTCCAATTGATCAGAGTTAAAGGATTTCAAGTGGACTCATTACAATTACAGGGCCTCTAAAGAGTCCTGTATTGTTATTTGTCGTCACTACCTTCCCGCGTCAGGAGTGGGTCATTTGCACGCCTGCTGCCTTCTTTGCATGTGGTAGCCGTTTCTCAGGGTCCCTGCTCGGAATGATTCCCCGTTACCCGTGGTCACCATGGTAGGCGCAGAAACTGGCATTTAAAAGTTGATATGGATGACATCCGCATGGAAAGTCGCCGCTGTGGGGATGTGCGATTTGTCCGAGGTTCTCTAGAGTCAACAAAGTTCCTGCACAACTATAATGTCAACAGTTACTCTGTGGAAGAGAGTTGTCTTTTTTTATATGTCCCAATATTTTGGGGGCTACCCCAATTAAAATATATATATATATATATAATATAAAAACAGTGTTGGCTACCTCATCTTTCTCCTCCACCGCTGCTTCCTCCTCCGCCGCCACGGTCACCGCCTCCTCAACCTATGGGTCACTTAGTATAAACTATGTACACATTAGCAGAGGCTTGTGAAGGCCTTTTCTCCATGCATCAGGACTGCAAGAAATGCTCCGCAGGCCGCAATTGTTTCTTTTTTATATGTCCCAATATTTTGGGGGCTGCCCCAATTAAAAAATATATATATATATATATATATAAAAAACAGTGTTGGCTACCTCCTCCTCAACCGCTGCTTCCACCTACACCGCCACGGTCACCGCCTCCTCAACCTATGGGTCACTTAGTATAAACTATGTACACATTAGCAGAGGCCTGTGAAGGCCCTTTCTCCATGCAGTTGAGCTCAGTTTGAACAATGAAAGAGAATACCCTGCACTCCAACCCTCTCTCACATGGATAATTCTGGTGATCCTCCTGACAGCCATGCTTTAGATTTTGATTTATGTTCTTCCAAAGCTAAAATCACAGATTCCATCTAGTGCTATTTTATGGCTCAGCTGTATTTTTTATTTTTATGTTATTTTAAGTGATTTCCCTATCCACATTTGTTTGCAGGGCACTTGTCCTACTCTTACCCCCATTTTACTTGCTTTTGCAGCTCTCTGGCTCTTTCCAGGAGTTTTTTTAGAGGCATTTTTGTGGCCAAAAGTTTGGGTCCCCATTGACTTCAATGGGGCTCTGATTCAGGGTTAAGTTCGGGGTCAAGTTCGAGCCCGAACTTTTTTTCAAAGTTCGGCCGAACCCGCCGAACCCAAACATCCCGGTGTCCGCTCAACTCTATTAATCACTCCCAGGTTTGGGCACTGCTATATCGTGCAAACGTTCATTGCTTTCAGTAATGCAACGTAAAAGGGGAAACTAATATATGAGATAGACGCATTACATGCAAAGCAAGATAGTTCAAGCCGTGATTTGTCATAAGTGCGATGATTATGGCTTACAGCTCATGAAAACCCCAAATCCACAATCTCAGTAAATTTGGATATTGTGAAAAGGTGCAATATTCTAGGCTCACAGTGTCCCACTCTAATCAGCTAAGTAAGCCATAACACCTGCAAAGGGTTTCTGAGCCTTTAAATGGTCTCTCAGTCTGGTTCAGTAGGAATCACAATCATGGGGAAGACTGCTGATCTGACAGTTGTGCAGAAAACCATCATTGACACCCTCCATAAGGAGGGAAAGCCTCAAAAGGTAATTGCGAAGGAACTTGGATGTTCCCAAAGTGCTGTATAAAAGCACATTAATAGATAGTTATGTGGAAGAGAAAAAGTGTGAAGAAAAAGGTGCACAAGCAGCAGGGATGACTGCAGCCTGGAGAGGATTGTCAGGAAAAGGCCATTCAAAAGTGTTGGGGACTTTCACAAGGAGTGGACTGAGGCTGGAGTCAGTGCATCAAGAGCCACCACACACAGACGGATCCTTGACATGGGCTTCAGATGTCGTATTCCTCTTGTCAAGCCGCTTCTGAACAACAAACAACATCAGAAGCGTCTTACCTGGGCTAAAGACAAACAGACCTGGTATGTTGCTCAGTGGTACAAAGTCCTCTTTTCTGATGAGAGCAATTTTTGCATCTCATTTGGAAACCAAGGACCCAGAGTCTGGAGGAAGAATGGAGAGGCACACACTGCAAGGTGCTTGAAGTCCAGTGTGAAGTTTCCACAGTCTGTGTAGATTTGGAGAGCCATGTCATCTGCTGGTGTTGGTCCACTGTGCTTCATTAAGTCCACGGTCAACGCAGCCGTCTACCAGGAGATTTTGGAGCACTTCATGCTTCCTTCCGCAGATGAGCTTTATGGGGATGCTGACTTCATTTTCCAGCAGGACTTGGCCTGCCAAAAGCAGCAAAGCCTGGTTCAATGACCGTGGGATTACTGTGCTTGACTGGCCTGCAAACTCTCCTGACCTGAACCCATAGAGAATCTATGGAGCATTTCCAAGAGAAAAATGAGAGACATGAGACCGAACAATGCAGAAGAGCTGAAGGCCTCTATTGAAGCATCTTGGTCTTCCATAACACCTCAGCAGTGCCACAGGCTGATAGCTTCCATGCCACGCCGCATTGAGGCAGTAATTGCTGTAAAAGGGGCCCAAACCAAGTACTGAGTCCATATGCATGCTTATATTTTTCAGAGGTCCGATATTGTTCGATGTACACTCCTTGTTTTATTGATTGCATGTAATATTCTAATTTACTGAGATTGTGGATTTGGGGTTTTCATAAGATGTAAGCCACAATCATCGCACTTATGACAAATCAAGGCTTGAACTATCTTGTTTTGCATGTAATGCATCTATCTCATATATTAGTTTCCCCTTTTAAGTTGTATTACTTAAATAAATGAACTTTTGAACGATATTCTAATTTTTCGAGTATCACCTGTATAGTCACCAGAACAACTGCAGCTTAATATAGTTGTGCTGGTGAGTATAAACAGACCCTACAGGCATTTCCATGTAATTACTGTCTTTTCCTCCACCTCCTGTGCCACATTCTTTATATTGTACAATAAACAATGTCATTTCACACTAATATCCTATAACTTTTGGTACATAAGATTGTCTGTATTATCATCCCAACTGTACATTATTCAATATGACATTCATTTATGCCTGCCTGAACACACCTCTAAAAGTTCGCAAAGGCAGTTTTTTATATTTACTTTTTTTTTCTTAAATCAATTCTTCTGAAAACTAGTGCATACTTGCAGAAATTTAGTTTCTTCAAAGATTCCCAAATACACAAAAGCTCTGCTTGGGAGAAGCAAACCCCAAGCCCCCATCCCACCCAAGCCTGTAATATTGTTAAAATATAAAGATTGACTTTAGATCAGATAACATGAATTGATGTTTTCTAAAGAAAGCTGAAACATGATATGGATCTCGCACATATTTGTAAATTAGAATTTACACATTTTTTTTGTATAGATTGCTGTTAATAGTTACATAAAACATACAATGATTCATTTATTCACATATTATAGCGACAAGCAGAAACAGTGACAGATACTATTCAATATCATTTAATTTGCATTATTTTACACAACTTCTGACAAGTTAGCATTTATTCTGGATATCATTTAATCGTTTAAATTAGCATTTGTATTGTTGTTGACACACTAGACATAACACCACTGGATTAATAAAAATGGTATATAAATATGATTGAATATAAACTTACTTTGTATGGATTCTGACAATTTTATAAATAGCAAAACTTACAGAGAGTAAAAATGGTTAAACCCTTTAATTGTAAAATACAAGGATTTGCAAAGTGCTATAGCAACTTGTAAATTACATTAGAATCCCCGTCTCTCTCCACCGCTACTATTTGAAAGTAGTGATGTACCGAACGGTTCGCTGGCGAACGGTTCCTGGCGAACATAGCATGTTCGCGTTCGCCACGGCGGGCGAACATATGCGCGGTTCGACACGCCCCCTATTCGTCATCATTGAGTAAACTTTGACCTGTACCTCACAGTCAGCAGACACATTCCAGCCAATTAGCAGCACACCCTCCCTAGCAGACCCTCCCACCTACTGGACAGCATCCATTTTAGATTCATTCTCAAGCTGCATGCTTAGTGAGAGGAGGGAAAGTGTGGCTGCTGTTGATTAGATAGGGAAATGCATAGCTAGGTTAGGATAAGGGTATGTTTTTATTTTTTCTATGTAATAAATTGCACCTCTAGTTGTTCGCCACTGCTGCTAGCGCTTCTAAAGCCAGGCCTACAGTGCATACTTCGTGCCTATTTTCAGTCAGTGCCAGCCTCACTTACATCTGTCACAATAGCTTCTGATTTAAAAAACAAAAAACTTTTCACTGTTATAGATTGAATAGCAGTCAGTTGTCTGCCACTGCTGCCAGCTTCTGTGTCAGGCCTTCATGCAGTGCATACTCTTCGTGCCCATTTCCCCAGTCAGTGCCACCAATTACATCTGGTGTCACAATAGCTTGGATTTAAAAACAAAAAACTTTTTTCACTGTTATAGATTGAATATAGCTTGGTGCTACTTCCAAGTGCTGTTTCTAAGTGTGTCGTTGGAGATATTCTGGAGATAACCTGGAGGTAATCTGAGGTATTCAGGAGGATAAATAAAAAAGTTAAGATTTGTTCGATTTATATTATTCTTATAATTGGAATGGCAGGTTTAGTTCAGTGTAACAATTGCTATGCATTTGTTTCACGTTCCAGTTTTTGGAGGTTTGGTTGTTGTCTAATCTGTAGACAGTTCTCTATCTTGCGGCAGGAGATTGTATTTTTGAAGTCTGAAATTTGTAAATTATCTGGTGAAGAAACTCAGACTGGAACTGCTGCAAAGCCACTGCCGCAGAGACATGCTAGGAAAGGCAGATGGATTACTGTAGGATCTGGTAGACTTAGAGTTGTGAATAAAAGGCATTTTGCACAGTCTGTTGCTCTTCATAATTCATTTTCTGCACTTTCAGAGTGTAATGGTTTTGTGGAGAGAGGCACTGAGGCTAGTGGTGGTGTGGAGAGAGGCACTGAGGCTAGTGGTGTTGTGGAGAGAGGCACTGAGACTAGTGGTGTTGTGGAGAGAGGCACTGAGACTAGTGGTGTTGTGGAGAGAGGCACTGAGACTAGTGGTGTTGTAGAGAGAGGCACTGAGGCTAGTGGTGTTGTAGAGAGAGGCACTGAGGCTAGTGGTGTTGTGGAGAGAGGCACTGAGGCTAGTGGTGTTGTGGAGAGAGGCACTGAGACTAGTGGTGTTGTGGAGACCGGCTTGGAGAGTATGGTGAAGCTTAATAGAAAGCAGTTGTTGTTGGGTGATTCCATTATAAGAGGTGTGGAGATGGACAATGGTGGTCTTGTGAGGTGTCTTCCCGGAGCTACTGCTCACAGAGACAGGAGACGTATCTGTAATATTGTTAAGCAAGCAAAGCAGGAAGGGAATTGGATGTACTTGTCCATCTAGGGACAAATGACTTGGCTTGCAATGAGGTTTCAGAGGTTAAGGAAGTTTTTAGTGTTTTTGCCAATGATATATACGGCAGGTTGCTTCCACACTGTCATTCTCTGAAGTTCTGCCTGTGCATAACACTCAGAACGACAGGCGGATGCGTATTAGGGACTTTAATTTGTGGCTTGGTGAATGGTGTCGGGAGCAAGGATTTGGCTTTATTTCTCATGGTAGCTCTGTTTGAAATGGAGATAAGCTGTACAAAAAAGATGGTTTGCATCTTTCTCAAAAGGGAACAAATGTCCTCAGTGAGCAGTTCAGAGGTTTTGCTAGGATGTATTTAAACTAGGAGGGGGGGGCAAAAGGGTGATAAAATATCAATCCAATTGTCCCCCAAAACAAGGACAGAAGGTGCCTGTAGCAAGTGTGTTAAAAAATGATAAGCTTAGAGTCATGTCTACAAATGCTCGCAGTTTAGGGAATAAGATCCATGAATTTGTGGCAATAATGGCAACTGATAGTGTAGATTTAGTCGCTGTTACTGAGACATGGTACAATGAGAAAAATGACTGGGACGTAGCAATACCAGGGTACTCTTTATATAGGAAAGATAGGGAAGGAAAAAAAGGGGGAGGGGTGGCCTTGTATGTGAAGGATAGCATAAAATCTAGCCTAATAAAAGTTAGTGAGGCAAACATAGAGTCCGTTTGGGCTACGTTCGAATTTGGTAATCACACAGTAACTCGTGTAGGTGTGATTTATAGGCCCCCAGGACAAATTGAAGAGTTAGATAATCTACTAGTTGAGGAAACAGCTAAAATGACAATGAAGGGGGAAGTTATCATCATGGGTGACTTTAATCTTCCTGATGTAAATTGGAAAACAAAATTAGCTACTTGTGCCAGGAGCACACATATTCTAAACTCCCTACTGGAGTTGTCTCTAAAGCAAGTTGTTGAGGAGCCAACTCGTAAAGAGGCCATACTAGATTTAGTGTTAACAAATGGAGATTTGGCATCAGATGTTACTGTAGGTGAAAGTTTAGGATCCAGTGATCATCAGTCAGTGTGGTTTAATATAAGAACAGTGACTGAGTCACACCACACAAAAACAAAAGTTTTAGACTTTAGAAAAACAGACTTTTCTAAAATTAGAATAAGGGTAGAGGAGTCATTATCAGACTGGAGCAATTTAAATGGAGTCCAAGAAAAATGGGATTATTTAAAAGTTGCACTATTGAAGGCAACAGAAAATTGCATTAGGCTTGTCAGTAAAAGCAAAAAATTCAAGAAACCACTGTGGTACTCCGCAGATGTGGCCAAAATAGTTAAAACAAAAAGTTAGCATTTAGGAATTATAAAAAAACCCAGAGTGAGGGAGACAAAATGATCTATAAGATTAGGCAGAAAGAGGCTAAGCAAGTTATAAGAGCTTCCAAATCACACACAGAAGAGAAAATAGCACAGTCAGTAAAAAAGGAGGATAAAACATTTTTTAGATACATAAATGAGAAAAGAAAAGTAAAACAAGGATTAGTTAGATTAAAACAAAAGAAGGAAGGTATGTAGAAGAGGATAAAGGTCAGGCTGACTGCCTCAATGAATATTTTTGTTCTGTATTTACAGAAGAAAATGAAGGAAAGGGACCTCAGTTGAGAAAAAGGATAAATGAGTCATTTATTACACGTGAGTTTACAGAGGAAGAGGTTCTATTTCAACTGTCAAAAGTAAAGACAAATAAGTCAATGGGACCTGATGGAATACACCCAAAGATATTAAAAGAGCTTAGTGGTGTACTAGCAAAACCATTAACAGATTTATTTAACCAATCATTGTTAACAGGAGTAGTGCCAGAAGATTGGAAGTTAGCGAATGTTGTGCCCATTTACAAGAAAGGTAATAGGGAGGAGTCGGGCAACTATAGGCCAGTAAGCCTTACTTCAGTAGTAGGGAAAGTGATGGAAACCATGTTAAAGGATAGGATTGATGAACATCTAAAACACATGGATTTCAAGATCAGAGACAACATGGGTTTACTTCAGGGAGATCATGCCAAACTAATCTTATTGATTTTTTTGATTGGGTAACTAAAAATTATAGATCAGGGTGGTGCAGTAGACATTGCTTACCTAGATTTCAGTAAGGCTTTTGACACTGTTGCACATAGAAGGCTTATCAATAAACTGCAATCTTTTAAGTTTGGATTCCAATATTGTTGAATGGGTAAGGCAGTGGCTGAGTGACAGGCAACAGAGGGTTGTAGTTAATGGAATATATTCGAAGCTTGGACTTGTCACCAGTGGGGTACCTCAAGGATCTGTACTTGGACCCATTCTCTTTAATATTTTTATTAGTGATATTGTAGAAGGTCTTGATGGTAAGGTATGTCTTTTTGCTGATGATACTAAGATATGTAACAGGGTTGATGTTCCAGGAGGGATAAGCCAAATGACAAATGATTTAGGGAAACTAGAAAAATGGTCAGAATTGTGGCAACTGACATTTAATGTGGATAAGTGCAAGATAATGCATCTTGGACGTAAAAACCCAAGGGCAGAGTACAGAATATTTTATAGAGTTCTAACCTCAACATATGAGGAAAGGGATTTAGGGGTGATTATTTCTGATGACTTAAAAGGTAGGCAGACAATGTAATAGAGCAGCAGGAAATGCTAGCAGAATGCTTGGTTGTATAGGGAGAGGTATTAGCAGTAGAAAGAGGGAAGTGCTCATGCCATTGTACAGAACACCGGTGAGACCTCACTTGGAGTATTGTACACAGTACTGGAGACCGTATCTTCAGAAGGATATTGATAGCTTAGAGAGGGTTCAGAGAAGGGCTACTAAATGGGTTCATGGATTGCGGGATAAAACTTACCAGGAAAGGTTAAAGGATCTTAACATGTATAGCTTGGAGGAAAGACGAGACAGGGGGGATATGATAGAAACATTTAAATACATAAAGGGAATCAACACAGTAAAGGAGGAAACTATATTTAAAAGAAGAAAACTACCACAACAAGAGGACATAGTCTTAAATTAGAGGGACAAAGGTTTAAAAATAATATCAGGAAGTATTACTTTACTGAGAGGGTAGTGGATGCATGGAATAGCCCTCCAGCTGAAGTGGTAGAGGTTAACACAGTAAAGGAGTTTAAGCATGCGTGGGATAGGCATAAGGCTATCCTAACTAAAAGATAAGGCTAGGGACTAATGAAAGTATTTAGAAAATTGGGCAGACTAGATGGGCCGAATGGTTCTTATCTGCCGTCACATTCTATGTTTCTATGTTTCTATGTTTCTTTGATGCTGGATGATATACAGTCAAAAATACATTAGAAAGATACTCGCCACTACTACACCAAGACGAGCATTTAAGGGAAGTTTTAACATCTCATGTTGCCATGACAGCCAGATGTGGATGTAACTTAAACAACATTTTGGTCCCTAATCACCTCTCCTGCAAATAAAGCAAACTGGCTTAAAACGCCCGCGTGTGCCAATGCGGGCATTGTAAAGCATGTAAATATATTCGCAGACACTCCAAAACCTTCTCAAATTCAAGTGAAAATGAAACTTTTATGACAAATGTAACGGCTACCCAGCTGTAGAGGGGTATCTGCCGTTGGAGATGTCCTTTTCTGTGCAAGCTGCTGTGTAGTAATGGAGTCCTTGTTCCCATCCACGATATCCCAGGGTATAATCCGGCAGTACTGTAAAATGAGGCAGAGTAACGGTACCATAAATCCCCTCCAAGAACGAGACGAGGCTACGTTTTGAAGGGTCAAGTAGAACTAACTTTTAATGACAGGGGATCTCTTTTTATGCAATGGTGCCCTCTGAGAGGCTACACCCACATAATTAGTAACACAGCCAATTACACACATGGTTCAACCCCCACGTCTCCTCCCCCCAGATAACATGTAACATAATTAAAACAGACATAAATTTACCCACATTCTGGATGTACCCCAAAAACAGGGGGTACACCTTAATAGCTACCACTCAGGTGAATAACATATCCAAATTTCAAGTCATTCGGTTGTGGGGTTCGGGAGTTATGGGTCTTTGAAGTTTTGACCGACCGCACAGGATTTTCAGCCGAAAAGAGTTCCACAAGTTTTGGCCTTGCGGTCGGTCCCTGTTCGTGAATAAAAACCCCACGAACCCCTTGCCCTCCACAGTAATCCTGCCGTTCGCCTGAATCCCCATGCATGCTTAAACAAAACTACCGAACGGCCGGTCGTTGTGTGGTTTCAGCACGAACTTACGAGCTCCTGGAGGTCTCAGCGGTGTTCGCCTGTTTGCGTATCCGTTTTTAGTTCCATGCGCTCACAGGCAAACACCGCCGTTCGTGCGTAAGATGGCCGCGAACACGTGTAAAGTCCCGAAATGGCGGCCACCTATTCTGAGACAAAGGGATTCGTCTGAACCATGCGAACGGCTCCACAATCACTGGGAGGTAAAATAGTAATTAACTGTTCCCCTGGGTGGTCTGATGTTCGGTATTTTGGGTATCAATAGTTATACGAACACCAGTCATTCGGTTCTGTTTAAACTCCACAGCAGCACTGTAGATTAAGTTCAGGCAAAACAATACAGGGTTCTGTTACAACAAACTTTCTTCAACTGCCAAACCTCAGGAATAGTTTACGTTTTGACCTGTAGTTGTAACTTAAAATACGTGGGAAAAACAAGCAGAGCGTTTAAAAAGCGAATTTTAGAACATGTTAATTTGATTAACCCTTCCAGACTTATTGACACCCCAATGTCCAAACATCTAAAGCTACAACATGGAGGCTCCTCCCAAGGGCTTCGTTTCAGTGGAATAGAAAAATTAAACCTGGGCCCAAGGAAAGGCGACCTGGATAAGAAACTACTCCAGAGAGAATGTTTCTGGATTTACAAATTAAAAACATTATCTCCGTCTGGATTAAATGAAGGATTTTCATACACTTCATTTATATCTGATTAAACATTTGCCCTATAACTTATAATGCACTTTTTTTAATATAAATATGGATATACCACCATTAAATGAATGTACAGCACTTCTTTATAATCAAAACAACTTTATAATTTTCCCTCTGTAAATCCACCCCTTTTCACTTTTAGACCTGATTTATTTATCTCCATTGGACATATAACTGTACATCTACTAAATATACGATCATTAAGACGTTGGCTTACATCTAAGACTGACATCACCCATAGATTAGCCCTCTCTATCAAAATATATATCTAGACACATTTCTCCCCTATATTTTGACAACCTCAAGACTCAGCCCAGTATATCGCTGAACTTTTTGCTGTATTGGTTTAATAATAAAATTGATACAGAAGGGCTTAGTAGCCCCCATAGTTTGAAAAAAACATCTATCTAAACATTAAATGACCACTATAGTGCCACTATAGGGCTCTGGGGAGAGGAAAGGGGTTATACTTACCTTTATTCCAGCGCCGGGCGGTGAGCTCTCCTCCTTCTCTCCGCCTCTGATCCTCCTCTTCGGCTGAATGCGCATGTGCGGCAGGAGCTGCGCACGAATTCAGCTGGTCTCATAGGAAAGCATTTACAATGCTTTCCTATGGACGCTTGCGTCTTCTCACTGTGATTTTCACAGTGAGAAGCACGCAAGCGCCTCTAGTGGCTGTCAATGAGACAACCACTAGAGGATTTGGAGGCTGAATTAACCCTATTATAAACATAGCAGTTTCTCTGAAACTGCTATGTTTATAAAAAAAGGGTTAATCCTAGAGGGACCTGGCACCCAGACCACTTCATTAAGCTGAAGTGATCTGGGTGCCTAGAGTGGTCCTTTAAACATATAGATTAAGGTATAGTTAATAGACGTTCACACAGTATATCCCTAAATGGGGTTAATTCCATCAAATAAATAGACCTGTATTATAGATAAGACTGTAAAGATAGGCTGTTTTAACCACTTATTAGATATAAGACAGAGGGGGTTACTTTCTTCAGCAAATAGATAGACACCCTAGAGAAGATTCTAATGAGATGACGACCTAATAGTACACTAGACATACCAAACCTTATACGATGGGTTGTTATACTTTTAGTTTGGCATCCTAGATATAGGTGCAAACAAGACATAGTTTCAAATGCACATTGGACATTGCATTGAAAGGGTTAATCCTCTCAAGTGAGTCACATATGACGATCTGTCCTCAGATTGGAGCTTACAAAAGAGGTACTTTGCATAATCAATTGCTCTACTATTCAGGACACACCCTTTAATGATGTGGCACTACCAGATTGTCTTACCATCCGGTTTCCACGTAGGATGATATGGTCAGTTCACTCTTGACCCCTGACGAAGGTGCACATGTCCGTGCACCGAAACGTGCGTCAGGCATTCTTTCTTTTCTCACAGGGCACTTAAGCACTTGGAACACAATGGTGCAGCTTAAGCAGCATGGTTTTGATATATTAGCACTTTTTAAAGTTTTATTTTCTATTTCTTTTTCCTCTGACTATTCAGTTAGATTAACAGGTAGAGAGGCTTTATCTATATCTAATTCTGTCTGTTTTTTTTTCAATAATCCTTATTACAAGCTGCATTATTTTGTGCTCTTCTTGAGCCAATATATATATCACTTTGTATCAGCTATACCGATTGGCAACATTACTTACATTCAGCAACTTTAATTACGCCCTCTCCCTTTATCTTTGATCTAATTTAATTACATTTAACTTGTATCGGATTCCCCTACAGAGGCATACCTGAATAAAGCTTGATAAGATAGGAGAATTGGATCTAATGGAGCTAATTTTTATAGTCAGAGACTTAGCCGAAAGGGCTTTGGATTACAAATCTGACCACAACCACTTTGTGGTGAAGTGTTTCACATTCAGTATATACACTCTATTTCCAGATAGCACCTACATACAGAGTGTCCTCTCTGGTGGGAGTTATAATTTTATTTCATTGATGAATAGGGGTTAAGCCCCGAGACACTACTGGAGAGTCTTTTTGGTGCTCTACTTTCAGAGTGGGAGATTCTCCAAGTGCAGACCTCCCTACTCTGAACAACCCTTTATATACATTTTGGAGTTAAATCACTTTTGTTTCTGTTTGTGCAGCCCTAGCCGCACCTCCCCTGGCTGGGACTGACACAGCCTGCATGATAACAAAATGGTTTAATTTTCAATCAGATGTAGCTTACTTTATACATTTTATCTCCTGCTCTGTAAATTGAACTTTAATTACATACAGTAAACTCCTGCAGGGTTATGCAAGCTATTCACAGAGCAGGAGATAAGACATTCTAAATTAGACAGAATTTGCAATAAAGGAAGTGTAAACATTAGATGACTCTTCATAGGAAGTGTTTAGGAAGGCTGTGTAAGTCACATACAGGGAGTTATGTCCAGGGTTGCATAAACAAAGTGATTTAACTCCTAAATGGCAGAGAATTGAACAGTGAAACTGCAAGATCTATACACCAAAACTGCTTCATTAAGCTAAAGTTGTTTTGGTGACTATAATGTCCCTTTGAAAATAGTTTTGTGGAGACAGTTGTCTTTTAAATCAACTCTTTTTCCCGCAATCCACAGTAACACAAACACTATGTGTGAGAACATCTTAGAATGCAGTTAAACTGCACTAGTAGAGAGACAGAAATAACAAGAGTTTAAATAAATAATTTCAGAATTGCTAAAACTGTCATTTTCTCCTAGCCTAACCTACTGTGACGAAACGCTGTCTTTCCCTCCCCTTTGTGTGATGCAAGCACAGATCGCACAAACTGAATGAACAAATGGCTCATGGAAGAATATTGTTCGTTACACCACTAGATTATTTGCTCCATTCTTCCATTTTGCCATTCAGAATGTAGACGAATTGCCAAATCATCAGATTTTCATCTATATTATTCTTTTTTGCCAAAATGAGCGGACATATTGTGATTTTAAATCTACGTTTAGTGATGTCCCGAACAGTTCACCACGGATGGCGAACATATGCGCTGTTCGGTCCGCCCCCTATGTCATCATTGAGTAAACTTTGACCCTGTACCTCACAGTCAGCAGGCACATTCCAGCCAATCAGCAGAAGACCCTCCCTCCCAGACCCTCCCACCTCCTGGACAGCATTCATTTTACATTCATTGTGAAGCTGCATTCTTAGTGAGCTGTCCAGGAGGTGGGAGGGTCTGGGAGGGAGGGTCTGCTGCTGATTGGCTGGAATGTGTCTGCTGACTGTGAGGTACAGGGTCAAAGTTTACTCAATGATGACGAATAGGGGGTGGACCGAACAGTGCATATGTTCGCCATCCGGCGAACCGTTCGGGACATCACTATCTACGTTTACTGTTACCCATATGTTCAGCAATCCTAGATTTTTGTTGTTGTTTTTTTTTTGTTTTTTTTTTTTATTCTTTATTTTTCTTGTGCATATGATGACAACAAGCATGCAGAGCCACAACAGCATCTACATGCGTTTTCAAGACATTTCAAAAGTGTGGCAGTTTGATCGGCACATTTTTTACAAACTGGAAATGAATTATGTAACATTGTTCTCAGGTCTCCACATCTTACTGTTAAGTGAATATATTCCCAGATGACTCCCTGCTAGGAGTAAAATTTGCTAAAAAAACCCCAACAATTCCAGAAGTCTATCTAGGTACAAAACAGCAAGGTAAATAGTGCCTAAGATTGTGTTACGATGCAAAAACAGTTACAATATCACCTGGCCTCATGCAATGTCAGCCATATTGCAATGCCAATTCTGAGTTGACAAAATTAGATTATTTTATATCTGGATAAAAGAAAAATGAGTTAGTAAGAGAACCTGGTTTTCGAATGATTGATTGCAATCTTGTGTTAATGGAAAATGGGTCAATCAAGGAAAAGATCAATGGGCAATTGACCACCCACTCACCCCTTCCACCATAATAAGAACAAAACTGTCAAACTCATCCAATGTACAGCATCAGTGCCCTATCAGCTATCCCCAACTGTGTCTGCAAAGCAAACACTGCACGACTCAAGACATTGGTAAAAAGAGGAAGCATCAGGAGGAGTAATTTAATTATTTTACACCACCACCGCATGTTAGGATAATTTATTTGCACAATGAGTTATAAAAAGACACCACACTCAATATAGGCAGAAACTGCAGCTACGCATTGTGTTTATTACTAAAGAAAGAATATTGCAATTATCAAAGCACAAGCAGTGGCAAATCAAAAAATCCATCTCTTATTAGAAATCAAATTAAAAAAACTAGTGAATGATATTCGATGCAAGTGGCACTTGAAGACGTAGCTAGGCCAGATTAAATTTTTTTAATCCCTTTTTTAATTTGCTGGATGATGAAGGGTTCAACTGTTCCTGTGAACCTGATTATGCTGGCTACTGGCACTATCCTCATCATCCCCACTGCCCTGCCTAGGGGTGGTGGTAGTAGTGGAGGAGGTAGGGCTGGTGATAGGTTGCAACAACTGCCAAGAATCCAATACAGCACCAGTACACCTGCTGTCTGCACTACTACTCAGAGCCGGACTTATCATTAGGTAGAGTAGGGTCCTGCCTACAGGCACTGTGAAGAAACTACCCCTGTTATTTTGGTACTTTCATTTTTTTTCTGTTCGGTAGATAAAACTACCGAACACCGACCGTCCCCCTGGCTCATTTACTTCAAAGCAAACTGTCAATTCAGTGCTCTCCCTGTGTGGCCGCCGTTCTTACCTTCTGGACCTGAGAGCCAATGGACTTACAGAATGTATTTTGTCACTGTCTCATCTCAGATGCAGTGGTGAATGCCCCTGGAATATGTCAACTGAAACCATGTGCATTGTTCACTGCATAAAAGCCAGGCGGTTAGCCTGAATAAAGCATTCCTGTTATACCCTTCATCTAGTTTAGCTTTTTTGATGTTTGGGTACCTGTCTACTTTGCTGGGAGAATATACTTGGTGGCTCTAATTCGTCTGGAGAAACGTTCAAATCAATACCTGCGAGCTATAATCACTCAGGATCTAGCAGTTTGGGAGAAAATAGGTGAACGGGTACCTGCAATACCAGCGTGCGTTACAATTGGTGGCAATCCTATCCGGAATGGACGTCCCGAACTAAAGGAGAAGTGAATGGCTCAGCAATACGAACTACTGAAATGATCTACATTGAAAGACTTACTGGAAGCTCGAGGCATAGTGGCAAGTAATCAGACAAAAGCCACGTTAATCGCCGAATTGATACAGAGCGACAGAGCCAGTAACATGGAAATGGAGCACCTGGAGGAAACAGAACTTCAAAAGGACGTGAGATGGATGCTCAGTATGTTGGGTGCCAATCCTTCGCAGGACGCTGCCATACAAGTCATGGCACAAGCAGGGGAGGCGCAGAGAGATCGTGAGGCAAGAGTAAGATCGCTGCAAGGGGATTTGCTAGCATCCCCAGGAGGTACAAATGGGCAACCACGGAAGGTGAACTATGCTGCCTTCAAAGCATTTACTGATAGTGAAATGGATATCGACAGCTATCTGCAAGACTTTGAGTGTCAGTGTGCTTTGAAGGGGCTAGACACAACAAATTGGGCTGTGGTTCTCAGCAGCAAACTCTCAGGACGGGCAGTGGAGGCTTACAGAGCTGTAATCACTCAGGCTCTAGCAGTTTGGGAGAAAATAGATGAACGGTTACCTGCAATACCAGCGTGCGTTACAGGCGCCTTTTCACCATGTGCCTTTTTTGGAGCTTATATGCTATGTATGGTATATAAATGATAGTGTATTGTGTAAACACAACTTTATTCAGCAAAATAGGAGTTTGAGTGGCATAATGGGTTAGTGTTAGTGGATTTAATGCTATAACGTGCAGACACACTGACACACAAATACAGACAATAAAATACATGCAGACACACTTACACACAAATACAGACAATGACACACATGCAGACACACTGACACACAAATACAGACAATGACACATGCAGACACACTGACACACAAATACAGACAATGACACATGCAGACACACTGACTTTAATGATGACTTCTGTAGCTAAATCAATTGGAAATATTTTTCAACAGTAATGAAACATCTGGGAAGCTTATTAAATTGAGGCCTGCTTGGAAAAGATTTAACAAAGAGGGCTTGACTTAATATATACATTTTTCAGATGATTTATTATATTTGGATAAACTTTTGAAATTATTTAATATTTTAAAATATATATATATTAATTGTACACAACATATATAATTTATTATACACCGTTATCATCAACATCAGTATTTTACAAGACATATATCCAATTATCCATGACATACTTCACTCATATAAAAAAATATAGAAACAATGTGAAGGATGGGGAAAAGGATAAATAAAGGGAAATTGAAAGGGGGAAAAGGAGGAAACTGGGGCTGGATAATCTGAATGGTTAATCATCATGACTTATTTAGAAACTTGAACTCACAATTGATTGTTATTTTATCTGCTTGTTTTTGTTACGGTAGGCATTATTGATAATCTCGACTGATGGGAACAGCTGTCG
>OW240913.1:362497524-362514037 GCA_933207985.1 Pelobates cultripes | reverse complement strand
TAGCAAGGCAGGCACAAAGGATTTGCACCAGGTCTGGGGACACAGGGGACACCGTCTTAAAGGGGCCGTGTCCCCAACAAGTCTGGGGACACGGCCTTAAAGGCGCAGTGTCCCAATCTTCCTGATGTCCCAAAAGGTGTTTAAAGGGCCAGCACCAGTCACATAAAGAGTCCATAAGCCCCAATATGCCCACCGACAGTCTTAAAGGGCCACACACCAAATAAAAGTGCATACATTTTCACAATCTCCCAGGGGCCATAGTCATGCGGGAGGAGGCTGGCAAAGAGGCTTCTCCACAACCCAGGGAAGCAGGGCAATTTGCCATTTAAAGGGCCCGTTACAAATAGCAGTTTGTAACAAGGTGTCAATCCATATCTGCCAAGTGACCCGATGTAGGGGGACCAGTCCCTATTCTGCTCTGTGTCAGTGTGTATCAGGGATCCTTAGGACAGGTGTCAATCCATATCTGCCAAGTGACCCTATGTAGGGGGACCAGTCTCTATTCTGCTCTGTGTCCGTGTGCATCAGGGGCTCTGAGGACAGGTGTCAATCCATATGTCAAGGTGTCAATATGTCATATGTCAGGTGTCAATCCATATTGATTGTGATTTAGGAATGTTAGGTGATTTCTGCCCTTTATGGATTAAAACCAGACTCTGTATCAACTGTGTAATTTTCCATGGGAGTTTTGCCATGGATCCCCCTCCGGCATGCCACAGTCCAGGTGTTAGTCCCCTTGAAACAACTTTTCCATCCCTATTGTGGCCAGAAAGAGTCCCTGTGTGTTTTAAAATTAGCCTCCCCATTGAAGTCAATGGCGTTTCGGGCGGTTCGCCGGTTCGCGAACATTTGCGGAAGTTCGCGTTCGCCGTTCGCGAACCGAAAATTTCGGGTTCGCGACATCACTATTTACTAATAACAAATGAAAACAAATTTGAATCTTGTTAAAGATGCGCATATTATACAAAACTATATTATGTAGTTGTTATTATTATATATTAATATTATTATTAAAAATAACACCAAAATCATCAAAAGGTGATACTTTTTTGAAATTATTAACGAAATGGAGTCTGGCAATGCCAACAATTTGGTAGGACACCTTTGCATAGCTATGTTTGTAAAAGTCCTTAATTTTGGGATATATTGAAATAAATAAAGACTGGCCTTGTAAAATAAAAAACACTCTGCGCCTTGTGGGATCCATATTTACACTTTGTGCTATATTGTTAAAAATATTCTACTTTTTAGATCATAAAACTCTCACTTATAACGCGACTTTCTTTACATTATAAATAATCTCTAGCAGTGTTTTGTAATAGATTCACCAAAGCTGATCTGTTTCATCCAATCCCCTATTTTTAACGTGCCTTTAGAGAAAATAAATTAAATGGGAAGTTTACAAGAGGGATTTGATAGGAGAGACAGAGACACATTTCTCCAACAGAATTACAGCCACCGAGTTTTGTTCAGATTGTAAAATGGAAAGATACGAGGCGGGGAATGCAGATAAGAGAAGCATATAGACACCGTGATAGCAGAGAATGAAAGATGGATTACATAGTTATCTGAAGACTGACAGACAAAACTGAGTAATATAGGCAGTGGGACCAGGAAGGCCTAGGTTCAAAGAGAAACTTAAGCCGTTTCTGTGGGGACATACTGCATTATAGTCTTATCAATGATAGAACAGGAGTTTTAATAAACTTTAGCTGAAATGTATTTTTTACCAACTACATAAATAAAGAAATAGAAATACAGGTTGCTAAAGGGCAGTGTTTATCTAAAATGTAAGTATCATGTAAAATGTATCATGTAAAATGTATCATGTAAAATGTTCCAGCATGATAAAAACTCTTTAACATCTTAATGGGAAGGAATCACGTCCCATATTGAGACATTACAGCTTTTGTGTAGTTGAACATTTGTGTTGTTTTCGGCAGGATGGAGGAAGCTATTACGCAACGCACTTAGAACTTCCTGTGCGGTTTATGGAGAGAATACAATTGCAATAATAAAGATAAATAAAATATTAGTAATTAAACAAATATACAAACACAAAGATAAAGCACCACGCTTACAGCAGCAGTAGCTTAGTATCCAACAGCTTAAAATACATAGTAAAAACAAAGAGAACGTTACCTGCGCTCTGGCCTAAATCCCCATGTACATTTAAACAAAATGGAGGCTCTTTAGTTTTATTCCAATGGCCATTTGAAAATTTAAGCTCACCTGCCACGTCAAGGCAAGCCTCAATAGGTGAGTCCTACACTAGCCATTAGATATGCAAGGTGATTTGTATGTGTTATAGCCCTATTCAGGGTTAAGTATGTAGGGGTTTATAAAACACCCCTTCATGTCTCATTAGAGATGTTTACACTTTGTCTGATACCAGCAAAGTTTATTGTATGTGTAGAAGCCCTATAAAGGGTTAAATGTGAAAGGGTTTATAAAATACCCCTTCCTGTCTTACTGGAGATTCTTGGCTGATATCAGCATATCTAATGGCTAGTGTAGGAACTTACCTATTGAGGTTTGCCTTGACGTGGCAGTGCAATAAACTGTTTTTGGAAGTGTAAATAAAGGGATGTCTTTTATAATCGGATGCTTTTAGACATATATTTCTCGTATTATTTATTTGAATACTTTAGGCGTTCAATCCTCTGAATGTCAGGACACATGCTATGCAATAAAACTGATGTTTAACACTTCCACGTTATGAAATCTTATGAAATGATTGGTGTTTAGTGATTTCAGTCATTCCCATTGCAGTTTAAAAAAACAAAACCTTTATTCTCACTTCACCTATGATAAAAACAATGTTTTTTCTTTTCTTTAATGGTTTATTAAAGGACCAATATAGTGCCAGGAACACATACTCGTTTTCCTGGCACTATAGTGCCCTGAGGGTGCCCCCACCCTCAGGGTCCCCCTCCCGCCGGGCTCTGGGGAGAGGAAGGGGTTAAAATCTTACCTTTCTCCAGCGCCGGGCGGGGAGCTCTCCTCCTCCTCTCCTCCTTCATAGCGACTTCATCGGCTGAATGCGTATGAAACTGCTATGTTTATTAAAAAAAAAAGTGTTAACCCTAGCTGGACCTGGCACCCAGACCACTTCATTAAGCTGAAGTGGTCTGGATGCCTATAGTGGTCCTTTAATGAGAAGATAATACAAATATAATATTGTCACAAACAGAAAAACGGAAAATACATCTAAAAACACAATCACTCCACCAAGCGAGATGCAGCTTAGAAAACAGTGAGGAAGTAAAAAGATACACAATGATAGAGAATAGGGTGATGTATTTGTTTCTTGCTTAATTTGCATAACAAAACAAGAGAGCACACTATGTCACCAGACAAGCTCACAAACATGTAACAGTGGAGAGACCAGAGATCAATAGAAAATAAGGAAAATTAATAAAGGGACTTTGCTTTGCTGTATAAACAAACTTAACAGAATTGTCAAATGCAGCCACCACCAAAATTAAATGTGAGATATAAAAATTCTATTCTGAAAATGGGTTTTAAAACAAAATGTTTTGTACTAGTTTTAAGATGTTTTAACAGTCTTGCAAAATAAAAGTTCATATTTAATATACGTTCAAAAGTGTCCTTAATGTACAAAGTCTGCCTCGTGCGGAGTTTAAATTATGCAGCTGTACTGCTGTTACAAATAGGTCACACAGATTAGAGGTTTAAATCAGGAATTTGAAGAACTGCAAAAGGAATTTGACATTTGGATTCCTTTGTTGATCATTAGGTTTTAGAATCACCTAAATCCATCCCAGCTAAAAGAGAGTTGTTCCTTTATGGTCACTGCGTTTTGGGATGTATGTAAAAAGGCCATACAAGTATCTCCACAGTCCCATTATCGGTAACAAGAATTCACAAGCTGTTAAAGGAACACTATAGCGTTACATGTACAAATTTATATTACTAAGCCTATTGTGTCCCTGTCCCTAGAGCTATACAGGGCCATGTCTCTATGGAGGCTTTGCGTCATGTAGCTGAGTGTGAGTTAGCTTATACATGATTGCAACTTTCATTTATATTTCTAATCACCGTTGGTATTATCAGTCGGAAGCCAAACATTGGTAACAAACAAGTCCTGACAATCGCCGGTATGATAGTTTAGAGCTTTCTGCCCTAAATATACTTGTTTGAGACATGTACAATTATGTAGCATTCTCAGAGAGTATGTTTTAGAAAATGTGTGACAAATATGGCTGATTCAAATATTGGTTAAAACTGTATACGCAACTCCAAAGACATAGAGTTAGAATTAGATCATCTTATCTGGAGAAGACACGTAGAGAGCGTAGGCCAGGAGAGAAGGTTTAAATCTGCCAATAGCTGACTTGGAAACATTATGCAAATCCGCTTACAGTGGCCAGTCTTTACATGATATAGAGAAAGAATAGTCAAAGAACAAGCCGAGGTCAATGAGTACAGAATAGCAACAATGTGGGTAAACAAACCAAGGTCAAGATTAGAGAGATCAGGATAGTCAGAACAAGCCAGATTTCAGTAACTGCAAAGCACAATATTAAACACACTCCTGGACTATTACAGACCACGATATCGCACAGAGCACCTGGTGATCTGTGTTTATATAAACCTGGCATATGACGTCATCAGAACGATGCTAGAGCATCATAGATGAGCGATGCCACACTTGTGTCGTTTTGGCTCTATAAGGAAGTACGGCTATATCGTTATTCTTGACGCTGAAACGACAAGCGGCGTCATGATTCTAATGCTGGATCGAGGGAAGACTTTTTTCATTATTTTTGACACAGGAATGTCGCACTGTGCCTTTTTGTATTAAAGACCAGATGGTATCACATCAGAAGTGACGCTGATGTGTGGTACAGCACCAATGTGAAGAGCAGAGTGGTCTACACTAAAGTGGAGGCGAGAAAGATGCAGCACATCTCAACGAGTGAGCATTAGACACTGGCATGAGGTGATACCCTGACCATTGTTAATTTTGATGGCAAATTTCAATTTAGTTTTAGTCATAGACAAAAAGCCATTTTAGTCATATATTAGTCATATGAATAGTTTCAGTTTTAGTTGACTAAATCTCCAGTAGATTTTAGTCGACACAACTAAAATGTAATGGGTTTAGTTAAAGCTTTTATCTGTCTCTTTTGCCCCTTCCCCAGCCCCTCTGTGTCCTCCAGTCCCTCTGGGTGTCTCTCTCAAGCCCAGGTCTGTCTCTTTTGCCCCTTCTCAGACCCTCTGTGTTTCTTTGTGTCCCCACAGCCACTCAGGGCCCCTTTTGTTTATTTTGCCCCTTCCCCAGCCCCTCTATGGCTCTTTGTCCCCCCTCCCAGCCCCTTTGTGTGTCTCTTCCTTTCCACAGCCCCGTTTGTGTGTCCCTTCCCCCCCATCACCTTGTCTTTTTCTCCTCTAGTCCCTCTATGTCACTATGTGTGTCCCCTAGCCCCTCCATGCAACTAGTCTCCCCCACATGTCTCATTCCCCCAAGTCCCTCCATGTGCTCATTCCCCTCCCCAGTCTCTTCATGTGTCTCATTCTCCCAGCCCATCATGTGTCTCATTCTCCCAGTCCCCCCTATGTGTCTCATTCTCCCAGCCCCCTTCTGTGTCTCGTTCCCCCAGCCCTCTTGTGTGTCTCATTCTCCCAGGCCCCTCATGTATCTCATTCCTCCAGTCCCCTCTTGTGTCTCGTTCCCTTAGCCTCTTGTGTGTCTCATTTTCCCAGCCCCCTCATGTGTCTCATTCTCACAGCCCCCCATGTGTTTCATACCCCCACCTGCCTCATGTTCCTCATTCCCTGAACCTCCCAGGTGTCTCATTCTCTCAGCCCCCCATGTGCCTCATTCTCCCAGTCCACACATGACAAAATTAACACTGACCCTGACAACTATGATGCACAACTCGATAACCAAAGTACTTTCATGTAAGATACAGACTTTCACGAAGAGACTTGCTTTTTCTTAAACATAACTTCAAAAATTCCACTAAGAAAAAAAAAACCTCTTAGCAGTATTTATCATCTGAAATGTAGACATATTTATTCTCTAATGATTGTAGCATGTAGGATTCAAAGAGCTGTTCTATAATTGACTTTTTAGCTGCAGTTTAATCTAAGTCAACATCATTTTCTATTGCAGTAAGATTAGCATTCTAGGCTTGGCGAACACCCAAAGGAAAAATATTGATTAATGTATACCAAAAATAACAAGTCATTTGAATAGATTTTTCTCTTTTTCTAAAATCAAGCTTGTGATTCATGTAATTTCTCTTCATGTTGAGTTGCAGGATATCTCTTGGTAAATATCGGTATATTTAATGACTTTTCATAAGTTGTAAAATGAATATTTAATAACTCATCTTCGAGAGCTTTGAATATTCTATTATATTTGCATTCTCCAATCTCGGATGATTTTACTATAAGTGGATTTTGCATAGGAGCACACTGTGGGTATCTTACTTGCAATATGAATGATAATTGATTTTGTGTGACATTTGGGCAAGTTTAATTCTCTTTCTGCTTTCTGTTTACCGGAGATGTATGGGAATAAACACTGCACCTGTTATGAAGCACTTAGAAACTAGCATATTGCTTGGAACAAATATTCCCATAACCCTGCTTAATTCTGGCTCCAAGTATACTTTTAGGGACTAGGAGAGGCAAACATGGTAAAGCTATCATCTGATACATAGGGAGTGGATCATGCAGTCATGGGGAACAATATATCTGTTCTCAAATATAATATCTTATGTTTATATCACTAATGTCAGGAATATAAACCTTGTAGCTGAGAAGTAGTATGATCCATGGTATCTCCGCTGGTAGTCAGGATTCAGCATGCAAAATACAGGTAGCGTAGTAGTAATCCCTTTTCCCCAAGAACTAGACGACACATAGTTTGAGAGTTAACTGAGCCTTTATTGCCTTGTCACCATATTTATACAAGTCCCCATGCAAGGGGTTTCCAAACTGGCATTGCAGGGGTTTTCCTCAGGTGGACTGCGTGGGAAACTGACCATGCAAGGCTATTTCCCATCATGCCATGCTGTACTGGAGAGATAATCACCTAAGAATATACTGTTAATTGAATTATCTCTCCGTACAGCCAAATACACCATTTTACACAAAAATACATAACTTGTATAATATTCGTTAGATTTATCCGAATGACCTCTCGCTGGATAGCTGGGAGCTGAGCCCAGCATCTGGTGAAATACCGCTCGGATCCTTACACTAGAAAAGAAAAGCCATTCGAATGATAATTTTACACGAACATTCATTGCAATGTGATAATGGACTGTATACGTGAATTTACCGAAGGAATATTTTATCCGAACGGCATGGAAGTCCAGCGGTGTTCGTGAAGTTGAGTAACCGATTTTAGTTCCAGGCAATAGACGACCAAACACTGCTGGGCTTTCGTGAGAAAAGATGGCCGCCACCACGTGTTCAGCATACAAACGGCAGCCACCCGCAAAACCCATTAATTGACTGTAGATACATTGTTGTCATCGTTAATGGGAGACACACGACCCCCTTGTGAGGTCTCCCATTCGGTAGCTTGATTCGTTTTATGAACAGTCAATCTCAATACTGTTCGTGAAACTACCATATGAATGCTCGCGGCTTTCGTGCCGCTAGCATACGAATGCTCCCTACCGCAGACAAAGAAGAACACAGGAAAATTAACATATTACTCAGTCTTTTGTGTCCCAAAGTGGCTAGGTTTGCCACAAACCTGTATTGCTGGCACTATATAGTGATCAACTACTTTTCATCAAATGCCGCTGTGTGCCAATCAGCATCTCTTCATAGAGATACATAGAATCAATGCATCACCATGTGAATTGTTCTGTGCTTCCATACATGGTTTGGATATTCTGAACTGCCCAGTGCTGCACATGAAGTACCTCTAGTGGCTGTCTGAGTGACTGCTACTAGAGGTGTTACTTGGCAGCAATGTAAACACTGCCTTTTCTTTGAATAGGCAGTGTTTACATTAAAAAGCCGACAGGGACATGTTATAGACACCAGAAACACTACATTAAGCTGATGTGGTTTTGGTGACTATAGTGTCCCTTTAAAGGATGGAGGATATTCCTCATATTCAAATATTATTTCTAGACAAAACATCACATTGTATCACCCATATCAGTAAAAAGGCCATTGCGACCCAAAATACTGCGTGGTAGTTGCTTTTGGTCAGCACCAGATCTGTCAAAGGAAAAGTCCATACTAATAAAACAATGTAAACTTAGAACCTCTGTAATGCCATCTTGTGGACATACAAGTTACTGCACTGCACCAAGTTGAACTTTTCTGTAGCGTCCAGGAAAATCATGTAAGACAGCACTGAGAGATTTTCATGGGTGGAATAAGTCACAAAGAGGACATCTACCTCCTGAAATACTATTGATTATTAGCTTATTAAGTTGAGTTAAGGCTTCATAGGAATAATTTAAGTTGCTTTGGGTTTGGTCCAATGTTGTCGTTACTTTTTCTTGGCTCACTAAAATGCCTGTTGCTACGGGGAGTGGTTTACTGATTATAAAATATCACCAACACTACAATACAAGCATGTATTCCTAACACTATAATACAAGCATGTATTCCTAACACTATAATACAAGCATGCATTCCTAACACTATAATACAAGCATGCATTCCTAACACTATAATACAAGCATGCATTCCTAACACTATAATACAAACATGTATTCCTAACGCTATAATACAAGCATGTATTCCTAACACTATAATACAAACATGTATTCCTAACACTATAATACAAACATGTATTCCTAACACTACAATACAACCATGTATTCCTAACACTATAATACAAACATGTATTCTTAAAGGGACACTATAGTCACCCAGACCACTTCAGCTCAATGAAGTGGTCTGGGTGCCAGGTCCCTCAGGTTTTAACCCTTCAGATGCAAACATAGCAGTTTCTGCTTACATTTGGGGTTAAGCCAGCTTACATTTGGGGTTAAGCCAGCCTCTAGTGGCTGTCTTTCAGACAGCCACTAGAGGCGCATCTGCAAGGCTGGAGGCATATTATGCCTCCATCGCACAGAGCGTCCATAGGAAAGCATTGAGAAATGCTTTCCTATGGACACTTTGAATGTGCGCAAAACTCCCAGTTGAATGCATTGTATACACTGTCTCTTGCTAACGCCAATCACAGGGAGAAGCCTTTTTACCAGGAGTGTGTGGTTGCTATGGTGATGATTTACACATTGCGAGTTTCTGTACTTTACCAGCAAATGGCTAACCTGTGACAGGTAGATATCATAGTGAGCAGATGTTATTAGCAGTCAGTTAATAATAATAATAATAATGATAATAAACAAGGTAATTAATGGCAATTATGTTGCAAAAGGGAGAAAAAGTATTTCTTAACTCCATAATGGCAATCAGATTTCTCCTTGGATTAGCAACCTGTTTGCATATGTGTTAATTATGTCCTAAAATGTTTTTTCAGGCCTTTTGAAAAAATAATTTGATAAGACATTTCTGTTTGGCTGCGGACACCACCGGATGACTTGAGTTTTGTTTTTCTCAGTGACCATCATTGAGTGTCTGAAAACTGTCACCCAGTTCCAACAGGATCAACCCACACTGGAACATTAACGAATCATCTTGCGTTCATTCTAGGTAAACTTATTATAATTAAATTAAAATGTTGATAATACAATGTTTCACTGATTTATACAAAGAATATTTTAGAAATAGGGACATGTCAGGTGGTGCCAAGTACACTATGAAGCTTCAAAGTAGTTGATCTGGTGAGAATCCTGCCTGATATTAAAATGATCGCACTTACCGAAATTCTCTCCTCCCCAGATATCCATGGCCGAGTCGTATTTGCCCAGATGATTGAACCAGGACTTGTCTATTACAAACAATCCTCCAGCTATGACAGGAGTCCTACAAGTAAATAAGGACACACAGAAACACACTTCCAAGATCAGACAAGGCAGGAAATTATTAAGGAAAATACATATAAACATTATTAAATGTGTGATAAGGGTAAACAATGTGACAAACTCCCTACTGAGTTAAGCCAAACATGATTAAAAGAATACAATGGTAACAATATATTTTTCACTAATATATCACAATATATCACTAATACAGAGCTTTTTTATATTTAGGGCAAAATGGAATCCAGTGCCAAAGTCCGTGAGTGCTAGCTTCGCCTCTTTTTACATCATTGCCAGAGAGAACCTAATGAGCATTTGGCTTTACCCATATCAAAGCATCGAATCAATGCTTTCCTATGGAGTTTTGCAAAATACCGGATGTCATCATGCGAGGGGTGAGAACATCCAGAGAGGTAAAATCCTGTGAAACTGCAGGAAACGCCTGTAATGACTGTCTAGTAGGCAGCCACGAGAGGCAGTCTTAACATTGCAATGTAAGCATTGCTGTTTCTCTAAAACTGCAATGTTTTACATTGCAGGACTAAGGAGACACGGACACTGCACCCAGACCGCTTCAATATGCTGTGTGTGTCCCTTTAAACTTTGCAGAATTGCTATTCTCAATGTTTTGTGAGAAACCCCATAACTGTCTTGGTAAATTAAACATATTCAGACACCCTCTAAAACGTTATTGCAGGAATATCAATCTTCTGTAAATAGTTAATTTTTATGTTAAAAACTTATAACAGTGGCTCATTCTTGCCAATAATTCATGTAGCAATGAAGCAACTGCAGTGATATTTTTTTTTTTTTTTTTAAAGAATTGAAAATGTATTCTTACTTAATGGGCTCCGTAGGGTCTAATCTTTTAGCTTTTTGATCCGCAGAAAGTTGTTCCCATTTAAAATGCAGACTCCAGTCAAAACCTAACACAGAAGAAATTGACATTGTTCACTGGAAATTGCTGGTTCACAGATATAACTAGTCGGAATATTCCACCCACCCTCAGCGTCTAGCATTGTTACAATATAATGAACGAAGATTAACCTTCAGTGTGTGTTAAGGCAAGCAGAATTAATGACAGACAATTTATAGAATTCCAGCGTTGAAATCTCATTTTTAGACAGGCCACAGAGAAGGATGAGAGCTGAATCAATGGTCTGATATGTATTCAAAAACAGGTGTGTTAGCTTGGCATGCATTTAAGCCAAGCTGAATGATAAGCCATTCTATCAGTCCTCGCCAACTTACTGTGAGTTTTACTGCTGTGGAGCTCAGTGACACTCATACATTGTTTTCTTTACTCTAAATTGTATTACTGTGGAGCTCTGAGATACATTCATACACTCAGCACATAATTATCCTGCAATGCTTGCAGCTCCTCGCTGACTGACAAATGACTGACAAATAATGTATGTATATTATACGTGACCTCAGAGGGAGGGGAGCACTGACAGGGTATATCTGGCAATATATTATAGGCATAATTATATATGTTACTAATACACACCAATATACATGCATATACAGTTGCAAGAAAAAGTATGTGAACCCTTTGGAATGATAAGGATTTCTGCACAAATTGGTCATAAAATGTGATCTGATCATTATCTAAGTCACAACAATAGACAATCACAGTCTGCTTAAACTAATAACACACAAAGAATGAAATGTTGCCATGTTTTTATTGAACACACCATGTAAACATTCACAGTGCAGGTGGAAAAAGTATGTGAACCCTTGGATTTAATAACTGGTTGAACCTCCTTTGGCAGCAATAACTTCAACCAAACGTTTCCTGTAGTTGCAGATCAGACGTGCACAACGGTCAGGAGTAATTCTTGACCATTCCTCTTTACAGAACTGTTTCAGTTCAGCAATATTCTTGGGATGTCTGGTGTGAATCGCTTTCTTGAGGTCATGCCACAGCATCTCAATCGGGTTGAGGTCAGGACTCTGACTGGGCCACTTCAGAAGGCGTATTTTCTTCTGTTTAAGCCATTCTGTTGTTGATTTACTTCTATGTTTTGGGTCATGTCCTGTTGCAACACCCATTTTCTGTTGAGATTCAGCTGGTAGACAGATGGCCTTAAGTTATCCTGCAAAATGTCTTGATAAACTTGGGAATTAATTTTTCATTGGACTCCAGTTGGCTGACATCTCACTCCAATTACCTCTTGAAGATGTCATTAGTGTAGGGGTTCACATACTTTTCCCACCTGCACTGTGAATGTTTACATGGTGTGTTCAATAAATACATGGCAACATTTCATGCTTTGTGTGTTATTAGTTTAAGCAGACTGTGATTGTCTATTGTTGTGACTTAGATGATGATCAGATCACATTTTCTGTCCAATTTGTGCAGAAATCCATATCATTCCAAAGGGTTCACATACCTTTTCTTGCAACTGAATATATATATATATATATATATATATATATATGTGTGTGTTTATATATATATATGTGTGTATATATGTGTGTGTGTGTGTATTACTGTCAGGATCACATCAATTACGTCTATTACGTTTACCTCGTTTAGTGTATCTTGTCTCCAATTGTCTCCTTTTTGTCTCTTACAGCTACCCTTGTGTATCTTTTACTTCATCCCAGTCCCTGTGTGTTTCTTTTTACCCTTCTCCAGCCTCTGTATGTCTCTTCCCCCCAGCCCCTTTTGTGTGTCTTAGCCCCAGCCCCTTTGTCTCTTTCTCCCCTTCCAAATCTCATCTGTGTGTCTCTTTCTAATTCCAGACTCTGTGTGCCTCTTTCTCTTCTCCCAGCCACTCTGTGTCTCTTTTCCCCCCAGCCCAGCGTTGCCTCCTTCAAATCGTTTGTGTCACTTTGTTCCCCTTCCCTGCTGTATGTCTCTTTGTCCCCCCAACAAACCTTCTGTATATCTTTCTACCCTCTCCTCCCTGTGTCTCTCTTCCCCATCTCCTCTCTCTTACCCCTCTGTCTCTTTGCCCCCTTCCCCTCTCTCTATTACCCCTCTGTCTCTTTGTCTCCCCATCCCCTGTGTCTCTCTATTACCCCTCTGTCACTTTGTCCCCCCTTCCCTGGTGTCTCTCTATTACCCCATCTGTCTCTGTGTCCCCTCTTCCCCAGTGTCTGTCTATTACTCTCTTTGCCTCCCCATCCCCTATGTCTCTCTATTACCCCTCTGTCTCTTTGTCCCCATCCCTGTGTGTCTCTCTGTTACCCCTCGTCACTTTGTCCCCTTCCTGGTGTTCTCTCTATTACCACATCTGTCTCTGTGTCCCATCTGCTGTGTCTCTCTATTACCCCCCTCTGTCTCTTTGTCCCCTTCCCTGGTGCTTGTATCTGTGCAAATCTGTATCTGTGTCCCCTTCTGTGTCTCTCTGTGCCTCTCTTTTGTCCCCACTTCCTGGTGATGCTCTCCATTGCCCTCTCGCATTGATCGCTTAACCCCAAGCTTTGCCCCCCTTTCCCCTGTGTTTCTCCATTACCCCTCTCTTTTTCCCCCCATTACCTGTGTCTCTCCATTACCCCTCTCTTTGTCCCTCCCCCCCCCTTCCCCTGAGTTTCTACTACCCCTCCGTTTCTGTGTCCCTGCTGACCTTGTTACAGGAGGACTGAGGGAGGGGGCAGAGCTAACTACCATGCTCCCTCACAGTTCCCATATTTCCCAGCATCTACACATCATAGAGTAATCATCATATCCCCCCTGTCTCATCTTTCCTCCAAGCTATACATGTTAAGATCCTTCAACCTTTCCTTGTAAGTTTTACCCTGCAATCCATGAACCAGATTAGTAGCCCTTCTCTGAACATTTTCCAAAGTAAAAATCTATTTTTACCCTCAGAGGAATGCAGGAGAACCTGGTCGTGCCTACAATCGGCCCTGAGTTTGGGAATAGGTCAGAAAATGAGGACATGCATATAGGCTACGTGTAATATGCTGTAATCATTCCCCTGGCCAGTTTGAGTCCAACAAATCCCCATCCTGAGTTTCATTATTTCTGGCGATGATTATTCTATGCATCTTATTATACCAAGCGTTACATAGCATCTTCTGATGACAGTGTGCTCCATACTAGATGCACTAACGACAACAAATTCTGTGTTAATCACATGCACAATTAAATATTCCCACTCACACATGTACATTTATGGATAATTATCCCCGAGTTTGCCTGTTTTCATGGTTTATTATTGCAGAGACAGCCCTCACCTGGTTAACAGCATATATATAGATCAGTCACTTTACTTGTTGCACGTTCATAGCTCCTGACTCCGGAACTGTGAATAGTGTGGAACCTTCACTCAGAGTATGTTACTTTGAATCCATGGATTCCCAAGCTGAGCACTGAACATTCTGTGTTCCATATCACTAGTCAGGTCTATTCTTTACAAAGTCATCCCTAATGTTACCAACAGTGTGAAACTCACCTCCTCGGAGATCGGAAGAAGCTGCTATGTATGCAAAGGTGTCGAGATTTATTATGTCAATTACCGGGCTGACAACACGAGTTGGGTTCTTGGAAAGAAAAATCAAACGGAAAAGTAACAGAATATTAGTCAAGTTAATTTGTTGCAAATTTGCTTCTGATTTACATATATTTAATTATACATTTATCACTGAGCCATACCTATATGCAGATCTCTTGCCTGCAGCCTTTGCAAACCCTCCCCTTTTAACCCCGCCCAGACTTCTGTGGTTGTCCAATCACAGACTTCCCAATGCAGCTCAATGATAAATCTTTACAAGACAATTGCTGCCTCTTGAGTTTATCTCCACTGAGCTAACCAAACCAGGAACTAACAGGACCAGTTGTCTGTTTGACAGCCAGTGGGTATAATAATGGTAATTTATAAAAATTTAATTTTCTATTGAAATCTGCATTTTTTTGTAAAATGAGGGAACACTCTTCACACTTAAAGCATTTCAGGAAGCTAAAGTGCTTTAGGGCAGTGTTTCCCAACCCAGTCCTCAAGGCACACCTACCAGTCCAGGATTTAGGGATTACCCAGTTGTGTCTAAGGTGTTTTTTTTTCTTCTTTGTAAAAACACCTTAGACACAACTGGGTAATCCCTAAATCCTGGACTGGTAGGTGTGCCTTGAGGACTGGGTTGGGAAACACTGCTTTAGGGGTCCGAAGTGTCTCCTTAATTTGCTTTGTACACTTTTTGGGGACCTCCCAGGAACACATAGAAGCATCTACATTACATACAGTGTTGCGGGGACTGAATATTATTTCATTACAAGCTTTGAACCAGTTGTTATTCCAGTTTCTACTTTATCATACTTATTCAGTCAGTTACCTCTTTAATTCTTTGGAGAAGAGGCAAGAGCCAATCTTTATTAACTTCACAATGACTGTCCAGAAAGGTAAGGATACTAGCCTTGGCGACATCTGCCCCCCTCACTCGAGAGCGGATCAAACCTGCTTAAATAAAACGCACAGCCATTAAACATAATACAAATCACAGCAGGATAAAAATATCATGGTTTCATATTCCACTTAAAGTGAATCTAATTTGCATAACTTGAGTAAGTGGCAATATCTGCTTCAAGTGAATATTATAATGTAATTGATACATTGTGCTAGTAAAATCCACATAAAACATACAAAGATATTGTGGCGGAACCAACCTCGCCACTGGCAACTGGAGGATCCTGGTTGCCCACCTCTTGCCGCTGAACTATGGCCCTGCATTAAAAACCTTTTATTTTCCTTATGTTAGCAGTGTTACCCCAGATAGCTAAGCCATGGAGCCCATTCGTATACCGAAAGACTATGGGAAAGACTTTGGCTCCATGGCGATTGAACTGTATGTATGTGATCTGAGCGCCATCCGGTAATAATGTGCGCTCAGATCTAAGCTAGCTGGGGATAGGTAGAATGTGTATGTTCTATGTGATAAATGTAACAGTATGTAATTTTATGTCTTTTACTGTCTTTTTACTGCCATGTGGTTAATGGAGTTTTGCCTCTGTCCTTGGAGATAATTGGATTACGTCCCAATTATGTCCAGGATAGAAGACTCTGTGGAACTGGTTTTGGGCAGAAAAGCCATGCTTCATTTGGTCACAAAGGACTTCGATCTATCTTTTGAACCAATGGACCAATTTGGATGATTTTGACATATGTTTGTATTTGGAGTGTGCTGATTCTGAAAATGTGAATGTGATGTATACTTTTCAAGTTATGAATAATGTGGAAAAACTGTATTTCTCTGGCTGTGATAATTACATTACCCATTGTGTAAGGTAATTGTATCACAGGCAGAGGGGAGGATTTTGTGTGGGAGTGTCTGAGTGTATTGTACGTGTTTATTGGTTGTTTTCCAAAACCCTGTGGGTGGTACTAATGTGTAAGAATGTGTATATCAGAACAATAAACCCACAGCTCTGTCTGTTCCTGCTTGACCTCAAAACAAAGTGTCGTCTCGTTATTGGGGGAATTGGATTTTATTCTGATTGCCAGGAGTGTAAGCTGATTGTAGGCTTTTCCTGTTCGGCTGTTTCCAGTATTCGTGTAGTTTGCAGTTCGGGAGATTGGTGCTTACAGTAGCTGTCGGTGCATCTGGAAAGGGGAATATCGCCTAAACGGTTT
>OW240913.1:362462386-362482371 GCA_933207985.1 Pelobates cultripes | reverse complement strand
TCCTACTTGAATCCACTTTTATAATATAAATATTATTTTATGGTTTGCACTTTTTTTTGTATATTTATGTGATAACATATCAGAATCCTGAGACTGCCTGCAACATTCTCACAAGTCATAAACTTTATCTTCAATATTTTTTATTTATTTTTTTAGCATCCAGAAGAGATTGTTACTCAGGAAGATTTTGAAATGTCACACGTTTAAATGGTATTTAGAAAATGTTTACCCAGAACTTCAGTAAGTGTTTTTATTTAGATATACAAATGTTATATGTAGTAATGGAATTACTGATTATTGTTTATAATCAATACTGAGTTCTTCATATTTTTAATATTTACACTCTCTGTGCCATTCCTAGCTAATGACCATGATATTAATTATAACTGTATTCGGCTTGTTAAAAACAAATTAGAAGGCATTATTTTTATAATTCTGTTTTATTAATTTGTTGTGAATATTTGGATACATATTTAAATGGACGCTAGAGGCACAAAAGCAACTTTAGCTTAAATAAACACTTTAGGGTCAGGAACTCAAAAATGAATTCCCCACCCTATAGTGTTAAAACCACCATCTAGCCCCAGTGTCCCTTTCCTTACCCCATCTAAATATAGTTACATCTTACTTGTATTCAAGTCTGCTGCTGCTGTCTCTGACATCTTTGGAAGTGAATCTCTGAGCCAATCATAATGCTTCCCCATAGGATTGGCTGAGACTGTCATGGAGGCAGATAAGGGACAGAGTCAGCACAAGTCAAACACTGCCCTGGCCAATCAGCATCTCCTGATAGAGATGCATTGAATCACTGGATCTCTTTGAGGAAAGTTAATTGTCTCCATGCAGAGGGTGGAGACACTGAATGTCAGTCACACTGTGCAGCACTGCCCCAGGAAGCACCTCTAACAGCCATCTGAGGTGTGGATAGTGGAGTTATCCCTAGGCTGTAATGTAAACACTGCATTTTCTCTGAAAAGACAGTGTTTACTGCAATAAACCTGAATCAAATTATTATACTCACCACTACAAATACAATAAGCTGTAGTTGTTCTGGTGACTATAGTGTCCCTTTAATAATGCTTAAGAAGTCTCACTGCTCAGTTCTCTGCCATTTAGGAGTTAAATCAGTTTGTTTATGCATGGAGTCACACCTCCCTGCATGTAATATGCACAGCCTTCCTAAACAAAGCATTCATAATTTAGAATGTCTTATCTCTTGACTGTTATTACCATTCTAAACCCTGCAATGGCCTCCTGTGTGTGATTAAAGTTCAATTTATAGAGCTTCTAAAGTAAACGCTCTGTGCTACATGATCGGTTTAACAGTGAAACTTTTTTTATGAAGGCAATTCCTGTACCATAACCACTGCAGAGCTAGGAGTGTTCCTTTAATAAGGGTTTG
Organism: Pelobates cultripes; assembly: GCA_933207985.1. Lineage (NCBI taxonomy): Eukaryota > Metazoa > Chordata > Amphibia > Anura > Pelobatidae > Pelobates > Pelobates cultripes. The sequence continues at coordinate 362,480,969 of OW240913.1, read as the reverse complement.
CGATTTTCAAAAAAAAATTACATTGAAAACAGTGGAGTTTATTTTCAGCTACAAATAAATTTGTCTTCCAGGATCCCAGTGGAATCACTGTCAAAATCAGGAATCATCAGACAAAGACAGAGATGTATTGAGTCTCAGAAAGCCGATGGACAGGAACCACAAGGTCTTAATTTAGTACCATGCAGTAGCCTTAAAGGAGCCTCTGCGACATCTCAGGTATTTTGTTATTCATATGAACAAAATAAATTCATGCTACATTATCCATTTTTGTATCCACTTTTTTTGTGGGTACATTTGTTATATTTAGTTGTTTTGTTCAAAAGTTATGGATTGTGATGCGCAATTCAAATATAGACATGGATGACGAGAGACAGAAAGATATGTATAAATACATAATGATCAGCTCCAACATTAAAACTACTGACAGGTGAAGTAAATAATACACTGACTATATTGTTACAGTGGTGCCTGTCATGGGGTCTGTCATATTAGGCAGCAAGTGAACAGTCAGTTTTTGAATTTCAAATGTTGGAAGCAAGACAAATGAGCACGAAAACAAGCCAGCAGAGTCAGTATTATGCTCTGGGCAATGTTCTTTTGGGAAACATTGGGTTCTGACATTCATCTGGATGTTACTTTGATGCGTACTACCTACTTAAACATTGTTGTAGACGACGTACATCCCTTCCTTGCAATGGTGTTCCCTGATAGCAGTCTCCTCTTTCAGTAGGATAACGCATCCTGAAACACTGCAAAACATGGTTCAGAAATGATTTGAGGGACATGACAAAGAGTTCAAGGTGTTGCCTTGGCCTCCAAGTTCCCCAGATCTCAATACGATTGATCATCTGTGGGATGTGCTGGAACAACAAATCTGATCCATGGAGGCCTCGCAACTGGTTAGTCCAGTGTTACAAGCATGTATCCAGACCTAAACCCTATTGAGCATCTGTGGGGCATCCTCAAATGGAAGGTGGGGGGCACAAGGTCTCTAACATCCACTAGCTCTGGGATGTTGCCATGGAGTAGTGGAAGAGGACTCTTGTGGCAACCTGTGAAATTCTGGTGAACTCCATGCCCATGAGGGTTAGGATAGTGTTGGAAAATAATGGTTTCCACACAAAATATTGACACTTTGTGCCCAATTTGGACATTTCCATTTAGGGGTGTACTCACTTTTGTTGCCAATGGTTTAGACATTAATGGCTGTGTGTTGAGTTATTTTGAGGGGACAGCAAATTTACTGTTATACAGGCTGTACACTTACTACTTTACATTGTAGCAGAGTGTCATTTCTTCAGTGTTGTCACATGAAAAGATATAATAAAATTTACAAAAATGTGAGAGGTGTACTCACTTTGTGAGATACTGTATATATATATATTTTTTTTTTCTGTAGTCTGTCTAATTCCATATTTTAAATATATATTGGACTTTAAATATATAAATATTGCTTAATTGTATACAATTGCTAATGCTATACACTGTCCTCAGTATTTCTCTGTGTGCTCAACAAGTAAATATCAGGAGCTCTTGTCAAAATCTATTTCCTTATTTTACATTGGGTGTTTTGTGGTGTCCTACAAAAGTGGTTATGCAGCCTCGGCTGACCTTCAATTATCCCATAAAATGAAAGTGACATTGTGTCAGCCATTTAGCTCCGAATGTATGCTTACCAGCTTGTGTCATTTGACTGCCGTGTTCTTAATTCCTGTTTCCCATTACTAGCAGTGAAAGATTAATAGATTGTCTATCACAGTCTCCTCTAAGACAAATGAGAAGTTACCAACATCCACTATATTTATTAAAGAGTCCATTGCATTTAAATTGCTTTTAGCTTCCACAATGATTTGTTTTTTAATAAGCTCTTTATCTGTTGCTGTAACAATGTAGCACCCGGCTTGAAGTGGAGGGACTTACTAGAAGTTGGATACGGTTCACAGATGTACTTAGGATTCAGAGAAACTCTCAGGAAAAATGAACTGTTGATATTTTGCAGTGCATATCATTATAAATATTAATATTTAATATATAACTTTACCAAGCTGTAATGTCCATAGGCGGTGGCGTACATACCAGGGTCGCAGTTGCGACCGGGCCCGGCCCACCAGGGGGCCCGGCCGCCCCTGCAACCCGGTGTGTACCCACAGGGCCAGCCTCTTCCCCTGGGGGGCCCAGGAACCGACCTCCCCAGGGCCCCCCCGAGGCTGGCCCTGCTGACACCAGGAAGGCGGGTGGCCAGTCGGGCAGGCAGGCGGGCGCGCGAGGGAGCATTCAGTGCTTCCTCTTCAGCTCCCTCGCGCACCGCACTGATACCGGAGCCGGAAGATGACGTCATCTTCCGGCTCCGGCATCCCCACGGGGCGCCCGAGGGAGCTGAATAGGAAGCACTGAATGCTCCCTCGCGCGCCCGCCTGCCTTCCCGACCGGCCTCCCGCCCAGGAGCCCAGCAGCACCACTGGACCCCAGGGAATCCCTCCAGCACTCCAAAAGGTAAGGAGGCTGGGGGGATTACATTAAAAAACGTGTTAGAGTGAGTGTTAGAGTGTGTGAGTGTTGGAGTGAGTGTGAGTGTTAGTGTGTGTGAGTGTTAGAGTGAGTGTTAGTGTGTGTGAGTGATAGAGTGAGTGTGTGTTAGTGTGTGTGAGTGTTGGAGTGAGTGAGTGTAAGAGTGAGAGTTAGTGTGTGTGAGTGTTGGAGTGAGTGAGTGTAAGAGTGAGTGTTAGTGTGTGTGAGTGTTGGAGTTAGTGTGTGTGAGTGTTATAAAAAAGATCTTTCTTTAAAGTACCTTCTGTTACTAATGCAAGGAACAGTAAAAAGCTTTGCTAGTAAGGAGCATCTCATTCTGCTCTAGGCAACGGAATAGGCTGCAGAGGACACTGTGGAAGTGTTGGGTCTGCCCGTCAAAGAGCCAGGTCCATTCTTACAAAGGGTGGCCAGGTTCAGTGACAGTTTGCCCCTTCAGGGTAGACCACGCTTGGAGCACTGTTTATGATGTTTGTAAAAATATTAGATATCTATCTATTGATCTTTTAGCAATGACATAATATTCTGGGGTATCTATAAACGAACCCCAGGTCTGCGGGCCCTGCAGCCTCTCTCCATAATTAATTAGCAGTATAGCTAGAGAGGTTTCTCTCTAGCTGTCCTTACCTGACGCATCACATTAGATCACCACCAATGTCATCTGAGCTCCCAGTGAGCTCTATATAAACTGTGCAGATGGTAGAATCGCAATAAGAGAATGCTGTGAGTTACAACCAACTGCCATGTCAAACTACAATCAATTTAAAAAAAACAACTAAAAGCATTACAGACACAGAGAGGCGTGAAGTAAATGGGATATCACATGTAAGAAATAACGATATATTGTCACTGCAAGCAGTACAGTGTGTGCGTGTGTTTATGTGTCAGTGTGTCCTTGTTTGTATATGTGCGTGGCATACTGTACGCCCGCTTTTGTGATTCACAAGTAAAAGAAATAGAATAAGATGAGATAAATTATAATAAAATGCTTAGAATTGAGAGAGTAGCTATAAATTAAAAAGCAATTCTGTATAAAACAAATGATGAAAGAAATAACAGTCTCCAATGTATTTATGGTGCTGTCAAATATATTCAGCTCTTAACAGCAAGGTTTATTGTGGCGAAACAAATGTGTTTGCTAGATTAGCTTAATAATTACTGCCAACGGATATCTTCTGCCTTCATTTCTATCTTCCTGCAAGGAGCATCAGGTCTGACAGAGTGAAAATGTGTATTTCAAATTGATTTCACTGTTAAAAATTCATTTTATAAATGCCTTTTCATTGACGATTTATCACGACCAATTCCTAGAAGGCTGTCACACTTACCATAAAATAGCAAACAAGTTGCAGACGAGCATAAATTTGAGAAGATTACCAACAGACGTGGCAGAGCAGTCTGACTTTCAATCGCTTACGGATTCTGTAACGTGAAATGCGCAGTATGTATTGTAAGAAAAATAGTGCCACATTACAAATGCCTTTCATGGTGTCATTTGTTTTAAATTTGGAGATATGCAGGGATGAATTCACTTTTCTTTATACTGTATGCATGCTCCTAGTTTGCGTCAAGTCTCATTCAAACGATACAAGGATAAGTCAATACCTTTGATATGGCAAATAACAGTGGCGTTCATTTCTACAATGTATCCATTATTACTGTAGGCCTGTTCCATTTATGTAAAAGCCTCTTCTGTAGATAGCTAGTTATAGAGAGATATTTCTACAGAACCTTAAATTAACTGTATGTACAATTCTATAACGTGTGCATGTATCACCTGCATGAATAATACCTGGGGAGGGAGGGCATACTACATTAGACCTGGTGAGGGCAGTTACAAACAGATTTTAAAATCTGAGGCCAACCAGCACATTATTACATCATAGCTTGCTCTCTTTCTTAATTTTGATTAACTGTTTACACTAATACTGCAATAAATGGAATATAAAAATAATAAATTAATATTGTTATTGTTATAAAAGAAGGTGCTAGACGTCTGCAGCCTATGCACCTCCCTATACCAGTGGTCCAAAGAGGCAATAACCCCCAACGCTCCTAGCCAGCTTTTCCATGGGTAACATAAAATGATCTTGGAGATATGAGACATTATGAGTCAGTTTTCAGTTACTTTTCAGTTTTAGATAATGTTCTCCTTGGATGTGGATGTAATCTTATAGGCATAAGGACTGCAGACAAACTCCACTATAAATACATTGAAATACATTGAATAGTTTTCTGGATGGGTGATGATGAGAATGGACACATGTAGACAAACTAAAATTCACAGGCTCAGTCACAATGATGGCTACAGACTGGTAACTCAAGCTTTACACTATGGAGGCGCCCATTTGCATTATAAAGAGTTGCTGCTCTTTTAATACATATATTAAATTTTTCACGTCATAAATACATATTTGTTAAATATAGCGTTAGGAAAACATAATATTTAAAATCCTGGGGCGTGACAGTTCCTCTTTTAATCCTCAATCTGTCCTACACAATCATGTGACAGCAGAAGGGACTGATTACTTATTTATCATGCTGTAACTTATTGTCATTCTGCCTTCATATAACTTTTGTACTTCTAGATCTGTGACTTGTTGCTTGTAACGTGACATTTCCCCTTTAAACGTTGTTCATAGTCCATAGAAGACCACCGCATCACTAGAAGAATCCAGGGTAGGGATGGGAACACAGTAAATCGACTCCAGGTGTTCTAAATTCTACATGCTGACAAAACATCATGGCAGCTGAAGTTCTGGGGATAGACCGTTTTTCCAGCCCTGATTCAGAGCATTCAGTTCTGGGAACTCCTGACATGAGGTGTAATGAGGGTCAGAGACATGGAGTTGTCCACCTACATCAAAAATCCCTTGTGACAATATAGAACAAAACCAGATAATGGGCCCAGGAGAACCCAAGTGGGCAGTGTTGCCTTGGTGGGGCGGACTGTCATAGGGAAGAATAGTGGATCCCCTAGAGCAGGCATAGGCAACCTTCGGCACTCCAGATGTTTTGGACTACACCTCCCATAATGCTTTTCCAGCATTATGGATGTAAGAGCATTATGGGGTGATGTAGTCCACAACATCTGGAGTGCCAAAAGTTGCCTGTCTAGAGTCTTTACAGTCATATGTTTCCAAGGGGGAAATGAAGGGATTACATGCAATGATGTCACATATGGACATGGCAAAAGGCAAGGTATGCCCTACTGCACTTAATCAGTTCATCGTCTCATATTACAGATATCGATATTGTATTTCAGGAATGGATTTATACTCAGGACCAGCAGATCAGCCAACAGAAACTCTGCCTATCCGTGCACACCTTATTTCCAGGGACTCAAGTCATTCTCCTGCCCTGCAGAGAGGGGGATGGCAAGCAGGTATTTAATTTAATGCATCCGTCCCACCACATGCCTTCTTCCCACATATAATTTTAATTTGAAAAATGTTAAACATGCATTGTTGTATTTTTTTTTTATAAGAAACTGACACATTTGTTTTGACCAAAAAATTCAAAAAATAGCAAATTGTGTTCTTCAAAGTAGACATTAATAAACTGGGATATGGTATATTAAAAGTCAATAGAAAATTATGTTCATGTAATCACACATGGAAATGTATAAACCACACATCTTGGCAGTAGATAGGGGCCAAAATTCAAATAGGCTAAACTTCTTTTGGCCACAGATAGGTTTTTAGCACCTTACTTTCCATGGAAAGGTAAAATATTACATATAAAAATACAGATACACAAAAACAGAGACAGACATACAGATATACACACTGACAGACATACAAATACACAGACAGACATACAGATACACACACTAACATACATACAAATACACTGACAGACATACAAATACACAGACAGACATACAGATACACACACTGACAGACATACAAATACACAGATAGACATACAGATACATACACAGACAGACATACAGAAACACACACTGACAGACATACAAATACACAGACATACTTACAGATACACACACTGAGAGACATACAAATACACAGACAGACAGATACACACACTGACAGACATACAAATACACAGACAGACATACAGATACACACACTGACAGACATACAAATACACAGACAGACATACAGATATACACACTGACAGACATACAAATACACAGACAGACATACAGATATACACACTGACAGACATACAAATACACAGACAGACATACAGATACACACACTACATACATACAAATACACAGACAGACATACAGATACACACACTGACAGACATACAAATAAACAGACAGACATGCAGATACACACACTGACAGACATACAAATACACAGACAGACATACAGATACACACACTGACAGACACTCAAATACACAGACAGACATACAGATACACACACTGACAGACATACAAATACACAGACAGACATACAGATACACACACTGACAGACATACAAATACACAGACATACAGATACACACACTGACAGACATACAAATACACAGACAGACATACAGATACACACACTGACAGACATACAAATACACAGACAGACATACAGATACACACACTGACAGACATACAAATACACAGACAGACATACAGATACACACACTGACAGACATACAAATACACAGACAGACATACAAATACACAGACAGACATACAGATACACACACTGACATACATACAAATACACAAACAGACATACAGATACAAGAAAGACAGACATACAGATACATATACACACACATGGGCAGACATACAGATACACACACTGATGCACATGACTCACATGCACAAAAGTACAACTGTAGACTGTTGGAGCCTCCATAAACAATGATTTTGTCTTCACAGCTGTTACTAGTGACTGCTGGGTAAAAGGGCAAAACTTGATAGCTCCTGTCAGCTGTAGGTACAATGGTTAGGATAAAGTATTACCTGCTTTGTCTTATGATATCTTTGAATGCACTAGAATTTCAGTGAAAACTTTTCATCGTTATGAGATATTAAATATATTATTTTGGGTGGGGGGGAGGGGCGGTGGCAGATTAAAATTTAAGATTAAAGAGGAAAGGAAAGTCTATGCCTATTTTGTTTTTACGGATTTGACAGGTAAAGGAACATTATAACGTCAGGAATACAAACATGTATTCCTAATGCTCCCTTAGAACTAGTTAGTTTACAGGACTCTGTGAAGGAGAACAGTGATTTGACTTACCTCATCTCACGCTAGCACTGGTCTCCGCAGTGCTGTCCTGCCTCCTTTAGAAAGCATTGGGAGGTGCATAGAAACATAGAAAGTGACGGCAGATAAGAACCATTCGGCCCATCTAGTCTGCCCAATTTTCTAAATACTTTCATTAGTCCCTGGCCTTATCTTATAGTTAGGATAGCCTTATGCCTATCCCACGCATGCTTACACTCCTTTACTGTGTTAACCTCTACCACTTCAGCTGGAAGGCTACCCTCTCAGTAAAGTAATACTTCCTGATATTATTTTTAAACCTTTGTCCCTCTAATTTAAGACTATGTCCTCTTGTTGTGGTAGTTTTTCTTCTTTTAAATATAGTCTCCTCCTTTACTGGTTGATTCCCTTTTGATTGAGGCTTTCTAATGCCCATAATATTCACTTTCTGAAAATCTTCAAGATCATTTTTATGAATAGGGGACTGCCATTTGGCATATAGCATCAACTCACTGTATTAAAACAACCAGCTGTGTCCCTGCTGCCGGCAGTCCAAGGCTTCCATAGTGCCTATTTTAGAATGAGGTCTGTCTTGCAGCAAGTGTAACACCCACTGAAACATGTTTAATGGTCTCAGCAGGAGACGGGGTAATGGAAATAAATAAAATGTGAGCTTTTACTAGAGTTAAGGGATTAATTAATTATTTAACATGAGCCAAGATTGTTAGAAAATTGCAAACCTATATTCGTCATGAAAGGTTCACTTTAATTACTATAGATATTTGAAACAAGAGAAAACTCAATGTGTCTTTCCTGTTATAAATATTTAGAAAGTAAATAAATATGACTTAGTACTGTACAAGAAACAATTCGGCAGCTCTGTATCTGAATGTTTCACTTGTAATTTCTACTATATTTCTCTCCCTCAGCGATGGACTAAAGTTGGCTCTCACATTGAGCACATGGCATCTCGCTTCTGCCTAGATACGGAAATTATTGGTGACTCCGAAGACAACAACCGAGAGATCGTCATTAATCCTTGCGAGACCATGGCCATCAGTCAACGATGGGAAATGGTACTTCATGACTTAAACTGAGGATTACTGGATCATCTAAATGTGGAAACAAGAGAGTCTCATGGCAGCGCTAGTCTATAGCATTGCATCTCTTGTGGTTTATGCTAAACAAAGTAGCAGGACTCAAAATAAAAAAAAGAAAAGCAAGTACAAAAAAGTGCAATACCGTGAGCAAAAAAAGTCGAACAGCAGGGAAAATGATAAGTAAAACTTAAGAGTTTGTGCTGACCTTTCAAAGTCAGTCAGAGAAAATCATTCAAATATGCTTATCCTTATGAGGAATGACTATTTTGTTATGGCTAGAGGTAATGTGCGCTTGATACTAAGCGCTGATGATTTTTTTATGTTACTGAGAAATAAATGAAGAATATTCAAGGGCACAAAGCACATTTTCTCAATGAAAAGTCTCAGAACGGGGACACAAAAGCACATGATTGATTTGAAGCAGCCATAGAAAGGACGTGCATCTAATATTTGCAGCTTTTCTTACAGCTGACTAGCTCTCCACGTGTTCAATGGCTGCGAGATACTGTATCCAGAACTAGAATTCACTTTACTATATTTAAATATATGTATATTACTTGTAAATTGAAGAAATACAGATTAATATATGAGGAATTAATGATGATTTTTGCCCACAAATCAAGTGTCTAGACTGCAGAGAAGATTATTTCAAAACTATTTCTTTTTTACCAAAGGTTTTACCAAAAAAGGTAGGAAATGTTCTGCAAACTGCACAAAGTTTTTATTTTCTGATGAGTAAAGCGTGTCTCTGACTAATGCACTTTGCCTATTGAAATAAATTCATTTTCCATCAATTCAGTTCTTGTGTTTCTTGGCAAAGTGTGTCCGTTCTCTGTCAGTTCATGGAAAAACTCGGAGAAAATGCATCAGTCTGAAGAGTAATCAAGATGGGACCCCCTTACTCACTGTGTCTAGAGGGGTCTCAGCTACAGCACATCACGGACATGTTCTAGACAAGAGGCCAAAACATGTCTAAGGTTTCTGTGTATTTCATACAGAAGGGACCTATTATTATTATTATTATTACATATTATTACAATTATAGAATAAGGAAAAAAAGAAATTGTATGCAAAATATTAACAGGCACGAGGTGAAGAGGCCCTGCTTTACAATATGTGAGGAAGGGATAAGAAAACACAAGAGAAAGAACAGCATGTCGGAGGGGAGGAGGGATTGATTGATAGGATGCCTGTGTCGAAGTAAGCTAGTAAGGTTGTGTGTGGAACAAGTGAACAGTGGAAGAGAGAGTGTGATTGTCACGATTCTGGGAACCCAACACGCTAACACACACACACAGAAAAGGTGCAGTACCGGACCTTAGAGTGGCCGGGCTAAGCACACACAGAATAGTCAGGAGACAAGCCGAGTAAGGGAACCAGAAGACAGAATAACGTGAAACAAGCCGAGGTCAAAGGGTAGGAGAAAGTCACAGAGTCAGATAAACAAGCCAGAGAGTACGTAACCAGAACCACAAGGTAAGTAGCAATACTAGCAAGTAAAGACCACAACAGGGCAGGGAGGAACAGGAAAGGTAAGTATTTAAACCATAAGGTTAATTCTGATTGGATCATTTTCAATCAGAATTAACAATCACACGTGGGAGATATCTAAACCTCCCACTGTGATTGAGGCACTGTGCCTTTAACGCCGGGTCAGGTGACTGACCCCGGCGTGTAATATATTGGGCGGTCTCCCAGCGTGCAGCGTCATGCATGCTGCCGCTGGGGGACGAGGAGGAAAACGCGGGCGGCATCCGAGGCTGGAAGGATGCCGCTCGCCGAGCCCATGAGGCGGAAGATACCGCGGACGGCTGGAGGGTGAGTACCGCGAGCGGAGTGCAGCCTCCCCTCGCAGCCACCCGCAGGATCCCGACAGTGATGGGTTATGCAGGCAAGGGACGTGAGGGAAGCAATTGTAATAAGAGAAGCATCACCCAAGGTGGTAGGAGTTCCGAAATAGGGGTGTTTTCAGTGACAAAATACCTGCAATGCAGACTATGAGGTTTTCTGGTGCATGTATTCTCTCTCTCTTATATTTTTATTTTGACGCCTTTGATGACGTGTCTTGGTGAACATTGCCCATAAGGTTAAATAGCCCATTATTTGCACAACAATAAATAAACAAATAGAAAACTGCAAACAGAATTAGGAAAAAATGTATTTTAAATCACATTTTTATATTATGCATTATTGTCAGGTACATATATGTTTATCATTTTTCCCAGAAATATTTTATCTAACCATATCTAATCATATCTAACCATGTTTAAGCTTGTTTACTACCATCCCATTGTACAGCGCTACAGAATTTGCTGGCACTATATAAATAACAAAATAATAATTATAATAATTAATATTTAATAAAGATTTATATGAGTTGGTCGCAATAAACAGATCTGTAGATTAATATGTTCTGTTATAGTGACCCCTGCTGGTAAAACTACATTAAATACATACCAAAGGGGAATTTTGTTATACACTGTATCATTCATGTTTAATCTAAATTATTTCCGGCCAATAGCCTTCTAAGCGTAACTAGCCAGAACATCGGGGTTATACGCTAAAGTATAAATTGTCCGAAATTAAACGTGAATTTCAGAAGTAGATTACATGTTATGAGCTAGTGCAAAAAATATTAAAGGACCACTCTAGGCACCCAGACCACTTCAGCTTAATGAAGTGGTCTGGGTGCCAGGTCCAGCTAGGGTTAACCCATTTTATTTATAAACATAGCAGTTTCAGAGAAACTGCTATGTTTACAAATGGGTTAAGCCTTCCTCCAAATCCGCTAGTGGCTGTCTCATTGACAGCCGCTAGAGGCGCTTGCGTGCTTCTCACTGTGAAAATCACAGTGAGAGCACGCAAGCGTCCATAGGAAAGCATTGTAAATGCTTTCCTATGAGACCGGCTGAATGCGCGCGCAGCTCCTGCCGCACATGCGCATTCAGCTGAAGAGGAGGATCGGAGGCGGAGAGAGAGGAGCGTTTGACTCGTGTGCCCTTAGAAGCCATCACAGCCATGCCTACTAATGGCATGGCTGTGATTGGCCAGTGCAGCATGTGACCCAGCCTATATATATAAGCTGGAGTTGCCTAGCATGGCACGCACATGCGGTCTTATTAGTGTAGGGAGAGGATGCTGCCGCTGATAGGGACAGCTTAGGAAAGAATTCTGCAAACTAATACATTAGTGGGGTGCACTTCATGTCTGAGAGTCAAATAGAAGCTAGAAACTACCAGATAACAAGCTGCTATATTTAAACCAGTGATCAATAGGTACTTCAACAATATTGTAATTGTGGGGCAATACCCTCACAAGTCAAACTGAGAGGTCAGTTTATAGGGAAAACTGTTGCCTGGAGGAAATTCTAAAACAATCTCCATATGTCCTTTGCAGTCTTTACATGCAGGAAAAACACAGGCGCCAACTGCTGTGGCTTTTTTGCAGTGTGCATCAGGGCCGGACTGGGAGAAAAATTCGGCCCGGGCATTTTTTTAACACAGCGGCCCACTAAGAAGGGGGCGGGGGCAGAGGAGGTGTGTTTTGTCATCACCAATGACAAACACGCCCCCTCTCAAAGTGAGCATGTTGGTTCAATGCTCTTCCAGGGCAGACCATGCGCAGAGCTCTGCTGAAGAGCTCTAGCATGAGAAAAAAGCCCTGTATTTGTTCTGCACAGTGAAAGCAAATTTAATAACATGCTTGCACTGTGTTTCCTTGCAAATTGTCTCTGGTGTCTCTATAAAGATACCAGGAAACAAAAATGCCAGGAAAGAGTATTGTGCATGTGTTTGGAGCCTGCTTGTGGTATTGCGTGTGTGTAGAGTGAGCTGATTGTGGTGCGGTATTGTGTAATAAGGTTGGTTTTAGTCATGTTGTGTTTGTGGTGTAATGTGATGCATATGTGGCTAGGGGCTGTAGAGAATGTGTGTATTGGGGATATAGCAAGTGTGTGCATACAGGCTATAGTGTGTGTGTGTGTGTATATAGGTGATGTAGTGTATGTTTAGGGGTGTAGTATGTGTTTGCTTACAAGGAATCTAGTGTGTGTATAGGGGATCCAGAGTGTGTATGTTAAGAGTGTAGTGTGTGTGTATATATATAAATATATATTTGGAAGTATTGTGTATGTATGTGGTGCAGTGTGTTGAGGGGGTTCTGTGTGTATGTGAGGGGTGCAGTATGTGTGTCTGAGGGGTGCGGTGTGTGATGTGTGTGAGAGTGCGGTGTGTGAGAGTGCTCTGTGTGATGTGTGTGTGTCTGATGAGTGTGAGAGTGCTGTGTATGATGTGTGTGAGAGTGCCGTGAGTGAGAGTGCTGTGTGAGAGAGTGCTGTGTGAGAGTGCTATGTGTGTGAGAGTGCGTGAGTGCTGTGAGAGACTGCTGTGTGAAAGAGTGCTGTGTGTGAGAGTGCTGTGTGTGAGAGTACTGTGAGAGAGTGCTGTGTGAGTGCTGTGAGAGAGTGCTGTGAGAGAGTGCTGTGTGAGAGAGTGCTGTGTGTGAGTGCTGTGTGAGAGAGTGCTGTGAGAGAGAGTGCTGTGTGTGAGAGTGCTGTGAGAGAGTGCTGTGTGTGAGAGTGCTGTGTGAGAGTGCTGTGTGTCAGAGAGTGCTGTGTGTGAGAGAGTGCTGTGTGTGAGTGCTGTGTGTGAGTGCTGTGAGAGAGAGTGCTGTGTGTGAGAGAGTGCTGTGTGTGTGAGAGTGCTGTGTGTGAGAGAGTGCTGTGTGTGAGAGTGATGGGTGTGAGAGAGTGCTGTGTGTGAGAAAGTGCTGTGTGTGAGAAAGTGCTGTGTGTGAGAGTGATGGGTGCGAGAGTGCTGTATAAATGTTAGAATGGATTGTGTGTGTAGGGGGGAGGAGGGTTAAATAAATAAAGTAGGCATTATGTCCCCCCCTCCCTTCTTACCTTTAGCCTGGGAGGGGGGGACCGGCACACTGATCCCTGGGACTGGGGGTTCCCTGGTGGTCCTTGTGGTGAGATCCGGTCGTTGCCATGGCAACGCGCCGGATCTCGCGAGAGGAACCCGGCGGAGCTCTAATTTAGAGCTCCGCCGGGTCCTCTCTCCTAGCGGCTGTCTCCCCCCCTCTCCCCCTGCCCGCTGCCGCATTATACAGCATGTGGGCCGGTGAGGGAGATCTTTGATTTCCCTCACCGGCCCTTCATGGAAAACAGCGGGGCCGGCGCTCGGATAGTGCCGGCCCTGCATAGACCGGCAGGGGAGATCCTGGGAGCTCCCCTGCCGGCCTCGGCCCATGGCCACCGCGGCCCACCGGGCATTTGCCCGGTGTGCCCGATGGCCAGTCCGGCCAGGTGTGCATACTGGCAAGGAGGGCAAGGTTGAGAAATGGGTGGAAGATGTTGTGGAGGATGATGAGGTCCTACACCCCACATGGAATCAAGGTCATGCAAGTGACATGTGCAGTTTGGAAGTAGAGGCGCTGGTCGCACAGAGGCACCAGCACAGCATTAGAGGGAGCAGGGTGCAAAAGCGTAGCGGCCATCCCCTAGCGCTCGTCGGCATGTATTAGCTTGAGAATTACCAGTTATCCAAGTAATACATGTAGCGATCAAAGGATTCATAATAGAGTTGAGCGAACCCGAACTGCAAAGTTCGGGTTTGTACCAGATATAATGATCCATTTGTAGTTTCACAGTCAGGTGGGCAGTCCGGTGACCAGGACCCAGACACTGTCTGGGCGGCGGTCGGACGACCGGGACCCAGTATGCCTGATGTTGAAGTTAGGAGTCAGAGTGTGGAATGGATTAGCAGGGTCTGGTGCAGGGTAACTGCACGTTCCCTGGTGTTGAACACCAGCGTTTGTGCGGCCACATACCAGGACCCTGATGCAGCTTCAGTAAAAAGAGTACTGGATACCAGAAGCCATCACCAGACTGATCCGCAACTTGGAACAGGATGTGACACTCACTGTAGGGGCTGTGCACGCTTTTGGCGTTGTCACCCTGCTGCTGCTGACCTGCCTGCGCTGCAGCGTAACTTCGGCCTTCCCGCTCACTGCCTCATGAGACTGTGCGAGCAGCAGCAGGCGATAGTGGAGTTTCAGCAGCAGCCCACACAGGTCAGTGGCTCTGCACCAGACTTCCCTCCAATTGATCAGAGTTAAAGGATTTCAAGTGGACTCATTACAATTACAGGGCCTCTAAAGAGTCCTGTATTGTTATTTGTCGTCACTACCTTCCCGCGTCAGGAGTGGGTCATTTGCACGCCTGCTGCCTTCCTTGCATGTGGTAGCCGTTTCTCAGGGTCCCTGCTCGGAATGATTCCCCGTTACCCGTGGTCACCATGGTAGGCGCAGAAACTGGCATTTAAAAGTTGATATGGATGACATCCGCATGGAAAGTCGCCGCTGTGGGGATGTGCGATTTGTCCGAGGTTCTCTAGAGTCAACAAAGTTCCTGCACAACTATAATGTCAACAGTTACTCTGTGGAAGAGAGTTGTCTTTTTTTATATGTCCCAATATTTTGGGGGCTACCCCAATTAAAATATATATATATATATATAATATAAAAACAGTGTTGGCTACCTCATCTTTCTCCTCCACCGCTGCTTCCTCCTCCGCCGCCACGGTCACCGCCTCCTCAACCTATGGGTCACTTAGTATAAACTATGTACACATTAGCAGAGGCTTGTGAAGGCCTTTTCTCCATGCATCAGGACTGCAAGAAATGCTCCGCAGGCCGCAATTGTTTCTTTTTTATATGTCCCAATATTTTGGGGGCTGCCCCAATTAAAAAATATATATATATATATATATATAAAAAACAGTGTTGGCTACCTCCTCCTCAACCGCTGCTTCCACCTACACCGCCACGGTCACCGCCTCCTCAACCTATGGGTCACTTAGTATAAACTATGTACACATTAGCAGAGGCCTGTGAAGGCCCTTTCTCCATGCAGTTGAGCTCAGTTTGAAAGAGAATACCCTGCACTCCAACCCTCTCTCAAATGGATAATTCTGGTGATCCTCCTGACAGCCATGCTTTAGATTTTGATTTATGTTCTTCCAAAGCTAAAATCACAGATTCCATCTAGTGCTATTTTATGGCTCAGCTGTATTTTTTATTTTTATGTTATTTTAAGTGATTTCCCTATCCACATTTGTTTGCAGGGCACTTGTCCTACTCTTACCCCCATTTTACTTGCTTTTGCAGCTCTCTAGCTCTTTCCAGGAGTTTTTTAGAGGCATTTTTGTGGCCAAAAGTTTGGGTCCCCATTGACTTCAATGGGGCTCTGATTCAGGGTTAAGTTCGGGGTCAAGTTCGAGCCCGAACTTTTTTTCAAAGTTCGGCCGAACCCGCCGGACCCAAACATCCCGGTGTCCGCTCACCTCTATTAATCACTCCCAGGTTTGGGCACTGCTAGTCATGTGGTGTGTGACTGCAGCCATCCGAAACTGGACACTTTAAGGGACACTACAGGTGATACTTGAAAAATTAGAATATCGTGCAAACGTTCATTTATTTCAGTAATGCAACGTAAAAGGGGAAACTAATATATGAGATAGACGCATTACATGCAAAGCAAGATAGTTCAAGACGTGATTTGTCATAAGTGTGATGATTATGGCTTACAGCTCATGAAAACCCCAAATCCACAATCTCAGTAAATTAGAATATTGTGAAAAGGTGCAATAATCTAGGCTCACAGTGTCCCACTCTAATCAGCTAAGTAAGCCGTAACACCTGCAAAGGGTTTCTGAGCCTCTACATGGTCTCTCAGTCTGGTTCAGTAGGAATCACAATCATGGGGAAGACTGCTGATCTGACAGATGTGCAGAAAACCATCATTGACACCCTCCATAAGGAGGGAAAGCCTCAAAAGGTAATTGCGAAGGAACTTGGATGTTCCCAAAGTGCTGTATAAAAGCACATTAATAGATAGTTATGTGGAAGAGAAAAAGTGTGAAGAAAAAGGTGCACAAGCAGCAGGGATGACAGCAGCCTGGAGAGGATTGTCAGGAAAAGGCCATTCAAAAGTGTTGGGGACTTTCACAAGGAGTGGACTGAGGCTGGAGTCAGTGCATCAAGAGCCACCACACACAGACGGATCCTTGACATGGGCTTCAGATGTCGTATTCCTCTTGTCAAGCCGCTTCTGAACAACAAACAACATCAGAAGCGTCTTACCTGGGCTAAAGACAAACAGACCTGGTATGTTGCTCAGTGGTACAAAGTCCTCTTTTCTGATGAGAGCAACTTTTGCATCTCATTTGGAAACCAAGGACCCAGAGTCTGGAGGAAGAATGGAGAGGCACACACTGCAAGATGCTTGAAGTCCAGTGTGAAGTTTCCACAGTCTGTGTTGATTTGGGGAGCCATGTCATCTGCTGGTGTTGGTCCACTGTGCTTCATTAAGTCCAGGGTCAACGCAGCCGTCTACCAGGAGATTTTGGAGCACTTCATGCTTCCTTCCGCAGACGAGCTTTATAGGGATGCTGACTTGATTTTCCAGCAGGACTTGGCCTGCCAAAAGCAGCAAAGCCTGGTTCAATGACCGTGGGATTACTGTGCTTGACTGGCCAGCAAACTCTCCTGACCTGAACCCATAGAGAATCTATGGAGCATTTCCAAGAGAAAAATGAGAGACATGAGACCGAACAATGCAGAAGAGCTGAAAGCCTCTATTGAAGCATCCTGGTCTTCCATAACACCTCAGCAGTGCCACAGGCTGATAGCTTCCATGCCATGCCGCATTGAGGCAGTAATTGCTGTAAAAGGGGCCCAAACCAAGTACTGAGTCCATATGCATGCTTATATTTTTCAGAGGTCCGATATTGTTCGATGTACACTCCTTGTTTTATTGATTGCATGTAATATTCTAATTTACTGAGATTGTGGATTTGGGGTTTTCAGAAGCTGTAAGCCACAATCATCGCACTTATGACAAATCAAGGCTTGAACTATCTTGCTTTGCATGTAATGCATCTATCTCATATATTAGTTTCCCCTTTTAAGTTGCATTACTTAAATAAATGAACTTTTGAACGATATTCTAATTTTTCGAGTATCACCTGTATAGTCACCAGAACAACTGCAGCTTAATATAGTTGTGCTGGTGAGTATAAACAGACCCTACAGGCATTTCCATGTAATTACTGTCTTTTCCTCCACCTCCTGTGCCACATTCTTTATATTGTACAATAAACAATTTCATTTCACACTAATATCCTATAACTTTTGGTACATAAGATTGTCTGTATTATCATCCCAACTGTACATTATTCAATATGACATTCATTTATGCCTGCCTGAACACACCTCTAAAAGTTCGCAAAGGCAGTTTTTTATATTTACTTTTTTTTTCTTAAATCAATTCTTCTGAAAACTAGTGCATACTTGCAGAAATTTAGTTTCTTCAAAGATTCCCAAATACACAAAAGCTCTGCTTGGGAGAAGCAAACCCCAAGCCCCCATCCCACCCAAGCCTGTAATATTGTTAAAATATAAAGATTGACTTTAGATCAGATAACATGAATTGATGTTTTCTAAAGAAAGCTGAAACATGAGATGGATCTCGCACATATTTGTAAATTAGAATAAGCACATTTTTTTGTATAGATTGCTGTTAATAGTTACATAAAACATACAATGATTAATTTATTCACATATTATAGTGACAAGCAGAAACAGGGACAGATACTATTTAATATAATTTAATTTGCATTATTTTACACAATTTCTGACAAGTTAGCATTTAATCTGGATATCATTTAATCGTTTAAATTAGCATTTGTATTGTTGTTGACACAC
>OW240913.1:362400899-362453754 GCA_933207985.1 Pelobates cultripes | reverse complement strand
CCCTGTTAAGCAGAAATCACAAAGCGGCTGAAAAGCATTTCTCACACTCCTAACAAAAATATATTTTTTTAACATTCTCTCCACTTTGAACGAAATGACGTTTGGGAAGAGATTAACATAATTAAACACAGGCAGTAAAAATACAGTTTTTAGCCATACACTGTAACTTTAAAACTACACATCCCATCTTCATAATTACATATTTGGAATCAGCACACTTAAAAACATAAACATAACCAAAAATCAGCCAAATCCATCCAGGGGTTAAAAAGTTAGCTGGAGGTCCCTTTATGACCAACCGCAAGCACATTTTCCTGCCCAAAACAGTTCCATAGATTTGGGCTGTGAGGTTGGTCTATTTCAGGCTGAAAAAACGACTAAGTCCCATCGCCGAATGGGACTTAGTCTCTGCAGCTGAAATAAGGCTGAAAGACTAAGTCCCATCGCCGAATGGGACTTAGTCTCTGCAGCTGAAATAAGGCTGAAAAAAACGGCTGAAAAAAAGACTAAGTCCCATCGCCGAATGGGACTTAGTCTCTGCAGCTGAAATAATTTCCCATTTACTGAACTAAGTGGGAAATAGCAAGGCAGGCACAAAGGGTTTGCACCAGGTCTGGGGACACAGGGGACACCGTCTTAAAGGGGCCGTGTTCCCAACAAGTCTGGGGACACGGCCTTAAAGGGGCAGTGTCCCAATCTTCCTGATGTCCCAAAAAAGGTGTTTAAAGGGCCAGCACCAGTCACATAAAGAGTCCATAAGCTCCAATATGCCCACCGACAGTCTTAAAGGGCCATACACACCAAATAAAAGTGCATACATTTTCACAATCTCCCAGGGGCCATAGTCATGCGAGAGGAGGCTGGCAAGTAGGCTTCTCCACAACCCAGGGAAGCAGGGCAATTTTAAGTTATTTAGGCAAATTCATATAAAGAGGCAGCTTGTAACAAGGTGTCAATCCATATCTGCCAAGTGACCGATGTAGGGGAACAGTCCCTATTCTGCTCTGTGTCAGTGTGTAACAGGGGCTCTGAGACAGGTGTCAATCCATATGTCAAGGTGTCAATATGTCATATGTCAGGGTGTCAATCCATATTGATTGTGATTTAGGAATGTTAGGTGATTTATGCCCTTTATGGATTAAAACCAGACTCTGCATCAACTGTAATTTTCCATGGGAGTTTTGCCATGGATCCCCCTCCGGCATGCCACAGTCCAGTTGTTAGTCCCCTTGAAACAACTTTTCCATCCCTATTGTGGCCAGAAAGAGTCCCTGTGTGTTTTAAATTTCGCCTCCCCATTGAAGTCAATGGCGTTTCGGGCGGTTCGCCGGTTCGCGAACATTTGCGGAAGTTCGCGTTCGCCGTTCGCGAACCGAAAATTTCGGGTTCGCGACATCACTACTTGTGTTACGTCCTGGTTTGTTTAGCTCAGTGGAGATAAACTCAAGAGGCAACAATTGCCCAGAGCACCTGCCTTGCAAAGACCTCTCATTGAGCTGCATTGCGGTTAGAAGGCGAGGGCATGCAAGCTGTTTTTAGATTTATCCCCAATAATAAATACATGCATGCTTTCATTTGGTTATATGTACTAAACCTTGATTTATATATTTAAAAAATAGTTTTTGTATTTGGGCCTTTACGTTGAGAAACCATTACTGATTAACAGAAAATGCCTCTTAGCAGAGTAAAACCTTATTGTATTAATAGAATCCAGCCCCAACGTATGCAATGGGGTCTCCAGCAATGGGAGTCTCTCTCAACAAGTGTGTTAATGATTTAATTGCAGTCATGACAAGGACTTTTCTTCGCTGGATCTGTGGAAACTGGAACTCAGGAACAAGGCGCTGCAAAGCATGGGCGTCCGCAGGAATTTTTCCAGGGGGGGGGGCATAATTGTAATGACATCCATGCTTGGTACCTTTTTGACAGTGTCATGAAAGGGAAGGGGCATAGCCATTATCACATAAAGCCAGGGTGAATAGCGTTTTCACAACTATGGTGTCAGGAATATATGTTTGTATTCCTGACACTATAGTGTTCCTTTAAGCAAATTAAAGGACCATTCTGGTCACCATAACAACTTCACCTAAATGAAAATGCTATGATGCCAGGAAGCCCCTGGGTGCTCGCTTTCCTTTAAGGGGTTAAATCGCTCTCAAATGGTTTAACCCCCAAAGGCTTCCTCCAGCTCCAGGTCGCTCAGTGGTATTTGGCTTCTGAAACAGAGTGTCAGGAAGTGCAGATTGACGTCAGGCATGGGTGCCGCTGATTGGCTAGAGTGGTCAGTTGACGCTCTAAGCCAATCGCTAGTTCCCGGTTCATAAAATATTTTTACTTTTTTATGAATGGGAGCTACTGATTGGCTTAGAGTGCCAGCTGACCGCTCTAGCCAATCAGCAACACCCCTACCCAACGGCACTCTGTGCTTCCTGACACTCAGTAAATAAAAGTGAACACATTAACACCGATATTTTTTTACCTTTGGAGATGAGAAGGTCCAGCGTTTCCCTGCCAGGCCCAGGTACCAAAGCCTTATGATGTGGTGTCCAGAATAAAGTGGAGGTTCACTTCATTTGTCCTTCCTGCTCCAATCTCCTTTTCCTCTCCTTTATTTGACAGTCTTTTTTCTTCTTCTGACACTGTTTTCTATCCATGGCCCCTTCGGCTCTTTTACCGTTCTGCTACTTTCTGCTTATTTTGCTCCCTTCTGCTCCTTTCTCATTCTGATCCCTTTCTGCTCCTTGCAGACCCTTTCTGCTCCCTTTTCTACTTAACCTTTGTGCTCCTTGCTGTCCCTTTCTGCTCTTTCTCCTATTTTACCTTTGTGCTCCTTCTGATTCTTTCTGCTCCTTTACCTTTGTGCTCCTTGCTGTCCTTTTGTGCTCCTTCCTGCTCCTTGCAGACCCTTCCTGCTCATTCTCCTACTTTATGTTTGTGCTCCTTCTGCCCCTTCCAGCTCATTTCTGACCCTTTCTGCTCATTCTACTTTACCTTTGTGCTGCTTTACCTTCCAGCTCCTTGCTGACCCTTCCTGTTCATTTCTATATATATATCTATAGGCTGCTGCCCCCCCAAATCTATGGGCTGCTGCCCCCCTCCCCAAATCTATGGGCTGCTGCCCCTAAATCTAAAGGCTGCTGCCCCCCCCCCAAATCTATGGACTGCTGCCCCCAAATCTATGGGCTGCTGCCCCTACCTATAGGCTGCTGCCTCCCCTAAATCTAAGTGGGCTGCTGCTCTAAATTTTTAAAGTGCTGCTGCCTCTCTAAATGGCGCGGCTGGGCGCCCTCCTAAATTCCATGGGCTGCTGCCCCAAATTCCAAAAGGCTGCTGCCTCACCCAAGGGCTGCTGCCCTCCCCCTAACCACCGGGCTGCTGCCCCCAAATTCCAAAGGCTGCTGCCCTCCCACCCATGGGCCAGCTGCCCCTCTACCCATGGGCTGCTGTGCCCCTCTCAAACCTCCCCCATCCTCACTTACCTGGACCTGTAGGCTGTCTCTGCCCCCCCTCATCCCTCACTTCCTTACCTGATCTGTAGGCTGCCTCCCCCATCCCTCTCTCCCCTGATCTGTAGGCTGTCTCTGCCCCCCCATCCCTCACTCCCCTGATCTGTAGGCTGTCTCTGCCCCCCCATCCCTCAGTCCCCTGATCTGTAGGCTGTCTCTGGCTGCATGTGTTGCTCCCCTGCGGTTTCAATCAGCAGAGAGAAGCAGGGATAAGATGCAGCTTCCTATCCCTGTCTCTCTCCATACACAGCGCCACCTACTGGCCGGCGCCGGTATTGCAGTTCATTTTAAATCTCACACAAAATAGCAGAACAAGCTGAAAAATCCAGAGGGGGGGCAAGTGCCTCCCCTTGCCCCCCCTGCGGACGCCCATGCTGTGAAGTGAATTGCTCTCCTCCTCCCCAGTAACTGGATGACACACAGTTTTTGGAGTGCAACTGGCTATATTGAGCCACACTCTGCTTTTTATACACAGACCCCCAGGATGGGTTCTCCATTCAACATAACACAAACCCCTCCCAGGCTTCCCTGTATCTGATAGATAATTGAGCCAAAAACTGGTAACTCAATTATCTCTCAGTTACAGCCTAGGGAACCATACATGAAATATACAAAGCAGACTCAAACTACACAGGAATGCCCCAAGTCTTATATCCCCGAATAGCCCGGATCTGAGTGCCCAAGTTGTCAGAATAGCGATCTATTTGGTAGAACGGAATCGCCATTTGGGTGTTCTGACCAGCCGGCCATAGCCCAAAATAGTTTCAGAGAAAAAGAGGCAATGGCTGGTCAACTTTTGGGAGTTCCAGAGAGAACACCAATTAATGCTCCCTCTGGCTTTTAGGGAGCGAATGCTCCCCCCAATCGGTAGTTTCTTTCTCCCTGAACAGCGCTCTCTTAACTTGTCAGGGAGGGGAACGGGTATTCCCCGGAGTTCTCAGGATCGCGTTGCTGAAGAGAGTTCCACACGCTCAACGACCATGCGTTAGGGAGACAAAATGTCCACCATTCATTCGAGTATGTGTGTTTGGTTATACGATTGGTGGTCTCCTAGGAAAGCACTTGAGCTAATTACACTTTGTAAGTTAACAAAACAAGGGGTGTTCGGTGTTTGGAGCGTATAAAAAGGGGAACACTCATCTACATTCGGGATACGGACAAAGGGGGTACGGACAACTGAACGGAGAGGAAACAAGTCTATTACACCATACCTCCAGCACTCGGGAAGTAATAACAGACACCGAGGTACTCTGAATCACTACTTCAATACATTACGTGTAAGCATACCGTTTATATAGGCTTGCAATTTGTGCTTGCAACAGAATGTGGAAATAAGCCTTGAGGTTTAATTCTGTCCAGTGAAACAAGGAAAGTTTGCCACCAGAACAATAATTAATTCTACATATTTACATGCAGAGGCGTAACTACAAACCACCAGCACTGGTGCGAAAATTGCCCTGGGCACCCCCATGTGTCACATTCCTGCCCCCAGGGCCCCATGTAGCTCATTCCCTCACCCAGGCCACCCCCCCATGTATTTAATGTCTTTGCCCCAGCCCCTCCACGTGTCTCATTCCCCCCCACACCCCCCATGTATCTTATTCTCTTGCCCCCAGCCCCTCTTTGTGTCTCATTCCTTCCAGTCCCTATGTATCTTATTACCTTACCCCCGGCCCCTCCATGTGTCTCATCCACCACTGAGACCCACCATGTTTCTCATTCCCACATCCCCAACACCTCCATGTGTCTCACCCCCCCCCAGGCACCCCATGTATCTAATTCCCTCCAGCCCCTCCATGTGTTTCATTCCCTCCTCCCAGTCACTCCATGTGTCTCACCCCCCATGTCTGCCATGTATCTAATTCCCTCCCTCCAGTCGCTTCATGTGTCTCATTCCCTCTGCCCCTCCAAGTATCTAATTTCCTCCTCCCCAGCCCCTTTATGTGTCCCATTCCCTTTCAATGGCCAGGCCCTACATGTGTCACATTTTAACCTCCCCCCTGTCCTCCATGTGTCCCATTCTCTCCTCCCTCCCAGCCCTCCATGTGTCCCATTCTCTCCTCCCTCCCAGCACCTCCATGTGTCCCATTCCCTCTCCCCTCCAGACCCTCCATGTGTACCATACACCCACCAAACCCTCCATATGTCCCATTCCCTCACCCCCAGCCCCTCCATGTGTCCCATATCCTTCCCTAGCTTTTCCATGCATCCATACCCAGCCCCTCCATGTGTCCCATTACTCTCTCTCTTCCCCCTCCCCTCCTGTACCTATTCACTTTCCCGTTTTTCTAGGTTTGACATGAAGTACTCTCTCAGTGAGCACTTCCTGTCAGACTGCTCACCATGATACACACAGGCGGGAGAGGAGGAGGACACAGCACAGATCTCCCCTCCTGCCAGACACCCGGGTACCGCAGGCCCATGGTCACAGGGGTCGCAGCCGCGACCCGGCCCGGCCCCCTGGAGTGATGGGCCTTGTCACAGAGGACGCCTGTGATTGTGGTAGGTACGCTACTGTTTATATGTTAAAGGGACACTATAGTTACCAAAAAACTTTAGCTTAATGAAGCAGTTTTAGATCATGCCCTGCAGTCTCACTGCTCAATTCTCTGCAATTTAGGAGTTAAATCAGTTTTACAAAATAATTAGACAATTGCAAAATGTTTCAGGAACAATGATGAGAAATTAGACTTGAGAAATACTCTAGACTTGAGAAAGGGGGGTTCTCCCGAAAGCTCGTCATTAAAAATTCTGTTAGTCCAATAAAAAAGGTATTACAAGATACAAATTTCATCAGTTATTTTATATCTGCAACACTGGAATAATACGGCTACAATCTCTACTTGAATACTTACAGATAGATAGATATACAAAATAACAGATTAATGTAGTATCTTTCCTAGAAATGCATTAGACTTGAGAAAGAGAAGTTCTCCCAGGGACTTGTCATTCCAAAATTCTGTTAGTCCAATGAAAAAGGTATTACAATACAAGATACGAATTTCATCCGTTATTTTACATCTGCATCACTGGAATAATACGGCTACAATCTCTGCTCTAACATATTATTTTGGAAAAAAAATTCACCTTGAGTTCACTTTGAATTCCTGATCATTTTCAATTTAGTAAATAACTATGGTTTTCTGTTGTTTTTCAAACATTTCTTTTAGTTATTTTTATTCCGACAAATTATATTCACTGCATTCCAAGTGCTATTAATTTACTTTTGGCTTTTATGACGTCTCATCTGCTCAGAATGACATGAGTTATTCTGTGTTTTTAATCGCCAGTCGAAGCTGTTTAATACAATTGGATAGCAGGATCGGCAATAAACTCTTGGCTCTTGTCTAGTCATTAGTACGCGATTTCCTTCAGGGCATAACATGTAAGCAGACTGATATTTACAATGTTACCAGAACTGCACTTACAGTAACCCCTGCCAATAGCTTTGTATCACACATTCATTTACAATTCTGTTTTATGTGCGTTGCAATTATTGCAATATAGTGTTTGTGACAAAATGCCTTTTCAGATTAAAACCCCAAATAATATTTTATTGAAATGTTAAATTGCTTTTCAAAAAACACTACAGCTCAACTGTTTCCTAATAAATCAGGAGGCACAGAGACATAGAAGGTCATTTAACTGCCCCGTACTCACTGCAATAGCTGGACACCAATAAGACTTCGAAAATCTAATGTCCCTGGGTGTTTTACGTTAGCCCAAAATTAACAAATTGCACAAAAGCCAACTCAGTTGTGTCAAGGTGTCAGATAAACTCAGTAAGTGTAAAAAAATAAAAAATAAAATATAAAATGTAAACAAAATTAACCCCTACCCTCCCTGCCTCTCCCTCCCCATATACTTACCGATCGCCACTGTTCCCCTGCTGGTGATTGGTCTTCTTCTGTCCAGCCCAGACAGTCCCCCCTCTGCAATTTAGGACCCCCAAGGCCATGTGACCGCTCTAAAAGAAGAGTGTAGAGACGCTGAATGTAGATGGCTACTAGGGAACACCTCTAGTGGCTGCCTGTATGAAGTGTTGTAGTGGAATAGGCTTCACCACAGTACCTTCCTTTTACTAAGGGCTGTCCACCCACCCTGTTTTGTTACTTTATTTCATATATTATCCCTGTTCGTTACTTGTGGAAGCAAGTAACAATATAATATTGGCTATCGTTCATCTGGTTGTTCGGTAAGAAACCTGTTCAGCTATCTTTCACCATATGGTTCGATAAACGAACCAACTACCGAATAACCAGGCCACCCAGGAGAGGAGCGTGGCACCAATTGATCTCCCTAACTTGGTTCGCACTCTTTCAATTGCCAAACGCAAAAACTAAATGGGTGTTCCCAGGGTGGCCACCGTTCGTCATACGGACACGTGATACAGTAATTAACTAAATTATCTCCTGAGCAGAGGGTAGGGATTGTGTATAATGTATGGGAGTGACTTATGACCTGACTCTGTTTTTATTGGTTGTTGTATATTTTTATCGGTGACACACAAGGTCCACCTGGGTGGTAACCTTTGGGACAAAAACCTGCATTAAAGGCCAGCCTGGCCATTAAAGGATCAGTTCTGCTCCTAATACTGCGTGTCATCCAGTTATTGGGAAGGGTGATGGGATATTCGTGAATCACCTTGTCCTTATGCCTGCTGTCTTGAAGTTTTCCTGTTTGTTCCTGAGTAGCTGTTAGAGTAACCAGCGGAGAAGAAGCCCTGCTACCACTGCTCTCCGCTACAAGTGTAATTACGTAGAGCAACATTTTGGGTGTGTGTGTGCTGTTAGGTAGGTGTATGTGAGTAGTTAATAGTTAGTTATGTGTATTACGATGTGACTGGTGAATTCATAATGTGTGAGAAGTTAAGATACATTTGAAATTTGGAATGAGTGCACGGTGGGGGCAGGATTTTGTTTTTAGACCAGTCCTATATATAACCGTTAACACTGAAATGTATGCCTATTTTTAAAAAATTTTTATTTACTTAGGGCATTCACTATATTTCACATAATATTTACACATTCAACATGTTATCCCAGTAATCTGCTGAAACAGCATTTTTTCGTTTTGACCTTTATTTAGTTATTTGTCCAAGAAAACATCAGATTCTTCATGTAAATAAATGTGTTTTAAAATAGCTAATAAAAAAATAAAAACGCAGAGGAAAATTCAGACTTCTGCCATCTTTTAAAATGCATCTTTGTTGAAACAAAGAATCATGTTGCTGTAAAGATATACGCAGCTTTTACTTGGGAGCTGACTAAGCTTAAATCCTAGAGAACGTTAGCTTTTAGCATATCTAGTTTAAATCCGCCTAGAGGCAATTATAAATCAACACGAGGCTCTGAATGGGAAGTATTTGCATGCACAGTTAACAAGTTGAAATTATTATACATCGTTTTTCAATTATTGGAGGTTATATATGTCTCAAATTGCTGAAGTGAAAATCTATTTGCAATAATTAATTGCAGAACCATCTGTATTCGTAGTGACTCAAACGGGTCAAAATACATTCACCGAATGTTATTACATTCCGCTTGGATACACTGAATGTGATAAATGCACCTCTTCTTCTAAAAAGCGACCTACTAATGGGACTAAGATGCTATTTTACAATCTCTTATTTGATTATATGTGCATTAATGCTCTGCCATTATTTTTGTCCAAGAGCTAACAGTCTGCTCGTTAAACAGTAAACTGTGGTGGCTTTATAACTAATACATTTAGCGTGTGCCTCCTATGGTAGACAAAAATTTCCAAATTGTACATTAAATTAAATTTATTGGTTGTGATAGCAGATTTGCTAGAAAATTCCTAGATTCTATAATAAATCTTAAAAAATCTAGTCCCCTTCCCCCATCTATGAGTCAACGCTCAGCAGGAAGTATTGTGACTGAATGCCTAGAGATTATTCTTTTCACCTCTATTTCTTGTCTTGTCTAGTTTAACCAGTCCTAGTCCATGTATTTGGCTAGTTTATGTAATTGTTTTATGCACCTACACACATACCTCTGATGACTTCTCTCTGTGATTTCTGCCCTGCCCCTCCCTTCTTTTATTGATTTCTACCTAAATGTTTGTTTTGCTTAAATAACAAGATTCATGTCATCGATGCCCGGATGCATCTGGCTGTTTGTGTGCATCTGGTTGTATCTGTGTCAGTATGTGTATCTGGCTGTATGTGTCTATTTGTACCTGTGCATATGTGTATCTGTGTGAATGTACACCTGTGTGTCAGTGTGTATGTGTACCTGCATGTCTGTGTATGTGTGTTTCTGAGTGTGTGTATATATATGTGCCAGTATGTATCTATGTTTGTGGCAATGCATATATCCCGGCATTCCAATGCCAACGCTGCGCACAAATACAGGAACAAAGAAATATGCAGACCGTCTCAATTATATGAATGAAACTTACTGCATTGACTGGAAAAAATATATCTATGTATAGCGCGATGTTCCAAATATAGAACCTGGCTATTAGAAATAATATGGTCAGAGACCCTAATTAAACAAAGTATATACAAGTGAACCTACAATCCTATGCCAGCCCAGGGTAGTATAGATCAAGAGGTAGTAAAAAAGATAACCTCACTCCCCCTTATAATTAAGCTTTATTGTGATCTGCTATAGGGATAGGAGTATACAGTAGCTAAGTCTCTATAATCCATGCATCCTAGGAAGTATCCTGGTCACACTAGAAACATATTAAGAAAAACAGAGAGAGATAAGGACTGAAAATAGAAGTAAAAAAATCAGTCAAAAACAGACTGATAATTAGCATTAATAAAGCCTCTCTCCCTGTAAAGCTAGCTAGATAGGCATAGGAAAGAAAAGAAGAAAACGATATAAAATAAAGTTAAATTAAATGGTGATCATGGTGCTCCAAACACCAGTGCCCAGTGCAGAAAAAACGCCCAACGTACGTTTCGGTGCAGAGAGATGCACCTTCGTCAGGGGCCAACAGATAACTGAAGAGAAGCCTCTTAAATACCCCAATTGCCAGGAAGCATGATTACCTTGTAGCCAATGGAGTGTGGGGGTGTATACCTCCCCAGCTGCCTCTAATATCCTGGCTATTCCTCTGTGATTGCTAATGCTCATTCATCTGTATGAAGGGGAAATCCCTCAGCCGGTCACGTGACCTGTGATGTCATGCGTCACGTGACGTATCCGGCATTCTACTAACGGGGCGTGGCTCATTCATCATAGTGCTGCAGTACCGCCCATCCGAGCCTCTCCTGTCCATCATCCTCACATGGGTTGATCCCCTGTGACAGATGGGCGGAGCAAGGCTCAAATTGATAAGCTGCATATTGATAATGTATCATTCCAAAGTACCAATGTGTACTATATAGGATGTACAGAATCAACTGAAAATATAAGGCAGTGCTGATTACATATTATTCTAATACTGAATCTATTAAAGATGTAGTAAAGAATATGAGAGGACACCCCAATAATAAGAGAAAAATTGAATGATAAGGGGTCCTGGGATGTTGTTAACTCCCACTCCCCCGTCCCAGGCAAGGATATATGATAATAAATATATTTAGTGTTCATAGGACCCATGCTAGGATGCAAAATTAACATGGTACATCCTGCCGCTATATCCTGTACACTGAGTCACTTGACAATATGAACCTCTGAATGACCAGATATGACTTAGTCCGTAAAATAAAAATAATAATAATAAGGCTAGCATTCTTTTTCTCAAGAGGTCTTTAAACTTATGGCACCTGAGGTTCCTAGTTGGTCTCCCATACAAGTACTAACCAGGCCCAAGTCTGGATGGCTTCTGAGATCTGACGAGATCAGGCATTTTCAGACTGGTATGGCCATTGATATTTTCATTCAAGTGCTCAGCAAGCTTGGTCTAGGAACACTATTGGTATTATAGTCATTATATAGCTATTTCCTTGGGAGAATTCAAGCATTAGCAATTTAGTGGTCCTCATCCGGTAATCATGAGAATAAATTTATATGATAAAAAATAATATAAAAAATAATAATAAATAGAAAAGAATAGTGATAATAGTAGTAATAGTAATAAGCAAAGAATATACCCATTGTGGAACAAACCGCGCTATATTTACAAATTTACAAGTGTATCAGGCCATAAGGCTCACTCAGAATAGATTAGTGCAGAGATCACCCGCCGAGTACCACTGCCCGTATATAGGTCTGAGTCCCACACCTGGTATCAGTGATCTGCAATAAATGGTGTATATGAGAAACCTTCGTTAAGTCCCAAGGGTGACAGGGTTTTGAGCTTATAGATCCAGAAGCTCTCCCTTTGGAGTAGCTTCTTGTCTAAATCCCCCCCTCTTGGTCCCAAGGTAACCCTTTCAATACCACTAAATCTGATTCCTTCAGATGAGCCCCCATGATGTAGTTTCAAATGTTTAGAGATAGGGGTGTCGATTTGTCTTGTGGGGTTTACCGAATTGACATGTTCCCGTATCCTAAGTTTAAACATCCTAAAGGTTTTTCCCACATATAGTTTTTTGCACGAACAGGAAAGTAAGTAGATAAGCCCTTTGGACTGACAGTTAAAGAAATTCTTTACTTTGAATTCCTGTGTGCCGAGGGAGTCTGGGAATGTTTTGGAGGGTCTACGTATAAACCTACATGCCTTACATTTCCCACATTGATAGGTCCCTAAGACTGGGGACTTCAGCCATGATGTTTTCTGGGGTGTAGTCTTGAGATGGCTAGGGACCAACATGTCCTTGATGTTGCGTCCCCTTCTTGCTGTTACTGAAGCCTTATGTGTGATTACCTTCCGTAAGTGTGGGTCTTGTTGTAAAAGGGGCCAGAATCTGTCCAAGATTTGCATCATTTGATGCCAGCCGGCATCAAAATTCCCTATACATCTTATGACTGCCTGTGATGGCTCTGGGTTATGTTCGATTAGAAGGTCTTTCCGATCTGACAGTAAGGCCCGTTTATAAGCGTGCTTTAAGCATCTATTCGGGTACCCCTTTTGTTTGAATTGGAGTTGTAAGGTCTTAGCCTTTAGTTTAAAATCATCCAATGTAGAGCAATTGCGTCTAAGGCGCAAGTATTGTCCAGTTGGAATCCCTTTCTTTAGGGAAGGGGGATGATGGCTAGACCAATTCAGCAAGTTATTAGTTGCCGTTGGTTTACGGAACAGAGTTGAGATGAGGCACCCTTCTTCTGTCAGCGAGATGGTGAGGTCCAGAAAATTAATTCTATTGCCACCAATTTCACTAGTCAGTTTGAGATTAATATTGTTGGAGTTGAGAGTGTGGACGAAGTCCAAAAACAGTTCCGAGGTATCTGTCCAAATGATAAACACGTCATCGATGTATCTTTTCCAGATTTTTATATGCTTTGTATATTTTACCATATGATCCGTGAATACCATTTGAGACTCCCACCACCCCAGGTGGAGGTTGGCATATGATGGGGCACAAGCCGTCCCCATCGCAGTCCCTCTCACCTGGTGATAATACTTTCCCTGAAAGGTAAAGTGATTGTGTGTTAAGATAAATTGCATCAGATCTTGGACGAATTTATTGTGTCTTAGTGATATTACTGGTTTACTGTCCAAGCTAGCTTTCAGATGTTCTAGTCCAACTTCATGTGGAATCGAGCTGTACAGGCTCTCCACATTAAGGCTACATAAAATAGCGTGACCACTAATTTTTGTTCCTGCGCACAAATAGACTGCTATATTCCAATGCTTACAGTGCACACAAATACACCCGTGCATTCCAACACTAACATTCTACAGAAATACACCCTTGCGATCCAACAACAACACAGTGCAGGATCCAGGGGGCTCAAACAAATGATTGCCAAGGGTTCAATCAATATTTAAAATGGCTCTGTCTACCTCTCACAGTGCTCTTTCAGTGTTTCTTTTTCTCTCTCTTTGCCACTACTCCTCTCTGTCCATGTTCTCCAAGTTTCTGTCCTTGGCTCCCTACTGATCTCGATCTATACCACCCCCTTTGGCAAACTTATCAGCTCTTTTAATTCTCACCCAGTCTCCATTCCTTCAAAAGATCATTAAAAACTCACTTCTATAGGAAAGCATATCAATTACACTGTTCCTCCAATGCACCTTGGTTACTCATCCTGCTTCCTCTCCTGCAACTGTGTCATCCTAAAAACCTAACCCTTCACTGTAAACTATTCTAGCAACCTACTTTTACTGTACATTAAATACATCCTACCGTTACCTCTTGGGTCACTTCACCCCACTCCCCCTCGAATATAAGCTCTTTTGAGCAGGGCCCACAACACCCTCTGTTTCCGTGCGTCCAACTGCTTTTGTTGCAAATGTTTGACAGTTAGTCCAACTACTGTACAGCACTTTGGCGCTTTATACGTAATAATAATAATAATAATAATGCAAAAAAATGAGTGATGGAGAGGGCAGGAGGGTATTCCTACAGGAGATTTTCCTGTCTTTTGTCACAGTTACCATAGTGTGCTGTAGTTGCTATGATAACCCTCTATTCTACAGATGTCACTGCATTCTAATGTGAAAATGTGCTGTCAATGAATCCAGTGTTTGGGTTTTTGGGTAGCCCTGCGTGGATAAGTGTCAGGGAGCAGAATGTAGGTGGGAAAGGGGGTTTGTAGTTATATTAAACTCCTAAGGACCGTGGATCACGGAGACACTTGAAGCTGGAAAGGAGTTGAGTGTCTATAAAAATTTTTCTAATTTATGATTTATCGCTTTTTATTTATATGATCTTATTTATTTAAATTTATAATTTATCGCTTCTTATTTATATAATCTCATTTATTTAAATTTATAATTTATCGCTTCTTAATTATATAATCTCATTTATTTAAATTTTTCATTTATCGCTTCTTATTTATATAATCTTACTATTTATTTAAATTTATAATTTAACGATATGATACATTATATATTCAATGCACAGGGAGATCTTAGAATTTAAAGTGAACCTGTCGTGGCAGGTACACTTTAATGTCGAAATAACAGTTATAAAAAATAAATCTCTAACTTTACACAAGATGATTGACACCTTAAAACAACTCATTGTTTACTTATCCCTTGATAAGCACTAATGTAGCAAAGAGCTACCAAGCCCATACATATAGGCAAAGGTGAGGCTAACATTTCACTATTGAAAACGTGTATACAAGGCACGTCACTTAAATTGTCAGGAAACCAGAAGATCTTAAATAGCGTTTTGGGTCCTAGTGGCCGTCACGTTATTGCATACAGAAGATTTAATGACAATGGGTTTTAGGAGGAGACAAAAGTTGACAATATTCATGTTAAACTTTTATTTGTGGACAATAACATCCACCCGTGGAAACTTAAGATACATTTGTTTTTTACACAATTCTGTTATTTTTAATTTGCTTACATTATTATGTGTCAAAATAACCCATAAAACTATATAAAACATGAAATAAAACAGAAAGAAAAGGTGAAGAGAGATCCACACAAGCTCTTAAACTCTTAGACTAGAGCCTCCACCATTGCCTTTCAGTTTTTTGTTTTTTTAATGCTGACTGGGCCTTGTTAGTTTGGGGGAGGCTTCACGCACAGCAATCCTAAAGATTAAGTCAGCCACGGTTCACGTCCCTTCTTATTCTAACTCAGTATTTTGAGTTTGTGCTGCCCTAGGCATGACGAAACTCGGGCACCCCCAACCCTTCCTGTCAAGGCCGCACACACTTTCATTGTCAGACACACAAACACTCACTGACAAGCACACACTCTCAGATACACTGACATACACACATACTCACTAATTTGACACACTCTGGCAGACACACAATATTGCGCAGGCACACACACTCACTGACAGACACACACTGACAGTCACACACACTCACTGACAGACACATACACTCACGGACAGGCACACACTCATGTACTGACAGACACACACTGATTGACAGATACACACTCACAGACACACACATTAACTGACAGCAATGTCACACACTCACTGATTTGACACACTCTTACAGACACACAGTATTACGCAGACACATACTGACAGACACACACTCATTGACAGACACATACACTCACAGACACTCACACACACACACTGATAGACACACACACACAATCACAGACATACACACTCATCCACTGACAGACACACACTGACTTACAGCAGTGGTGTATTTTAGGTTTGTGCTGCCCTAGGCATGTGAAAACTCGGGCAACCCCCTAATCTAAATTCGCCCCATCCCTTCCTGTTTAGGACCAAAACATATTTTAACTGACAGACAGAAAGTGACACAACCACTCAATGACATGCACACCCTCTCAGATATACATACACTGACATACTTACATACACACTCACTGACTTGACACACACATCCTCACTGATTTGACACACAGACAAACACACATTAACAGACACATGCACTCACTGACAGGCACACGCACATACTAACAAACACTCACTCACAGACATACACTTATAGACACACACACTAACAGACAAACTCATTCACATACACACATATTCACTGACAAACACACATATTCACTCACAGACATTCACTGACAGACGCACATACTGACTCACAGACATTCACTGACAGACACACATACTCACTCACAGACATACACTGACAGGCACACTCACTAACAGAAACACACACACACATTCACTGACAGACACACACTGATACACACCCTGATACTGATACACTCACATACATTGCCTCACACACTCACAAATTGATATTTTTTAAAAATTAAAATCCACCCAGCCTCCCTACCTTTGGGGAGAGCTGGAGTGGATTCTTTACCTGGGGGTCCAGAGAGGCTTATGTCTCTGGAATTTAGTGTAGATGCTTGGGTGAATGGCCAGCTGTGCAGGCTCCTGTGCTCCTTAGTGGATGGGCAGTCTGGTCAATGTTGGCAGTGAGGGAGCTTTGATTTTCCTGCTCAGCTCCCTTGCACGCCCCTTAGGGATGCCGGGAGCTGGAGTGACGTTATATTCCGGCTCTGGCATCACCGCGGGCAGCGAGGGAGCTGAGTAGGAAGAGCTCAGGGGACTGTGATCTTTCGCCGCCTGCCCGTAATATTGGCAGCCGCCCATCACAAGGGGGCCCTGAGCAGGCCAGATGAGCAGAGTAAAAAGATAATGTACTGAACTACATAATGTATAACAAAGTGGAATTGCACGACATGTACTACAGGCTTTTGCACAAGCCGATATGCTATAATGTTTGTCTTACTGTTTATGCCAAGTTTTAGAAATGGAAAAATAAAGAATTTTTTTCAAAAAGAAAGAGGCTCTCATGGTGTCTGCCAGTATTTTGCCGCCCTCCTGAAAGTGCCTCCCAAGGCAAATGCCTTGTCAGCCTTGCAGAAAATACAGCCCTGATTGACAGACACACACACTCACAGACACACACTAACAGACATACACACACATTAACTGACAGACACACATACACACTCATACACATTTCCCCCAACATTTTTATTTATTTTTTACATTTTAATTTAAATCTACCCAGCCTCCATGGGAGAGCTGGAGTGGATTCCTTACATGGGACTGTTAAGCTGGCTGCTGGGGCTGCTGGGCAGGTGTGCATGCAAGTAGGGGGACGAACAGGCAGAGTAGGCAGCAAGGGAGCTCTGATCTTCCTCTTCAGCTTCCTCACATGCCGCTTAGTTATACCTTAAGCCACAGGAAAGTGGAAACCCACAAAAGGTGGATCGGAAAGATGTATTACCGAGCCTTAGAATGGCCATACTTAACATTTTAATATAACAATAAACAGGGTCAAGATAAATCAAGGTCAGGATTACAGACATACTCAGAGTCAAGACAAAGCTGGGTCAGGATACCAGAAAATCACGAAGACAAATACGAAACTGGGTCAGGATACCAGAAATCACAAAGTTAATATGAAGCCGGGTCAGGATACCAGAAACCACAAGTCAAATACGAAGCCGAGGTCAAACACAGAAAATGACTAGGGAATCACTAGGAGCACAAAGCTAGGATCTATACAGAAACCATAATAGGGCAAAGAATAGGGGCCAAAGCAAGCCTTCAATAGGCTTACCTGAGTACTGATTGGCCCACGTCATCATTGTGACTTAAAATAAATTGGGATCGCATTGATGATGTGGTCACTTTAAGAACAAGCGTGATGTCACATCTTCACCCGATATAAGGATGTCATGCCGTGCAGCAGCATAAATCAGCTGGACCACGTGGCAGGAGGAGGGCTACCACGCGGCAGGAGGAGGGCTGCGTGGCTCGAGGGAGGTAAGTACATGCTACAATGTCATATTCCGGCTCCCAGCATCACTAAGTGGCATGTGAGAGAGCTCACAGATCAGCGCTCCCTTGCTGCACACCCGCAAAACAAGCGGGTGAGAGGGCACAGGCATGAGCAGGGAGATCTTTTGATCTCACTGCCAGCCAGAGCTGGAGTTCCAGGCACAGACAGAGCCCACCCAGACCCTCTATGATCCTGGGCCAGCCTAAGTTGCCTAATGGATAATACAGCTCTGATAGTCATAACTATTGGCTATCCATCTAGGTCAGTCCAAGATAGTGCACTAACTTCTTTGACTCCTTGCTGTCAGAAACACAACTTTAACTTCACGACAACTCATTGTTTAGTGAATAATAATTGGTAGTGTTGGTACAACTGAATTTAGAGATCTCATTGATACTAGTTCAGCAATAGCCCCCAATGCTAGCACCGGGTATCCAAATACTCAAGGTGTTAGGCAGAGTTTAACAACAACAAAAAATGAATTCCCTCCCTGTTATGTTACCCCTATATTGATTTCAAACCATGGGCATGGCATAATAAGAATTAATTATTTACTTTATTTGAAGCATATTGCTTAAGCTGCACTAGTTGTGTAAAAAAATATTAAAAACAAAACTGTGAACTGTGTTTTTATTTATTATTTATTATTTTTTTATACTTATTGTTGTGTTTTTTTACATATATATATATTTATATATAATCTATCTAGATCAGAAGAATGATCCTTTAGTCATTTAATAAATGATGTATTATATGTATGGATGCTCTTAAAGAGAAAGTATCAAATAACAGTTGAGCAATCACATAGCAAAAGGCAATGGTTCAGAATTTTTGAAAAGGCTCAGTAACTAAGATGTTAAGAAGCTATTCTGAAAGTTGAAACCACTACCCTCTGGCAATATTGAGAATTGTTGGAACCTGTTCGTTCTGGCCATAGAATTATATAGTAATAGATTCTGGCTTTCCGCGCAGAATATATATAAATAGAAAGATATTAAATGTTTATTTTGCACACGACAGCAGCTCACATGCAACGAAAATGTTTGGGTAATCAAAAACTGCAGACAAGAAACTATCGAGTCAAATCAAGATCGGCCGTCGAAGACTGTCACATCGAAGACTGTCACATCGAAGACGGGAAAAAAACATCAGGAAAGTAAGTGCCATAGAATGAAGTTTAACGCAGAATGTTAGCTAAGCACCTTCACAAATGAACACATTACAAGTAGTTCTACTGAGCTGCTCTCCGAACTCTTAATTCTCATGAACTGAAATTTAAATGGCAAAACTTAAGAAAACATATAGGGTTTTTCACTAAAGTGAGAATTTAAAGAGAATGTTACATTTAAAGTCAAATTGCTGAGCTGGACACATTCTCCTTGTCAGCAGTGCCTTCACATTTCTGGCTTTAAACTTTAAATTCACTTTAAATTGACGGTGAATTGCTGTTTTAGTGAATAGTTCGGCTAGCAGATCTAGATAAGTAATAGATCTTGATGCTATAGTCACAGTTGAGTTATTGTAACCTAAATTTCGCAATTCAGATTTAATTTCAGTTTGGAGTTTAGAGGATAATATTGACATTCGTGTTCTAGAATCTTCTGCTCCCAAAGGCTTCTTTAAAGGTGACATTTTATCTTCAATCCTGGAATGGGTAAATTGCTAACCCAAGAATTTGGGGAGAGCAGCAAGAAAATGTAATATTTTATGTAAAACATTTTGATCTAAAATTCTTTTTTTTTACATTGTTTATTTTTGCATCGGACCACAGGCATGCGTTATTATAAGCGAGAAACTTGCATAGTGTACAATAGTAAGAACATCGTAAAGTACAAAAATAGCAACCAGAATTAGCAGAGTGTACTGCGGTTTGACAATTCAAAGTATAATATAGATCAACAAATGGCGCATAATCATACAGGGACATTCATTCCCTATGTTAGAAAGTACAGGAAGTAGCAGAGAAGGGTGTGCGTTGGAACCATCCTTCTTATAATAACAACAAAAAGAGAAATAAAAATAAAGATTACTTTTAAGAACAATAATGTAACAACTATAAATTTGTGTCATAGAGTAACTATGTTATTAGAGATAAATGTACAGCTTCAGAGTCCAGCCTACAGCTCTACATGTGACAGAAATTACCTGAGGCGGAGGGGTGGAGGTGAGGTGGGTGTGAGACCAGCTGGTCTTTGTGGAAAAAAGGCAAGCAAATCACTTTTATGAACATTTTTTAAATTAAGTTTAAATTAAATAAAATATCTAATACTGAGACTGTAGTGAAACAAGAAAGTAAAAATAAAAACACATATTGGTGCCCAGGAAGTCCCCAGTAACATTAAAGGACCACTCTAGGCACCCAAACCACTTCAGCTTAATGAAGTGGTCTGGGTGCCTGGTCCAGCTAGGGTTAACCCATTTTTTAATAAACATAGCAGTTTCAGAGAAACTGCTATGTTTATCAATGGGTTAAGCTCTTCCTTATCTCTTCTAGGGGTGGCTGCCCTATTGATGAAATATCGATATGCTTTATGCGGTTTTCACTCGGTGATTACAGGAGAGTTACGCAGGCCCAGGAAAGCATTGTAAATGCTTTCCATGCTGACGGTCGA
Source organism: Pelobates cultripes (assembly GCA_933207985.1). NCBI lineage: Eukaryota > Metazoa > Chordata > Amphibia > Anura > Pelobatidae > Pelobates > Pelobates cultripes. The sequence goes on along the minus strand of OW240913.1, from coordinate 362,433,345 downwards.
ATGCGCCGCCAAGAAGCCTTGCCGCGCATTCAGCCCAGGAGGAGGAACGGAGGAGGAGAGGAAGCAGTGAGCTCCCCGCCCAGCGCTGGAAAAGGTAAGTTTTTAACCCTTTCCTCCTTCCAGAGCCGGGCGGGAGGGGGTCCCTGAGGGTGGGGGCACCCTCAGGGCACTATAGTGCCAGGAAAACGAGTATGTTTTCCTGGCACTATAGTGGTCCTTTAAGATCATAGCTCCCAGTTGGGGTTCAAGTAGTGACTGCTGCATACAGATCTAGTGTGGACAGCTGAGGGACAAAAGTGGAGAGCCGTACAAGATCCCAAGTACGAGGGCATTGCGACGCTGCAGCCCATCTATTCTTGTCAAGGGAATGTAGTGGAAGTCCCAAAGTTCATTACAGAGCAGTAGTCTCGTGGAGGTCATGTATGTGTTGCATAACGTCCTCTTAAAAGATGATGAGTGTGTGGGAAAGACTCCATTGATAAGTTATGAACTCCTCTAAATCCTCTGGCAAGTCCCTGGCTGCCACCTCATCCAACAAAGTATCCGATAGACCGTTTATAAAAACTTCTACAAATGCCTGGTTGTTCCATCGCACTTCTGCAGCATAAGTGCGAAACTCCAGAGCCTTGTTTCAGCCTAAGAAGGGTGTGCATTCGCTTGTCTTCCTAGGGGATCAAAGGTGAACCTGAATGCATCTACAAACTCAGCATAGTTGTAGACTAAGGGGTTGTTATTTGCCCATACCAAAGCCCTATCCACAAATCCTCTGCATGCACTAGGATCATTGTCATAACGTATAAGGGACGTCATATGGGTAGTCATACTAACGGTTGCAACCTCCATGTTAGAAGGAGCAACCACCGGTATTGGGTTTTGTGCCTCAGATTGCAGATGGGCAAGTAGAGTCTGCAGAGCAAGGGCAAATTGGTTCACGTGGTGATCCTTTTCTTTGAACCGAACGTCATATCCAGAAGCTTGTGGGTTGATACCTGCAGGGTCCATGGCCCTATTGTATTATCACGGTTGTGTGATAACCCAACACGTAGTATGTGAACCCACAGAAAACCCAAATCATTTTTATAAGAGAGCGTCTTTTGCTTTAAGACCACACCTCCAAAACGTTCTAGGCCGGTATTGATGATGTGTGGTCGCGTCATTGACGTCACGAAGTTGGCGCGTATGCGCCACGTCATGAAAAGGGGCGTGATTCCAGCGTGGGACATGGCGAACACACTGAGAGAGGAGCTGGCGTCGGATCCTACACCACGTGAGTGCGAAAGGGTAAGGCAAGAGATCGTGAAATGGATTCACCCATGAGTACTTAAGGAGCTAAGTATGGAAATAAGCGTACATCTGTATATAATCTTTCAAGATAATTTTCTTTCAGGAATTGTACCAGTGGATTTCAGGAAGGCAGATGTCATTCCTATATTTAAAAAATGTTTCAAAATCCTTGCCTGGAATTTCTAGACCTGTAAGCTGAACTTCTGTGACTGGGAAAGAATTTGATGGTTTATTAAGGGATAATATTAAGGAATTAATTGGTAAGAACTTTGTTATTAGCAATAATCAGCATGGTTTTATGAAAAATAGGTCATGCCAAAACGAACTTAATTGCATTCTATGAAGAAGTAAGTAGAAGTATAGATCAGGGTGTTGCAATGGACGTGATCTTGCATATTGCCAAGACATTTGGTACGGTTCCTTACAATAGGTTAGTGTTCAAACTAAAAGAAATTGGTCTGGATGAATATTCTTGTTCTTGGGTAGAACATTGGTTTAAAATTAGAGTACAGAGAGTTGTCATTAATGGTACATTTTCAAGCTGGACATAGGTGGCAAGTGGTATCCCTCAGGGGTCTGTTTTGGGACCGCTTGTATTTAACATATTTATAAATTATCTTGAAAAAGACACAAAACTCTGTAAAGTAATAAAATGTGAGCAAGATATTGTTTGGCTGCAGAGGGATTTAGATAGATTGGGGGACTGGGCACTGAAATGGCAGATTAAATTTAATGTTGTAAAATGCAATTATGGGTAAAGAATGCACAAGCAACTTACACCCTAAATGGTAGTGAATTAAGGATAACAACACACGAGAAGGATTTGGGAATGTTTTAGACAACAAATTAGCCAGCAATTAACCATTTCAATCGGCAGTTACTAAAGTCAGTAAGGTTTTGTCATGTATAAATTGGGGCATAAATTCTCGGGATGAAAATATAATTTTGCCTCTTTATAAATTGCTGATAAGACCACATCTTGAATATGGGCACCTGTTCTAAAGAAGGATATTATGGCACTAGAAAAAGTGCAGAGATGGGTTACAAAATTGATAAGAGGAATGGAACATTTTAGCTATGAAGAAAGGTAAAAAAATTAATTCGGGGGGCGTGGCTAGCGTCAGATCGAGAAAGGCGCATGGAGTAAGAGCTCCCAGGTTTGACGGACCCGAAAGCTACAGGCAGCAGGCACAAACCCACTAAAGACTACCCAATAGAGCTCTGCTGAGCGACATGGAGCCTTCCAAACAATTAAAGCTCACAGACCCGATCAGATCCACCAAAAAAGAGCGGCTCCGGTCGAGCCAAGATGGCGACGAAGGCATGGCATTTATCCCTTTCTCGGAGGGTCAGCCTGCAATAGAGGCAGTTACAACGATAACCCGGTGAGTGAAAAACGACTATACACAATGCTGCAGGAACTGAGGGCCACCCTACACACAGACTTCCAGCAAATGATGACAGAATTCAGACGGGAACTGTCAGAGCTGGGAGACAGGACGGACTGTCTAGAGGTGCGCACTGAAGAAATTTGCTCCGCACACAATGACCTGGAGACTAAACTGCAAGCCCTCAGTGAGGAACAAATACAATTGAAGAGAAATCTGGCAAATATGGAGGATCGCTCCAGGCGAAATAATGTCAGGTTCAGAGGCATCCCTGACACTATCACGCACAAGGCACTGCCCGACTACATTAACGGCTTATGCCAAGCTGTGTTAAGGCACTGGAAGCTGCGGACTTGCTCATGGATTAAATTAGCAATTATCGATGATGTTTTAATTTTTTGGGAGGGAGATAGGCCACTTTTAGATGAGTTTTTATTATTTATCAATGCTAATTTATTTGGATTTATTTGGATAAGACAGACTTTAAAGAACAAGATAAAATTCTCAATAAAAAGTTGGAAGATAGACATTACCCTCCTCAATGAATTAATCATTCCGATGAACAGGTAGAGAAGATAGACAGAAAAAAACGTTTGAAGAATAACAAACAGGTTCAAAAAAAGACCAATAAAGATATTAACATGTCATTTTTAATGAAATATAATAATAAGGCACTTTTTATCGAGCAGACCATTAGGAAAATATTGGCCTATTTTAAAACAATATTGCTAATGAAAGCCGCAATCTACTGATATTTAAACAGCTGCAACAGAGGATTGGACACAGCTCTTGAAAAAGTCTTCTAGACGAAACAGATAAGTGACTGTCATACAGGCATTTGTGGCAGTTGTGTTGGTCCCGCATGATAGAGTGGCACCGGTCCCTATTTGATGCATGCTAAATGTATTTTTAAGTGGTTTACATTTTTGTTGAGTTTTGTTTTTGTCTATTAATGAGACTAATAATACCATTTATTTAAACATACCCCAGATCAGTCTATGCCACAGTTTATTGCAGTAAACTCCTGCAATAAACTGTGGCATAGACTGATCTGGGGTATGTTTAAATAAATGGTATTATTAGTCTCATTAATAGACAAAAACAAAACTCAACAAAAATGTAAACCACTTAAAAATACATTTAGCATGCATCAAATAGGGACCGGTGCCACTCTATCACTCTAACAGTCATTTAATTTACTGTTTAAACTATTGTCTCCTCCAATTACTATGCAATAGTGCATAATCTCTACCAAGCATCAGGAGACCTACCCCAAAGGTATAGAAAGTGTGTAGGCACTTTGTAGTTATTTTGTTTGTGCCCTGTCCATGAATAGAGTAGTTCTTTCCACCACTCACAGGCGTTAGAAGTTGAATTCAGCTCTAAAGTGTATTTTTAATTCTTTTTCATTTGTACACAGGATAAAAAGTTAAATTTTTACTTTCCAACTGATAAGTCACAATGAACCAATCCTACGAGAATGGGCAGTCTGCTCATCTGGAACAGCAAGGTGTCAAGATAGGAAGAGTGATAAATCCAAAGAAATTTAGAAATCAAGACTTCGACTCTCTTAGGGAAATTAACCTGAAAAAGAAAGTGTTATTTGAAGATGAAACATTTCCAGCAAACATGAATAGTATTGGTCCGAAGCTGGAAAAAGAGTTCAAATCAAGTAAAATAGAATGGAAGAGGCCGGTGAGTTTATGACAGATAGAGGTAGCAAAAGACATGGAGGTCTTTGTATTTTCGACCAGTAAAAACTATGAATTATGTTTCTCTAGATCAGCATGTGATGGTAAAGCCTGAAGAATGCATGGCTTGGTTTTTGGCTAGATGGTTCTCAAAAGGAAAACACAATGGCAGTGTGTTTAATTTTAGTTTGTATAGTATGTCAGGCGTAAAATTATAAGCTGTTATCATTGTTTTTGTGTAACAGAGAAAATGTTTGTTCCAGTTTGGTCGTATATGACATTTACGCTAATGGAGAGTTGAGGTCTCAGAAAAGGATTGGGGGACATGTAGGCTGGATTTTATCAGGTCAACTGAGACATAGCTGCAAACCCCTTTACTGCCAAAGAGACACTTGGAGGAGTCCACGAAGAAGTTGGGCTAGTACTCTCCTAATGCTGACTAATGACATTTTTGAGTAGTTCTGTTATGATTAGTGTACACAGAACATTTCATTACCATCCACACTTCATTTCAAAAATACTGATTTAAAAATGATGTCTGAAATACACATTTTTGCCCATCGAAATAAATAAGCCAGGAGGGAACAGGGATTCGGTACTAAGGTCCTCCCGAATGCAAACCAAAAATGACCACCCCAAATATAGAGTGAAATATGAAATGAGTCATGATTTATGTTAGAAACATAGCAAGCTATCAAAAACTCAAGCACACATACATGGGATTTCGAAATAGGTGGTGGGGGGACAATTAATCCGTAGTGTATCAAGATGTGTCTGCGCACACAAAGTACTCCTCTTTGTACGTCTATGTACATTATTTTAAAAATGAAAATCCAGCACACTCCCATATCTACTAAACAGCAACTGTAGTGCTGACAGATTTTATTGTTTTTTTTTTTTTAAAACACCTAATCTAGGCAAAAAATAATGGGGGTACAACGTCAATGTACCCCATCTTTGGCAGGTCCTTCTCTAAAAGCCAAATGTCTGCTAAATGAGTTACTTATTTGGGGGGAAAAACTGTTCTCTGCAGTACAAGGCTAAATAGGCCCCTGGAATGAGGCACTTGTGACAGGGAGTGGTGCAAAACCAAGGAGCTGGCTAGACTCCCAAATATATATATGAGAAAACCAGGGGCTAACTGCACTCATCTAAACATGCATAAATAGGGTGCTGCTGGGAGCCAATGAGTACAGTAAAAATGAAAATCCAGCACACTCCCTTATCTACTAAACAACAACTTTGGTGCTGGCAGATTTTGTTAGTTTTTAAAAAAACACATAATCTAGTCCAAAAATAATGGGGGTTTAGTTACATTATATGATCATACATTGCATAAGCCTGCCACAACGTCAATGTACCCCCTCTTTAATATTTGGCATTGTTACTCTACACATATTAAAAGGATGTAGTATGATATTTCTGGACTTTGAAGACTTTTTACGACAGTTTAACAAAAGTGTCATTGCTACATTTGATAACCGAACACATTTGGACAACACACTAATGTATTCACTTTGACTTTATTTTCCAGATCTTTATTTTTAGAGAAAATTCTAATTAAGCATAGTTAGTAATTTATTTCGTTTTTGTTTTTTTTCAACTTTATTTATGTATTTATTTTGTAGAAACCAAGTGAATATCCTCGTCTAGTTGTGGATAGTATTTCTTTGTTTGACATTAAACAAAGCAAACTGGGTAAGTATTATTTCACACAATTTATATACGATAGTGGCAACATGCATAAAACATTTAAAACCAATCCATGAATGTTTTTATTTATTTTACTCACTTCTAAATCATACTTCAAACTTTGCAATGTTTCCCAGACTACATGCATTTTAATCTAGATTATGAATATTCTATTTTATAAACATTTTAAACCATACTACAAGCATTCTCCATTAGAATTTGAACATTCTAAATCGTACTACAAACATTCTCCATTAGAATATGAACATTCTAAATCGTACTACAAACATTCTCCATTAGAATATGAACATTCTAAACCGTGCTATAAACATTCTACATTACACTAGGACCATTCTAAACTTACTGCAAAAATGATACATTATACTAAGAACATTCTACAAACTACAAACATTCCACATTACACTATGACATTATAAGCCATACTACTAATATTCTACATTATGTTAGGAACATTCTAAACTTAAAACTTAAAAAAGATAGGTACATTTTGAACATACAAAAAACATTCTACATGACAATATGAACATTTACAAAGCTTATGAATTTTGTTGTTGCAACAGGTGACTGCTGGGTCTTATCTGTTCTTGGGGCTCTCACCTATAAGGAACACTTGCTGAAGATAATACTCCCGTTAAATCAAGAATTCGATCAATACTATAGTGGTATCTTCCATTTCCGGGTAATGTTTATTGTATACATCAGTACTGAATAATAAGTTACATTTTCGCTTTGCTATTAACTTTTCCATGAAAAATTTATCACAGAAAAATGATCTCTAGATATCCAGTTATTTTTATGGCAAGACAGGAGGCTTCATATTTGCTTTAATTGTTCCCCTCTGATGAGCTGTGGGCGAAATGCGCGCGTCAGTGGCCCTCGGTGATCTGAGACTTAATATTAATTTCATTTAGATTTGAATCTATTTATTTTGTGTCTCAGATCCCGAGTCTATTCTACCGCTATTGTTAATCGCTAATATTGGGGCAATTGAAATATATGTATCTACTATGCATTTAGCTATTTTACTAGACAGTAAGATCTCACAAGCTTAGATTGAATATCTTATTTATCTCCTCACCAGTAGCGGAAAAGTACTTTTATCCACGGAGACTGCTTATTGAGCTTCTCTATACTATGCTTATCTGGGTTTATCACTACATACCGATTTAAGAATCTAGATAAACTTTATTATCGTGCCATTACTTTTATATATATATATATATATATATCTCATGTACTGCAGGAAATGCAGTCAGGGAGCTTCATTTATTTCCATAAGCACTTGATATATATACAATATTAAATATCACAGCAGTACGTTATGCAGATACGCTGAACAGTAGGTAGTGCAACTTTATACCATAATTGAGGACTGCAAAACTATGTTTTGCACACACCATTAGGAAAAGGTACCTGAAAACTTGTGAACAGGACCTTTTACCAATCTATTTCGATACTTACTTACCAGATCAGTATTCTTAAAACTTTTTCCTTGACCGGCTACAAGTTTTGTTACATTGTTATAAGGTTTTGACACTATTAAGTTTGTCTATTGCATATAGACACTGATTTTACAGTCTATATAGCTCATGCTTTCTTATACAGTCACTGTGGATTGCAGAATTTTATTTTGCACACATTATGAAGTGTAGGTCTCGGAAAATTTATGTACAGGACCTTTAACCCATTTATATATACTTTCGTTATTTATCGGTACCTATTTGTGATTCACCTAGCTGTTCACTATTTATGTACCTACTTCAGTTTACTTAGATTCAGTAGACCACTTATATACTATTCGGTCTATACATTTGTATAGCTATCGCCATTTTCGGGCTAGAGTGGATTGCAAAACAGTCTCCTGCATAGACCACTAGACTCAGGTCTCTGGATATTTCTAAACAGGACCTTTTTCTTTTCACTTTATTTGTGTATATACCTTAGTTTATTATTATTTATTTTTTTGCACAGACCATTAGATTTAGGTCTCTGGATATCCCTAAACAGGACCTTTTTCATTCCTTTGTGTATATACCTCAGTTTATTACTATTTGAGTATTATCAACGTGAGGGACACTCATCATAAATTTTAAGGATCACTATTAAAGGTTATATTTTAAACAAATTTAGGGCATTCATTTTCTGTTTTTTCATTACTAATTGTCTTTACTGCACTGGCCAAATATTCATCTCCTGTCTTTAATAAAATGTAGATTATTCGGTCATGTTGGCTAATAATCCCTAATTGTCAGTCCTGCTGTATATAGGCAAATGAAAAATAAAAAATAAAAAAACACTTGTGCAAGTTCTGAATTTAGAATCCTTGGTCAGTTGCACCCCTGAGACTGCAATGTACAAAGCATGCACAAATAAATCTGTCTTGATTATCTTTGCAAAATAACGCAAAAGAAAGAAGAAAAAAGGAGAAAGATAGGACAGACTAGTACCAATAGTCCTAGTAGAGTGGGTTTCCCTTAGAGAAAAGGGAAATAGTGGCGGGAACCGTTAGTGTCTAATAGCACAATCCCAAATATAAAACGTAGCTTTTAATAATAACTGACTAAAAGAACACAAATAATGGTGGATGAAATTGCCCTCCAAAACAGCTATGTCTGTATATAGCCGAACAACGGCACCTCCAGGAGCGGTCAGAAAAAGAGTCCCTCTTGGGGACTGGCAGCTATTAATAGCAGAGTGTAAAAAAGAGGTAGAACAATGTTACAAAATAAGTAACCACACGCTACTTGATACTGAGTAGTGTAATAAGTAACCACACACTGCTTGATACTAAGTTGTGTGGATATATTGGCAAGACAGTATCCACTGTGAGTCTATATTACCCTCACAGGATACGATAAAGTATCAAGGTGGAATACTGTCAGGATAAATAGTAAATTATATGGTGTGATTACCAATACAATAAACCTTACAGGATCATGTTTGATGCTGCAAGTAAGAACCTGTCCAATAATAAAGCTAAATAGCTGACACAAATTAGGGAGAGAGGTCCCAAGAGGGACTCTTTTTCTGACCGCTCCTGGAGGTGCCGTTGTTCGGCTATATACAGACATAGCTGTTTTGGAGGGCAATTGAATCCACCATTATTTGTGTTCTTTTAGTCAGTTATTATTAAAAGCTACGTTTTATATTTGGGATTGTGCTATTAGACACTAACGGTTCCCGCCACTATTTCCCTTTTCTCTAAGGGAAACCCACTCTACTAGGACTATTGGTACTAGTCTGTCCTATCTTTCTCCTTTTTTCTTCTTTCTTTTGCATTTTTGGTGAAGCTATTCACTAGGGGTTATTCCCCACATAGGAGATGTTTATTTAAATCATCCCCCCCCCCCTTTTCTTTCTTGTTTTTTATGATATTTATGCTCAGGGTTTCAATACCCAAATTCAGCCTCTGTTTATCCTCCCACCTCAAATGACAACACTTCTAGCTGGAGTTGCTGACCCAACAGCTAGACGAAATGACATTAGCAATGTCTTTTCATTAGAACCCTTGGGATGTAATAATCCGAATGATATTAACAATGTATTTTTTTCAATTCAGCAACTCTATAAGCTACAAATAAAAGGATATTGGGAAGTCACCAGTCTACGCCATTACCTAGACCAGAAATTGGTACCAAGAGGCTTAAGACCGGAGATTTCCACACCCGATAAAGTTAATACTGAGGATAAACTTAAAGAGTGGAATGATATTCTTATAAACTGCTCATATAAACTTATGCAGTTTCTTGTTAAACTTGAGGAGGAGAATTTTGAAAAAGTAAATAAAGATTTACAAAATGAGGTTATCAAAGTCAAAGAATTCCAGTCTAATTCAGAGTACACACTAATGGAAAACAAATTACAAAACAATATAGACAACTTTACAACACATATTAAAGAAAAGAAACATTACAAATTTCAACGAGATTACAAAGATTTTAAGGAAGGCACAATATTTAGGCAAACCAAGAGATCAAACATACGAGCTAATAGAAAAAATAGTTACTCTTCAGGCAATACAGAATGGACGGACTCAGATTCTGGTCCAACACAAGGCAAGAATCCATCCTCTGGCTTGAAAACCCCCCATTCTACAAGAAGGGGGATATTAAAAGATCCAAACAAAACTGTAGCTTTCTTAGACACCCCTCCCCCATCTACTACAGTATCCTCGTCGGGCTCTACTTCTTTTTTAGACCAAGCCTGGCCCCTACCACAGAGGGGAAGGTTACGAGACCGGCAGAGATGGGGGTACAAACCCAACCGCAGCAACTCCAGGAATTAGATCAGTTGGATATTTCCAACATGAAAATTATCAATCTTTCAAATTTCAAACTCCTTCCCGATCACATTACACTATTGAATAAAGGATTATCATTCGTACCCACCCCGAGCGCAGACAAGTTTGAATGGCTGAAGGATATTAACCTATTTGGCCGTAAACTAGCCTTATGCTCACTACATAAAAAGAAAAATAATAAAGAAGCGAAGGAATTAGGTCTTACCAATGAAGATTTTGTACATTTTCAAACTCTGGTACAACTTCTTACTGAACAAGAAACTGCACCTCCACTTACCAGCTTTAAACCACTAAGTTGGTTTACCCCCAATTTCAGAGACGATATTAACGTGGACCTGTTTGTAAAAATGACTACCGAGACAATCGAATCCTTACCCACACCTATAATTCAACAAAATAATCTTTCATTTGGTGAACAAAAAGCCTTCAAAGACCTAAGCAACAATAAAAATATTGTCATAAAACCATCAGATAAGGGTGGCAACATTGTCATAATGGAAAGGGAGATATATGTGGATATGTGTCTCATACATTTAAATAATTCCTCTTGCTACAGTAAATTGGGGGAGGACCCCACTTCATCCTATTTCAAATCTCTTCGAACCTTATTAGACGGTGCCACGACAAAAGGCATCATAACCAATGACGAATCGAGATTTATTCTGCCTAAAAATTCACCAACCATTGCTACTTTCTATTGCCTTCCAAAGGTGCATAAAAATCTCACTCACCCCCCGGGTAGACCAATTGTCTCTGGAAATCAATGCCTTACAGAAAATGCAAGCAGATTTTTTGAAAATCTTTTACATCCCTTTGTTATAGGGCTAGACTCTTTTCTACAAGATACAAAACAGACTCTATTGACCTTAGAACATCTAACTGTTCCACCTTACACTCTTCTTGCGAGTCTAGATGTGGTATCATTATATAACAATATCCCACATGACATAGGCATCAAAGCTACCTCCTATTTTTTACAGAAGTCCAACAAATTCTCCACACAACACCAACAATTCATATTAGATCTACTTACCTTTGTGCTAATACATAATTATTTTGTATTTAACAGAATATATTATTTGCAGATTAAGGGCACCGCTATGGGGACAGCTTGTGCCCCTAGTTATGCCAATCTATACCTTGGCTGGTGGGAAGAAACTTTAGTATCGGAAATTGACTATGAGTACCGCCAATTGATATTGAATTGGCATAGATACATCGATGATGTGCTTCTTTTCTGGACAGGATCTATTGTGAAATTCCAACAGTTCGTGAATATTCTCAATGACAACAACATCGGATTGCAATTAACATCTGTCATTGATGAAAAGACATTGGAATTTCTAGATCTGAGAATTATATTGGGTATGGATGGCACAGTAACAACTGAACTGTACAGAAAGGCCACTGCTACCAACAGCTTATTGCACTGGCAAAGCCACCACCCATTTAAATTGAAGGCCGCTATACCCTATGGCCAGTATCTAAGGGCACGGAGAAACTGCTCTCAAGAGATTGCCTTCCAGAAAGAAGCAAAGGATATAAAAGCCAGATTCAAGGAACAGGGGTATCCTAATAGAATTCTAAAAAAAAGCGTACCAAAAGGTAAACGGCATGGACAGATCACTCTGTCTTCGTTCTTCGAGACCTATATTACCAAAACAAACTATAAGATGTGTTGGTACCTTTGATCAATATTGGGAACCCGTGAGAAAATTTTTGACAAACAACTGGCCAATTCTTTTACACGATAAAGAACTTCAAGATAATATCACCTCACACCCTACTCTCACGGCATGAAGACCTAAGAATTTGAGAGATTCCCTTGTCCACAGTCACCTGGAACCCCCCATCACAGCTCCATGTTGGCTAACACAGACGAAGGGTACCTACAAATGTGGGTCGTGTAAGGCTTGCAAATATATTAATCCAGCCAAATCTATTCTCTGCACTAAAACTAATAAACAATATGTTATTCGTGATTTTATCAATTGCAGCACCACTAGAATTATCTATGTCATTACATGCAATTGCAATATTCAGTACATAGGTAAGACATACCAACAATTTCGGAGACGCATCCTACAACACATCAATTCAGTCACCAATATTAACATCTGTACACCAGTAGCTAATCATGTTCGATCTCAACATCAAGGGGATCCATGTAGCCTCCACTTTCAAGCCATTGAACGCTTATCTACCAATGCCAGAAGAGGTGACTTTAATATAAGACTATTGAAAAGGGAGTCCAAATGGATTCATGAATTTAAAACTCACACACCCTCGGGTCTTAATGAAGAATTCAATTTCATCCCATTCATACATTAATAAAATTATACTTCATTCCTTATGGCTAATCAAATGGCCTCCAGATAGGGCCCCCCCCGCCCCCCCCCTCCCCTGTTTCATTTTTAGTCACAACATTTATTGTCATTCTGTACATGTTTGCCCTGATGGTCATTACGCCTTTCCAGTGTTCTCTTTGTTTATATTGTCTCCTGAGTTGTGGCATAATTTTCTTATTGTGTCTCAGCTACCTCGAGACACCTTTAATTACCAATACACTCGGTTCCTCCGTATATTTACTTCTATTCCCATTTATATTTTATTTGGACCACCGTGTTCTCTATGTGGATATTGTACGGTATTTAGGATAATTTAGCTCATTATCCTGTCAGTAACCTTCCACTGACGTCTCCTCCTCCTCAGTAGGATAATGCCATTAAGGTAATGTGTATCATCACCTGAATGATTTGTCACTGTAACAATTACGTAATTTGGCATCGGCAGAGTAAGGGTTACAAAGTAACCCCACCCACTATAGACTGCCGAACCTCCCATTGGCTAACCAATTGACCAATGGGATTCGACCTTCTCTCCTATATAAACCGGATCGGAACGGGAGCTCAGTTCCCCTCTGAAGAGCTTTGAGTGGCGAAACGCGCGTCAGGGGCTTGTACCCGGCGTTATCCTCTCCTTTTTACTGCACCATCAGTGTCTTAATACTTTGCTACCGTGCTACTTAGACAGGATAATCTATACCTATCGGCAACTCCGAACCCAGGGGGTTCCGTTTAGGAGCATTTACGGCATCGATATATATCTTTTGAGCGCATTCTATAATTTGGGGGTGGGCATACTACTGATAAGTATTAGGAGCTATTAGGCTTTTTGGGTTAAGGGGTGCCCTCGAAGGCACAAGCGGCTAGGGCTCTTATATATCTAACATATCTACTGAGTGCTTAGTAGTTTTTTTCCCCCTTGCCACACCTATCATTAGCTACCTCTCTCCCTAATTTGTGTCAGCTATTTAGCTTTATAATTGGACAGGTTCTCACTTGCAGCATCAAACATGATCCTGTAAGGTTTATTGTATTGGTAATCACACCATATAATTTACTATTTATCCTGACAGTATTCCACCTTGATACTTTATCGTATCCTGTGAGGGTAATATAGACTCACAGTGGATACTGTCTTGCCAATATATCCACACAACTTAGTATCAAGCAGTGTGTGGTTACTTATTACACTACTCAGTATTAAGTAGCGTGTGGTTACTTATTTTGTAACATTGTTCTACCTCTTTTTTACACTCTGCTATTAATAGCTGCCAGTCCCCAAGAGGGACTCTTTTTCTGACCGCTCCTGGAGGTGCCGTTGTTCGGCTATATACAGACATAGCTGTTTTGGAGGGCAATTGAATCCACCATTATTTGTGTTCTTTTAGTCAGTTATTATTAAAAGCTATGTTTTATATTTGGGATTGTGCTATTAGACACTAACGGTTCCCGCCACTATTTCCCTTCTCTAAGGGAAACCCACTCTACTAGGACTATTGGTACTAGTTTGTCCTATCTTTCTCCTTTTTTCTTCTTTCTTTTGCATTTTTGGTGAAGCTATTCACTAGGGGTTATTCCCCACATAGGAGATGTTTATTTAAATCACCCCCCCCCCACCTTTTCTTTCTTGTTTTTTATTATATCTTTTCAAAATAACAAACACATTGGACTTTAACCCCTTAAGGACAGAGCCAAATGTACACGTTGTGAACGAAACAAAATGTAAACAAAACCTGGCATTTGCGCTACATGTCTGTCCAACCGTAATTCACCTCTTTCATATTAAATGCACCCACCCTTATTATATATCATTTTATTCAGGGGAAACAGGGCTTTCATTTAATATCAAATATTTAGCTATGAAACATAATTTAATATGAAAAAAATGGGAGAAAATAAGATTTTTTTAGATTTTTTTAGTTCTACATGACATTTTAACGGTCAATGTCATAATACTGTTTGCTTTTACTGCAATAAAATACACATATTTGTATTCAGCAAAGTATCACGTGTAAAACAGTACCCCCTATGTACAGGTTTTATGGCGTTTTGGGAAGTTACAGGGTCAAATATAGCACGTTACATTTGAAATTGAAATTCACCAGATTGGTTACGTTGCCTGTGGGACTTTATAGTAGCCCAGGAATGAAATTTACACCCATAATGGCATACCATTTGCAATAGTAGACAACCCAAGGTATAGCAAATGGGGTATGTCCAGTCTTTTTTAGTAGCCATTTGGTCACAAACACTGGCCAAAGTTAGCGTTAGTATTTGTTTGTGTGTGAAAAATGCAAAAAACACCAATTTTGGCCAGTGTTTGTGACTCAGTGGCTACTAAAAAAGACTGGACATACCCCGTTTGCAATACCTTGGGTTGTCTACTATTGCAAATGGTATGCCATCATAGGGGTAATTTTCATTCTTGGGCTACCATTGGGTCTCAAAGGCAACGTACCCAATCTGGCAAATTTTAATGTGAAAAAAATGAAACACAAGCCTTATATTTGACGCTGTAACTTTTGATAACATCATAAAATCTGTACATGAGGGGTACTGTTGTACTTGGGAGACTTCGCTGAACACAAATATTTGTGTTTCAAAACAGTAAAAAGTATCACAGCAATAATATCGTCCGTGTAAGTGCTGTTTGTGCATGAAAAATGCAAAAAACTTCACTTTTACTGGCGATATCATCGTTGCAATACATTTTACTGTTTTTAACCCCTTAAGGACACAACTTCTGGAATAAAAGGGAATCATGACGGAATATTTCCGTCATGTGTCCTTAAGGGGTTAAACACTAATATTTGTGTTCAGCGAAGTCCCCCAAGTAAAACAGTACCCCCCATTTACAGGTTTTATGGTGTCTTGGAAAGTTATAGGGTTAAATATAGTACTAGCAAATTAAATTCCCTTTACTTTCGGCATGGGTTGTCAGGCAGGTCCCGCTAATTGTAATTAATTAAGATGCCCAATTATGTAAAATTATTACATAAATATATATGTACAGTTAATATATGTATATTTATACGTATGTGAATATATATGTATATATATATATATCTATATATATATATGTTTTTTAAATATTTTTATTTATATATAGGTATATATATAGTGATATATACTTATATATTTATGTATATAGATATATATTATTTTGTTCTATGTGTATTTTGATATAGATATATATATTAATATCACAATACAGTTAGAACGAAATAACACACATCTATATATTTTTTAATTATTTTTTTTAATTATTTATTTTATTTTTTTAAACGTATTTACATATTTAATTTTTTTATATTCTATATAAATATATATAACAATAATTATATATATATATATATATATTTTTTTTTTTAAAAGGATAAGACTAAAGTGAAGTGGCTGTTCCACTAGAGATGGAGAAATTTGGACATCCACTTCACCAAATGATATCTCTAGATTTATTACAATAATTGTTAGGTATAACCTTTATTAAGCCGACTAGGCAAAGCAAAAATGATAAATAATAATAAAGTAGTAGTGAAACACTCGTGAAAAAACACGTGAAGTAAAAAGTGGGTAGATGTGGTTTGGATATCCTCAGTATGTATTGGGGTAATTTGGATAACTTAGCTGAGAACACTAGTAACCAGTACAGTATAGTACCGTGTATGTTCAGTCACATATCACATAATTACTCCCCCTAGAGTCTACAGGGATCTAAAAATCCCAACTATATA
Organism: Pelobates cultripes; assembly: GCA_933207985.1. Classification (NCBI taxonomy): domain Eukaryota; kingdom Metazoa; phylum Chordata; class Amphibia; order Anura; family Pelobatidae; genus Pelobates; species Pelobates cultripes. Next base: position 362,416,890 of record OW240913.1, on the reverse strand, counting down.
GAGGTACATCCACAGAGATTCCCATAGACACTAGTATATTTTCACAGCATACACTTTCAGTTTAGATAAATAGTATCCATATAAATTAAACTTATCATACAGATTTATCCAAAGTGTTGCAGGTAAAGAGCCTGTGGTCTGTCATGTAAGGATTTGGAGTTAGTAAATACACTAGTATCACTCCTAGATGAAAATGATGTCCATCTGTCTACTGAATATACTAAACTGAAACCAAAAAGCCGATTTACCCCCAACTTCGCTAGCTTCAGAAATCTAGATCTATTCTTAGAAGCAGTAAAGAGCGAGATTGAGGGTATAGAGAGCAATTGCTTTGATTCTTTCCCTAATGACAATCTCTCTAAAATAGAGCAAATAGCTCTTAAGTCATTGAAAGAGAATGACCAGTTGGTTATTAAACCAGCAGACAAGGGAGGCAATGTGGTAGTTATGAATGTATCTGACTATGAAAATATGGTACAGAAGGTCCTAAGTAACAATGACACCTATATGATTTTGAAAGTGGACCCCACAAATTCATTCCTAATGCAATATAAGGAAATACTAGATGAGGGCCGCAGTGGGGGGCTGCTGTCCGGGGATGAATATGAATTCATTTTGAACCGATGTCCCAGGATAGCAACCTTCTACTGCCTACCCAAAATTCATAAAAATACACAATATCCACCGGGTCGCCCCATCGTTTCTGGGGTTGATAATTTGACCCAAAATGGGAGTCTCTACATTGAAAAGATAATAAGACCTTTTGTTGAACAACTACCATCATATGTTAGAGATACAAAACAGGCACTGTCACTCTTCTCGAACCTCCAGCTACCAACGTCAGCAAAGCTTTGCAGCCTGGATGTTGAGGCCCTGTACTCTTCAATTCCCCATGAACGGGGCATTCAACATACAAGATATTTTCTAGATCAGAGAGGTCCCAATCATACTTGCCATACCGAATTTGTACTAAAACTATTAGGCTATATTTTGTCGCATAACTACTTTTTATTTCATGACAAATTCTTTCACCAGATAAGGGGGACGGCGATGGGTACGGCGTGTGCGCCCTCCTACGCCAATCTCCACTTAGGCTGGTGGGAGTTACAGACCATGAAATCCAGTACCCTCTCGAGCTATATACCTAAAATACATACATGGCTTAGGTATATAGATGATATCTTTATTGTATGGCTGGGTGATGAAGAAGATTTCAATAAGTTTGTCTCTCTACTGAATATAAACGAAGATAATTTAAGATTTACAGCAGAATTTGGAGGACATACATTGAATTTTCTAGACATAACCATTTCCATCAACAGGAATGGATCTTTGAAAACAACTCTTTTTAAGAAGCCAACAGCATCCAATGCATTCCTTAGTTGGGATAGCTTCCATCCTAGGCCTCTTAAACAAGGCATTCCTGTAGGACAATATCTGAGGGTACGTAGGAATTGTACAGACCTATCAGATTTTAAGGTAAAAGCAGCTTTACTGAGACAACAATTTCGGGAAAAAGGTTACCCGAATAAATGCCTCAAGAAAGCGTACAAAAGAGCCATAGAATTGAACAGAGATGACCTTATTCTAGACCAATCTAAGCAAAATCGTTGAATAAGACTATCCGTATGATTGGAACCTTCGATACAGGATGGAATACAGTGAAAAGGTCGATTGAGAAATTCTGGCCCATCCTTTTAAAGGATGTCCATCTTAAAGACGTCCTTACCCCTAGGGCAACTATTACAGCACGCAGGGGGAGAAATCTTCGTGATATGTTGGTACCAAGCCACTTTTCAGTGAAACAGAAGAAAATGAGTTGTCTGGGTCGAAATCCCCCCTGTGGTTCCTATGGATGCGGAAGATGCGTCGCATGCAAGTACATTCTTCGGGACTCGAAGAGAGTCCAAGATAGTGCTGGACAACAGAGTTTTGGGATCACCCAGTTTTTTAACTGCAACACTGCTGGTTTAGTATACCTCCTTACCTGTAGTTGCAAAATGATGTATGTAGGAAAAACGTTTAGACCCTTTAAGGAACGAATCAAAGAACATGTAAGATCCCCAAAAAACCGCATTGAAACCCCAATTTCAAGACATCTAAAAAACTGCCATGCGGGTGACTCTAGTGCAATCAGGTTTTGAGGACTAGAGTGGGTCAAACGTGACCAGAGACGAGGAGATTATGATAAACTTCTACGCCAAAAAGAATGTAGATGGATATATAAACTAAAAACCCTTAACCCCAATGGTTTGAATGAAGGGTTTTCATTTTCTCCCTACATTTAAGCCTTGCCATTTAGTGTTTAATCACCAAATATACTCTAGTTGGAGTAATCACTATCAACTACACACCCTGTAAATATGTCTGTATATATCTGTTTAATATAATAGAAATCCTTTTTGTCTATACTATATTTTTCTGTGATCTACGTTTATAATAATTTTTTGGTATCTATACCTTATACCTGGCACGCATTTAGTCCATTGGGACCCTGATCATTTCAGCTATTTTGCCATTATGGGAATAATATCTATTTAATGTCTAATTCACCTTTATGGTGGAACAGTGTCTGATAAATGCATTTAGTAGACTCTTATCTAATTGGGTCTTATGCTCAATGAGTGCTGTTAACACCATGATATGACTTAGGAGTTTATATCACCATTATAGTGACTGATAGATCGAAATAAGCAATGAGTTATGACTGCATTTTGAGCCTTATAATTGACTCTGTGTTACATGTTTCTCTTTCCTTTTACAACATAGATGCCTTGCTGAATGAAGGCTAACTGTATCTATCAGAACGCTCTTAATTAACTCCTACTATATAGCTAATAATGTAGAAAATAGACCCTTAAGAGGTGTCTCTGTACTGCATGTGTATGCAGTCAGCCTGTTACTATGGCGATATTTGATGCTCCTTGTGAGCACACGTGATCTGTAGATGGACAGACTTGTTGAAGGAGGAGGACGCGATCGGGTCATAGCCACGCCCCCAACTAAGCCGATTGGATACACAACCATATGGGCGGCACGCTTCCCGATATAAATTTACCCTCCTTCCTTCAGCCGTGCTAGGTGCTCTTGATAAAGGCGTGTGATCACGCCGAAACGCGCGTCGAGCGTTTGCCGGTCTTTTGTTTTTACTAGTGGGGGATGTGAATAGTGATTTAGTCACTACAACTGGGGGACATTTAGATTATCTATTTTGACTATTTAGCTGGCATTATTCTCCTTTTATTTTTAAGCCATAATTAGGGTCACTACTAGGACTCTTTATATACCTAGTTAGAATATACAGCTAGTGATCTTTAGTGTTAGGCTGCCTTGAAGCAGCAGTGTGCAGCATTCATAGGAGTCTTCAAGCAGCAGTGTGTAGTATAGACATGAGCTGGATCTAGCAAGTGCAGGTAGTCTCTATATATTGAAGTGCTCTTTTGTGCCTGGGAGGGATTCATGCTGTTGGGTGGGCACCTCTATATATCTATATAGGAACTATGTAAGTTTATCCATCCTTTAAGACATCTGCATATTAACCTCCAGGACTTTTTTACTCAAACTATCTGTCTAGATCTATGTAAGTCTTTACCTACTGTGATGACCACCTAAATACTGAGTAACACACTATACATACAGTGTCTCTCAGCTTTTCCCTAGACTTTGTCTTTACCTGCAACACTTTGGATAAATCTGTATGATAAGTTTAATTTATATGGATACTATTTATCTAAACTGAAAGTGTATGCTGTGAAAATATACTAGTGTCTATGGGAATCTCTGTGGATGTACCTCTATATAGTTGGGATTTTTAGATCCCTGTAGACTCTAGGGGGAGTAATTATGTGATATGTGACTGAACATACACGGTACTATACTTTACTGGTTACTAGTGTTCTCAGCTAAGTTATCCAAATTACCCCAATACATACTGAGGATATCCAAACCACATCTACCCACTTTTTACTTCACGTGTTTTTTCACGAGTGTTTCACTACTACTTTATTATTATTTATCATTTTTGCTTTGCCTAGTCGGCTTAATAAAGGTTATACCTAACAATTATTGTAATAAATCTAGAGATATCATTTGGTGAAGTGGATGTCCAAATTTCTCCATCTCTAGTGGAACAGCCACTTCACTTTAGTCTTATCCTTTTAAAATTATTTTGTGGGGTTATGCCCCTTGATATCTCTGTAACCCTTCTTTGGAATTAGCGATGTGGACTTAGTCCACCTCTATTTTTCCTTTCTTGTTCTATATATATATATATATATATATATTTAATCAGTATCAGTCTACGTGTAATTTGATATTAATATATATATATATATATATATATATATATAATTATATATATATTAATAGTAAAATACACCTAGACAGTATACGTGTGTGTATGTAAGATCTAAGTATATATATATATATATATATTTTTTTTTTTTACACTTATTAATTTATTTTATTTTTATTTTCAGCCAGCAGGGGGCCACCTATCATTACAGGCAGCCCCCCTGCTGGCAATGCAGGAGGCAGCTATCCAGGCCATGTGATTGTGAGGTCCTCACAAGGACCTCACTCTCACATGGCCGTGGGGCACTGGAGGAGGAGGATCTGCCGCGGGGGGGCTCCCTGGGATTCCCCTAAAATAGGACGTAATAGTACGCACTCCGGTCTTAAGGGGTTAATATTGAGATTCAAAAAGTAAATTCCCATTGTTATTATTATTATTTATAAAGCGCCAACAAATTCTGCAGCACTGTACAATGGGTGGCCTAACAGACACGTATATGTAACCAGACAAATGGACACACAGGAACAGAGGGATTGAGGGCCCTGCTCAATGAGTTTACATGTTAGAGGGAGTGGGGTATAGTGACGGTAACAGAGGGATTGAGGGCCCTGCTCAGTGAGTTTACATGTTAGAGGGAGTGGGGTATAGTGACAGTAACAGAGGGATTGAGGGCCTGCTCAGTGAGTTTACATGTTAGGGGGAGTGGGGTATAGTGACACAGTAACAGAGGGATTGAGGTCCCTGCTCAGTGAATTTACATGTTAGAGGGAGTGGGGTATAGTGACACAGTAACAGAGGGATTGAGGGCCCTGCTCAGTGAGTTTACATGTTAGAGGGAGTGGGGTACAGTGACACAGTAACAGAGGGATTGAGGGCCCTGCTCAGTGAGTTTACATGTTAGAGGGAGTGGGGTATAGTGACACAGTAACAGAGGGATTGAGGGCCTTATCAGTGAGTTCACATGCTAGAGTGAGTGGGGTATAGTGACAGTAACAGAGGGATTGAGGTCCTGCTCAGTGAGTTTACATGTTAGAGGGAGTAGGGTATAATGACACAGTAACAGAGGGATTGAGGGCCCTGCTCAGTGAGTTTACATGTTAGAGGGAGTGGGGTATAGTGACACAGTAACAGAGGGATTGAGGGCCTGCTCAGTGAGTTTACATGCTAGAGGGAGTGTGGTATAGTGACACAAAAGGTAAGAGTAGGGTAGAAAGGAATATATTAGGGAATAAATGTATAAAAGGCACTTGAAAATAAAATAGTTACTTCTCTAGTCAACCATCTCTAACCATGGAAACGGTCTTTCACACTCTGCTTTGCTGAAGAGTTTTAATGCTTGTTTATTGTTTTTAGTTTGGTTATCCCATCACTACCTGCTTTCTATGTTTCTAAAATGCATGTAGAAAAATATAAAATTGCTGAAACATAACTCAGTGTTATGGACCCAGACTCCCCTCTGTTACCACCAGTGTGACATTATTATATAACAGTATGTGGGCGATAACTTGGTTCAGTAATGAAAGGAATCATGATTCAGAGGGAAATTGCGTTGTTACTGGGTTATAGGTCCACTTTGATAAATGTACAAAATGCTTTCTGGTATATTGAAGTGTTTTTGCAATTTTCATTTTTTTAAACTGCCTTCAAAACCACACGTGCTGTATTCCTTTGGAATATAATAAAAAATGATATAATTTGGGATTCAATGGAAATGTAGCTGCTTTGATGTTCTTTTCTCTTTCAGTTCTGGAGTTTTGGAGATTGGTGGGATGTCGTAGTCGATGACAGGCTGCCATATTTAGATGGGGAACATTTGTCTGCTAGACCATCAACTGAAAATGAATTATGGCCTTGCCTTTTGGAGAAAGCCTACGCAAAGTAATTTCCTTATTCATTGTGAGGATTTGGGGGTCTGTTTAATAAACCTGGTGCATCAAACTTTGGCCCCATTGTGAGATCTTGTTGAACTACAAATCTCATAAATTTCTGTCTACTATGATTGAATTATGGAGCTTTAGTTTAAAAGTCTGGAGGGCACAGTAAAATATCTTTGAATTAACTCCTTAGTGCTCAATACCTTCTGTACACAGGTTGCAGATGTATATATCCTTAATTAATTAATTAATTAATTATTATTAACAATAGTGTTAATTTCTTCTTTATTTGCATGATCTTTCAAAAAAATCCTCAAATAATGAATGTGACAAGAGCAATCTCGCCACATTGCATTGGAGAAGCCTGGTTGCTCTGGACTATGGCCCCATGATAAAATGCTTGATTTTCCCCTGCGGAGACACGAAAGCCGGGTCATTCGGTGCTGGCCTTGTTTGAGCAGTGATACCCCAGATAGCTAAGCCATGGAGCCCATTCGTATAATGAAAGACTATGGGAAAGACTTTGGCTCCATGGCAATTGAACTGTATGTGTGTGCTCTGAGCGCCATTCAGTAATAATGTGCGCTCAGATCTGAGCTATCTGGGGATATGTTGAATGTACCTGTTTTGTGCAATGGCTGCACAGTTATATGTTTTTATGTGTTTTATTGTCTTTTGCTGCCATGTGTTCAATGGAGTTTTGCCTCTGTCCTTGGAGATAATTGGATTACTTCCCAATTATCTCCAGGATAGAAGACTCTGTGGAACTGGTTTTGGGCAGAAAAGCCATGCTTCCTTTGGTCACAAAGGACTACGATCTATCTTTTGAACCACTGGACCAATTTGTATGATTTTGACGTATGTTTGTATTTGGAGTATGCTGATTCTGTAAGTTATATGTGAATTTGATGCATACTTTTCAAGTTATGAATAATGTGGAAAAATTTTATTTCTCTGCTTGTTATAATTACATTACCCATTGTGTAAGGTAATTGTATCACAGGCAGAGGGGAGGATTTTGTGTGGGAGTGTCTGAGTGTTTTGTATGTGTTTATTGGTTGTGTTCCAAAACCCTGTGGGTGGTACTAATGTGTATATAAGAACAATAACCCCACAGCTCTGACTGTTCACTGCTTGACCCTCAACACAGAGCTTTGTCTCGTTCTTGGGGGGATTTATTGTAGGCTGATCCAGTTGACTGCTAGGAGTGTAAACCTATTCGTATGGTTTTTCCTATTCGGCTGTTTACAGCATTTATATGGTTTCCTGTTCGGCGGATTGGCGTTCTGCAGTAGCTGTGCCTGTGTCTCTGGAAGGGAAGATCTACTAAACGGCGGTTTAACCCTTTTATGCCTGGGGGTGCCGTTACAATGAAAAACAGTATAGTGGCTTATTTACTCACATAAACAAAGTAAAGGAAGCAGAGTCCTTGTATTCAAACTTCTCAAATTGTAATAACTTGAAAATAAACAATATGGATATTGCATTCTCTTGTTCATCTATATTATTCAGTAATTTGAGTTTTTTCTCTCTCTATCAGCTAAATGTGGCGCCACATGAAAGTTAAATACATAAATACACTCTTTATGAATACTGATATGAAAAACATATATAAACAGATTGATTTCAGTAAAGCAAAAATGTACCACTTCTGATGGTCATTTATATTCCTAATTCCATGGTAGTAAAGATGTTAAACAATGGTTTGCAATTAACTGACAACCAACCGAATATAAGCCTAATCTTAACTACAATTATCACTGAATTTAAAAAATAAAATAAATTAAATTATTTTTATTATTGGATTTTTTCCATAGTGAATAAATGGTTGTTGAATGGTTGTCAAACAAACAAAACAAGAAGAGTTCCTAGAATAGGAACTACATAATCCTACATAACCCTAATAGATCATTTGCTGTACCAAGGTAAGTATAGTGTTTACGGGAAAAGACCACCGAGCCCCTGAAGTGCCTCTGATGAGCCACTCTGGCAAACGGTGCGCGTCAGGGGTTCGGCTGTCTTTCCCTGTAAACACCATACTTACCTTGATACAGCTAATGATCTATATCGATCTGAAAGGAAAGACCAGACCACTGACCACCATGTTCAATTTTTTTATTTTTAATCATCTCTCCAGGTCTAAGTTTAGATTAGCAAGTTCACATGATTGGGGTATATTTAAATAGGTGCCCTCCAAGGCACAAGCTTTATTTTGTAGTGCTAGCAGGGACTCGGGGTATAGCTAGTGTTTATTGTAACTACTTGTATATGTTACCTCTAACTAGATACATTTGTTGTCCTAGCTTTGTATTTGATCAACTTGCTTTCTTTCTGTTGTATGTGGAGTGAATTGGTTAAGTTAAGTTTTGTTCCCTAACAAAGGGTTATGTAGGATATACCCGTTCCTATTCTAGTAACTCTCTTCTTGTTTTATTTGTTTGTTTATAATTTTTTATTTCTTTTTAATTACTGATATTCACTCTCTAGGGTTATCTCCCCCTTTTTTTCTGAGAGTTTCCTATATATCACATTGGCTCACCTTTCTCTCTCTCTTTAAATTGAATGGTTGTCAAATTCATCAATAAATGACCCAGTCACCCAATGACATGAATCTGTAGCATTTACATATTAAGGATGGCTGGCACACCAAGGCTTATGTACAAAGTATCAGCCAGAAATTAATCAGCTGGGCATTAACAGCATTTTAGAATTTGGCTGCTACTTGAAAATATTAAACGTATTAGGCAATTCAATGGATTTTCCTCGATGTCCCATGAAGCCGGATTATGTGACACCCATGTACCACACTTATAACGTCACAACAACAACAACAACAAAAAAATCATTGGTTGAAATAAAAAAAAATTAAAACATCCTGAAATTTTACATTTACTTTTCTTTTTCAGGCTCCTTGGATCATATCAAAACTTGCATTTTGGAGCACCTGCAAACGCCTTTACAAACTTTACCGGTGGCCTGGCGATGTCATTTGAATTGAAGAGTGATATTGAGCTGTCTGACCTGTTTCACATGATTAAATATGCAACACCAGAGACTGTCATGACATGCACCACGAAAAAGAAGGTAACATATTCAGATAAATACACATGGTGAATGACTATTGATAAAATCTGATTGATGTTGAGAGGGCCCTGGTGCAAGACATTTTTGGGGGACACCACTGGTACAATGGTGACCAAAAGATAGATCCCCATATATATATCATTATTTCATACAACTCCCACGATGCAATGCCGATTCTACTATTTGGCCATGCTTGCAGAATTGTATTTGTGAGCAGTGTTTGTGTGTTTGAATGCAATTATGTTTGTTTGTGGAGTATGTGTGTGCATGTATGGGGTGTATTTGTATGTACTGTTGCCATTGGAATGCAATGGTATATTTCTATGTAATGTTTTCGTTTGAATACAGGGGTGTGTTTGTGTGTAGTGTTGATGTTTGAATGAAGGGGTTGTAACGGCACCCCCAGGCATAAAAGGGGTTAACAGCCATTTAGGAGATATTCCCTTTCAGATATACAGGCAGCTACTGTAGACATCAAGCCACCGCACCGGACAAGCATTTGATTGCCGTAAACAGCCGAACCGTAACCATACGAATAGCTACTAGCAGCTGAACAGGAGAAGCACCCAAGCGGCTTACACTCCTGGCAATCAGTCTCTAACAGCATACAGTAAATCCCCCCAAGAACAAGACAAAGCTCCGTGTTGAGAGTCAAGCAGTGAACAGACCAGAGCTGTGGGGTTATTGTTCTTATATACACATTCTTACACATTAGTACTACCAACAGGTTTTTGTAAAACAACCAATAAACACGTACAATACACTCAGACACTCCTACACAAAATCCTCCACGCTGCCTGTGATACAATTACCTTACACAATGGGTTAGTGTAATTATCACAGGCAGAGAAATACAGTTTTTCCACATTATTCATAACTTTAAAAGTATGCATCACATTCACTTACATTTTCAGAATCAGCATACTCCAAATACAAACATACGTCAAAATCATACAAATTGTTCCAGTGGTTCAAAAGATAGATCGTAGTCCTTTGTGACCAAATGAATAATGCCTTTTCTGCCCAAAACCAGTTCCACAGAGTCTTCTGTCCTGGAGATAATTGGGAAGTAATGCAATTATCTCCAAGGACAGAGGCAAAACTCCATTGAACACATGGTAGCATAAGACAATAAAATACATAAAAATATATAACTGTGCAGCTATTGCATAAAACAGGTACATTCAGGTACATTATTACTGAATGGCGCTCAGATCACATACATACAGTTCAATTGCCATGGAGCCAAAGTCTTTCACGTAATCTTTCGTTAGACTAATGGGCTCCATGGCATAGCTATCTGGGGTATCACTGTTCAAATAGGGCAAGTACTGAATGACCCGGTTTTCGTGTCTTTGCAGGGGAAAATCAAGCGTTTCAACATGGGGCCATAGTCTAAAGGCAGCAGGCGGGCAACAAGGCTCCTCCAATGCACAGTGGCGAGATTGGTCTTGTCACAGGGGGGTTTGTATACAATGCTAGCCTTTTAATACAGGGGTGTGTTTGTGTGTAATGTTTGCATTTGAATGCAGGGGTGTACTTGCATGTAATGTTTGCTTGCTGTGATGTATGCACATATGCACTGCCATATACATACATACAGACACAGATGCACATACACATGACACACACACAAATGCACACATATATACATACACTGACTCATACAAACCCACAGTAAAACATACATACTCTCACACACACAGACAAATACACACAGATGCATGATTAAGGCTCTTGGGAGATGAAACATTACATGGTAAAGTGGTATTCCCTTAAATAATATTACACCATCATGATCTTATGGTGCTGCCCATATTTTCTTCTTCTTACATTGTTCAGAAATACCATCACATGGTCAATGCACTTCGCACCACCCGAATAGGCCCCCCAGTGTGCGGGCCCACATGCAGCCAGTGTGGCAGTAGTTCCGCCACTGATCTTATAATTGAACTTTGTCTTGTTCTTGGGGGGATTTACTGTATGCTGTTAGAGACTGATTGCCAGGAGTGTAAGCCGCTTGGGTGCTTCTCCTGTTCAGCTGCTAGTAGCTATTCGTATGGTTACGGTTCGGCTGTTTACGGCAATCAAATGCTTGTCCGGTGCGGTGGCTTGATGTCTACAGTAGCTGCCTGTATATCTGAAAGGGAATATCTCCTAAATGGCTGTTAACCCCTTTTATGCCTGGGGGTGCCGTTACAACCCCTTCATTCAAACATCAACACTACACACAAACACACCCCTGTATTCAAACGAAAACATTACATAGAAATATACCATTGCATTCCAATGGCAACAGTACATACAAATACACCCCATACATGCACACACAGTGGGATATAATGTAACCAGCTAACTAAAAACACATTCCAGTATTCTGTATTCAGTGAGAATAATATGGCTCAAATCCATGTGAGTGAGAGCCTTGAATTGCCCAGCTAGGGTAAATTACTACCTTATTTCTCCATCCTCTCATCCCTAGGGAGCATCGTTTTATTTCAGTCTTATGGAGAAGAGCGTACTAATAGGGGAGGACCCCACAGGAACATAGTGGAAGAGGGGGTCTCCCTGGGGCACGTAGTAAGAGGGGGTGACGTGCAGCACATGCCTGTTCTGTCATGGTCCTCTCAGTACTTGTGGAGCAGAAACAAAGGGGTCTACGTTTTTCTCTCTGCATTGATTTCCCAGCTCCCTTGCATGCCCTGTATTGATGCTTGGAGCCGTGATGTGACGCCACCCTGGCCCGTGCATCGAGAGCAGAAGGGAGCTGGACAATGCTGATCCCAGCAGCAAACCACTGCACCCTACTGAGCCTGTGTGTGTATATGAGTCTGTGTATGTATATTAATGTATTTTTGTGTATGAATCTGTGTGTGCTTATATGTCTTCATTTGTGTGTTTGTATATGAGTTTGTGTGTATTATATCAATGTGTGTGTGTGTGTATGTGTCCATGTATGTGTGAATATGCATGTATACATGTACATGTATATTAATGTGTATATAATTGTGAGTATGTGTGTGTAATTTCCCTAACAAAGGTAGGTTGGGCAGGTTGCAAATTGAGCCACAGAAAAAGCTGGTGCTAACGCGCATGTGCAGCAAATGCAGCACTGGCTATGACCTCCCCATAGAATCAATACTTTCCTATTGGGAAAAATCTGAAGCTGGATCTTCAGCATCCAATACCAGACCAAAGGCCTGTTTCAATCCAAGAAGCACCTCCAGTAGCTCTGTGGGAGACAGCTACTGGATGCAGACTTAGAGCTGCAATATGAACATTCTCTGGAACTGCTATGTTTTACAGTACAACAGGGATACTGCACCCTTGGTGTCACCATACCCCACTCTAGCATGTAAGCTCACTGAGCAGGCCCTCAATCCCTCTGTTACTGTCACTATAACCCACTCCCTCTAGCATGTAAACTCCCTGAGCAGGCCCTCAATCTCTCTGTTACTGTGTCACTATACCCCACTCCCTCTAACATGTAAGCTCACTGAGCAGGCCCTCAATCCCTCTGTTACTGTGTCACTATACCCCACTCCCTCTAACATGTAAACTCACTGAGCAGAGCCCTCAATCCCTCTGTTACTGTGTCACTATACCCCACTCCCTCTAACATGTAAACTCACTGAGCAGGCCCTCAATCCCTCTGTTACTGTGTCACTATACCCCACTCCCTCTAACATGTAAACTCACTGAGCAGGCCCTCAATCCCTCTGTTACTGTGTCACTATACCCCACTCCCTCTAACATGTAAACTCACTGAGCAGGCCCTCAATCCCTCTGTTACTGTGTCACTATACCCCACTCCCTCTAACATGTAAACTCACTGAGCAGGCCCTCAATCCCTCTGTTACTGTGTCACTATACCCCACTCCCTCTAACATGTAAACTCACTGAGCAGGCCCTCAATCCCTCTGTTACTGTCACTATACCCCACCCCGTCTAACATGTAAACTCACTGAGCAGGCCCTCAATCCCTCTGTTACTGTGTCACTATACCCCACCCCGTCTAACATGTAAACTCACTGAGCAGGGCCCTCAATCCCTCTGTTACTGTCACTATACCCCACTCCCTCTAACATGTAAACTCACTGAGCAGGCCCTCAATCCCTCTGTTACTGTGTCACTATACCCCACTCCCTCTAACATGTAAACTCACTGAGCAGGCCCTCAATCCCTCTGTTACTGTCACTATACCCCACTCTCTAACATGTAAGCTCACTGAGCAGGGCCCTCAATCTCTGTTACTGTCACCATACCCCACCTCTAACATAACCACTGAGTGCCCTCAATCCTCTGTAAGTGTCACTATACCCCACTCCCCTAGCTGCAAACTCACTGAGCAGGCCCTCAATCCCTCTGTTACTGTGTCACTATACCCCACTCTCTAACATGTAAACTCACTGAGAAACCTCAATCCCTCTGTTACTGTGTCACTACCCCCCACTCCCTCTAACATGTAAACTCACTGAGCAGGCCCTCAATCCCTCTGTTACTGTCACTATACCCCACTCCCTCTAACATGTAAACTCACTGAGCAGTGCCCTCAATCCCTCTGTAATTGTGTCACTATACCCCACTCCCCCTAGCATGTAAACTAACTGAGCAGGCCCTCAATCCCTCTGTTACTGTGTCACTATACTCCACTCCTTCTAACATGTGAACTCACTGAGTAGGCCCTCAATCACTCTGTTACTGTGTCACTATACCCCACTCCCTCTAACATGTAAACTCACTGAGCAGGGCCCTCAATCCCTCTGTTACTGTGTCACTATACCCCACTCCCTCTAACATGTAGGGCCCTCAATCCCTCTACTGTCTAACATGTAAACTCACTGAGCAGGCCCTCAATCCCTCTGTTACTGTGTCACTATACCCCACTCCCTCTAGCATGTAAACTCACTGAGCAGGCCCTCAATCCCTCTGTTACTGTGTCACTACACCCCACTCCCTCTACATGTAAACTCACTGAGCAGGCCCTCAATCCCTCTGTTACTGTGTCACTATACCCCACTCCCTCTAGCATGTAAACTCACTGAGCAGGCCCTCAATCCCTCTGTTACTGTGTCACTATACCCCACTCCCTCTAACATGTAAACTCACTGAGCAGGGCCCTCAATCCCTCTGTTACTGTCACTATACCCCATCCTCTAACATGTAAGCTCACTGAGCAGGCCCTCAATCCCTCTGTTACTGTGTCACTATACCCCACTCCCTCTAACATGTAACTCACTGAGCAGGCCTCTGTTACTGTGTCACTATACCCCACTCCCTCTAACATGTAAACTCACTGAGCAGGCCTCAATCCCTCTGTTACTGTGTCACTATACCCCACTCCCTCTAACATGTAAACTCACTGAGCAGGGCCTCAATCCCTCTGTTACTGTGTAACATGTAAACTCACTGAGCAGGCTCTGTTACTCAATCTGGCTCATGTTCAACTGTGTCACTATACACACCACTCTCCTCTAACATGTAAACTCACTGCAGCAAGGGCCTCAACTCCTCTCTGTGTTACTGTGTCACTATACTCCACTCCCTCTAACATGTAAACTCAACTGAGCAGGGCCTCAAGCCTCTGTTACTGTGTCACTATACCCCACGCCTCTAAATGTAAACTCACTGAGCGGGCCCAAATCCCCTGTTACTGCAAGCTATAGCCCACTGCTCTGGCATGAAACTACAGGCAGGCCTCAAGCCTCTGTTAAGAAAACTAACCCCACCCATTCTAACATGTCGACTCCTGAGCTGGCCCCCAATCCCTCTGGCTGATGCACTATAGAAGACATGGCTAATCATTAAACTCGACAGCAGGGCGAGTGATCCCTCTGTTACTGACATCTACTATACCAAGTGGCCTTTAACATGTAAACTCAGTGAGCGGGACCCGAATCCCTCTGCTACTGTGTCACTATACCCCACTCCCTGTAACATGTAAGCTCACTGAATCCTGCAGGGGGATGGTGGCAGTGACTCTTGGGGAAGGGGGAAAGCCTAAGTTCACGGCTCCCCTAGCTGGCATTATCAGTGGGGTGGGGGGCGATGGGCTCAGGGGGATAGAGCTGTGAACGATGAGACTCGGGCCTGGTCACACGTGGCATACGGGCGGTGGCGAGATCGCTGGGTACCCATCTATACCCAATACATATTGGAGGTTTTGGTAGTCACACCACCTGGGAGTAAGAAACTCTTTTCAAGCAGACCAGGAAGGCATATAAAAGGGACTTGATTAGGACTGCCACAGGCCTCACAGACCCATTTGGACACATGTTGGATGTACAGTCGCTATCAGCAAACAGGGGGTAAGGTGGGAGACGAAAAGTGTTTGTTTTTGGTTGTGGCTGGGGATAACCTCAGCATAGCTTGTACAGTGGAGAAGGATAGACATTGCATATTGATCACCCCCCAAACTTACCGGATACCAAACAATAACACCACCCTCCACCCCCCCCCCTATTTATAATTTAAAAAAACAAACAAAGAAACAAAAAAAACAAATGACTAGCAGCACAAGGGCACTGGTGAGCTGGTGATTTCACTGTGCATAGACGTAGGGCTGTTCCACAGGCTCATATGGGCTAATGTTGCAAAATGGTGAACACGCAGCTAGATCCTCTTTATCCGAGATATCCCCCCCCCCCGAGACTCTCTCCCCTTGCCCAGTAGGGGGCAGGTAGAAGTCCTGCATGGCAGGAAAGAGCGGATGCAGGTATAGGAACAAGTAGGAATTGAG
>OW240913.1:362276018-362399169 GCA_933207985.1 Pelobates cultripes | reverse complement strand
AGGCTGAGGGTGGTGTGGGGGGGTGGTGATGCTGAGGGTGGTGGGGGTAGTGAGGCTGAGGGTGTTGGGGCTAGTGAGGCTGAGGGTGTGGGGGTTAGTGAGGCTGAGGGTGATGTGGGGGGTAGTGAGGCTGGGGTGGTGAGGCTGAGGGTGGTGTTGGGGGTAGTGAGGCTGAGGGTGTGGGGGGTAGTGAGGTCAGAGAGATCAGTTGAGTCCTTCAGGACTGTAGTGGACACTGAATACACTAGCCTAGCTATCAATTTCCCTATCAAATCAGCAGCAGCTACACTGTCCCTCCTCTCACTAAGAATGCAGCTTCACAATGAATGTAAAATGGATGCTGTCCAGGAGGTGGGATGGTCTGGGAGGGAGGGTCTGCTGCTGATTGGCTGGAATGTGTCTGCTGACGGTGAAGTACAGGGTAAAAGTTTACTCAATGATGACGAATAGCGGGCGGACCGAATAGCGCATATGTTCGCCGTCCGTGGCAAACAAGCGATGTACGCCAGGAACTATTCGTAAGCGAACCGTTCGGGACATCACTATTTATGCATTTTTGTTTTCAACAATATGGTCAGGGCTCCACTTACATGTCAGGTGAGCCTAGGTAGAAAGGCTAGACTCTCCACCATATCCTTAAAGAGTGAAATAAAAGGTTTTATAGGATCAAAATGTGCAGAACAAACATGAGAGCGATTGGCCAACATTTGTAGAGTTTGGTCACACTTGGGAAGAGTTATCACATAGTCACACCTGCAATGGCAGGTTTGGATTTCCCATTAGGCAGAGTAGGCACCTGCCTAGAAGCACCTGTCCTGTAGGGGGCATCTCCTCTGACTGTTAAAATACCCCTCCCCGCCTCCTGACCTGTGTCTGCTGGCGGCAGGATCACTGCAGGTGAGGAGCCTGATCTGTGAGTTTCTCCAAACCCTCAGACTGAACACAGCAATATGAATGAGGGAGAAGGAGAGGACTGGCTAGGAGAAGTGAAAGAATTGGAACAACTCATAAATCAAAGGTACACACACACTGTTCACACATACTGCAACATGTCTGCCAAAACTTAAACACAAAAGGAAAAATGAGGAGGAAGGGAATAGAACCATCACTTAGATAATATACCACCATTACTTATATATTGACTGCTTAGTCTATTAATTAGAGCAAATAACTAAAAAAAAACGTTATTGGGATTGATCCATATGGCAGGAATAGACAGTCTACTTCATTCAAAGAGTTGTCATAATTAACAGACTAAGTATAAGATAAATAGGGGTATCGTATCTAAGTGATGATCCCATTCCCTTTCTCCTCGTATCCCTCTCTGTTTAATTTTTGGCTGATTATTAAAGGGGCGCTATAGACTTCAGGGGCATGATTTATATACCAAATCTGCTTCATTAAGCTAAAGTTGTTTTGGTGCCTTCAATATTGCATAATGTCTTTATGGGTCATGCCCATGCATGCATTGGCGAGAAATAGGGTAGCTTCTTTCATTTCTTTTATCGTTAAAGTTCTAATACCCACACTTTTACACACACACACACACTAATACACACAGTGTTACCCACACACACATACTGTTACATACACGCACTATACACAAACACAAACTGAAACACATATTAGAAATACATACAATACAAACATGTACTCAGACATTTACGCATTGCTACACATGCACCCACACTATGCACACACACTCACTATTTCTGTTTATATACAGCAATAGTAAATAGCTATAGCAAATAGCTACTATCTATTTATATATTTAAAAGTCCAAGTACATTTTTTAATTTGTGTGAAAGGGGAGAACGGGGGGTGCTTGAAAATTCTGGACCTACAGGCCCGTTTGAGGTAAATCTGGCCCTGTGCAGTGGTGGTATTCTAAACAACTCGACTGCCTTTCTGTTTTTAGCTAAGTCAGTCAAAGCTGTATTCCTAACACTATAGCTCCCTTGCACCCCCCATACGCCTCCCACCCTGCCCCCATCCCCACAGTTAAAAAAAATTCTTGCTACTTATCTGATTTCAGAGCAGATGTCTCTACGCAGGGTTGGCGCTCTGTTCCCCCCAACGTCACCCAACAGGGGGGGCGCTAATTTACATGTACAGTGAATGCCGATAGTGCATTAGGCCCTTCCAATAGGAAAACATTGTTGCAATGCTTTCCTATGGGGAATTGACTGACACTGGATATTCTCTTGCAGAGCGACCAAAAGTTGCCTAACCACCAGAAAGTGCCTCTAGTGACTGTCTGATCAACAGCCACTGAAGGCAGTCCTAACACTGCCAGGTAATTATTGCAGTTTCTCTTAAATTGCAATAATTACCATTGCGGGATTGCGGGTACAGGGTCACTGCACCCATATCACTTCAATGGTGCCTATAGAGTCCCTTTAAAATTGTGCAGCATACTCTGTCTCTCTGTTTTATGATGAATGAGGGACACAAGTAGACAAAAATGCTTGTTAGGCCCTCCTACTAAGCGGCATAGCTGTTACTGAGCCACATTTTAGCCCATCTAGTTACATTGGGATATGTTGGAAGTTATGTAAAGTGGTCTCATTAAAGTATCTACACTTTTTTAATTTTCAGATCATGAAAACACTGCACGGTAAAATCTTTTGTAATTTTTAAACAAACTTCTGTTCTAATCCACACATTCCAATTTAAAGTGCTTACTTATAAACACTGTGCTGTATAACTGATTAAGTCAAATCGAGCAAGAACATCAGTTTCCCAAATTTATTTAACCAAGGATATTCTCTAGAGCTGAACGATGACCATGCATTGCCTCCATGTAATTTAATTAAAGACTATAAATTAGGTGTTAGTAACCATCAGCATGACAAATTACATGAAACTAATCCAATGAAAGTAGACACTGTGGTGTAAGCAGCAAACTCTAATTGTTAAAAAAAAATCTATGTGCTCATCCACGGATTTTTTTAATTTAGAAACGAGTGAGCATCTCAGTCAAAGTGCTCAATCCATTGATTCAATTACAAGGGAAGTGACTTTTCTAGTCTGATTACGTTGAATTAAACACATAGTGGAATGCCAATATTATACTTATAAATGCATGTTCCGGGTGTGCCAATAACTCTTTTTTTCTGTGTAGATTTGGAATCCAGACCAGATTACTTTTGGACTGAGCACCCCACTCATCCACTATAGGTGCCCATTTGGAGGTGACCACAGGGAAGCATAAATTCAGGAGTCTTCAGGAGCATTTTAAGCAGTAAGTATTACAGTTGGAATATTAATCTCCCAAATTAAAATTAGTGTAGGACCCACTGATATTGAGTTACTTGGACGTATTGGTGGGCTTACCACAATATGGCCATACAGTGGAGCTGAATCTCCATATTTGTTTGGTAACACAGGTGATTTTAAGTAGCCTTGTTAAATTTAAAACTGTATTTTTCTGTGTGTGTGTGCACTGTTCCCTAATCTGTATTTTGTATATATTTTGGTTTTATGGCAGCAGCACTACTACAGATGTGCCTCCAATAACCCTGTTTTCTGTGTCGTTTTGGAATCCAGACCAGATTCCTATTAAGCTGTCCGCTATAGGTGTGCCTTTTGAGGTGACCCCAGAAATGCCTAAATTAACCCCTTCAGGACGGAGTCAATAGTACACGTTCTGATCAAAACAAAACGTAAACAAAAACTGGAATTTGCGCTATATGTCTGTTCAACCGTAATTCACCTTTCATATTAAATTAAATTATTATATACCATTTTGTTCAGGAGAAACAGGGCTTTCATTTCAAATCAAATATTTATATATGAAACATAATTTATTATGAATAAAATTTCTAAAACTGTGAGAAATTGTACCTTTTTAAAAAATTTGTAGTTCTGCCTCACATTTTAGCTGTAAATGTCATAATACTGTTAGGTTTTACTGCACAAAAATGCACATATTTGTAATCAGCGATGTCTCACGAGTACAACAGTGCCCCCCATTAACAGGTTTTATGGTGTTTTGGAAAGTTACAGGGTCAAATATAGAACGTTCCATTTTCAAATTGAAATTTTCCAGACTAGTAATGTTACCTTTGAGACGGTGTGGTAGCCCAGGAATGAGAATTACCCCCATGTGGCATACCATTTGAAAAAGTAGACAACCCAAGGTATTGAACGTGGGGTATGTTTAGTCTTTTTTAGTAGCCACTTAGTCACAAACACTGGCCAAAGTTAGCGTTCATATTTGTTTTTGTGTGAAAAAAGCAAAAAACTAATATTTGGCCAGTGTTTGTGACTAAGTGGCTACTAAAAATGACTAGACATACCCCATTTGCAATACCTTGGGTTGTCTACTTTAGCAAATGGTATGCCATCATGGGGGTAATTCTTATTCCTGGGCTACCATACAATCTCAAAGGCAAATTTCAATGTCAAACAAATGAAATGCAAGCCTTATATGTGACTCTCTAACTTTCCAAAACACCATAAAACCTGTACATGGGGGGGTACTGTTATTCTCAGGAGACTTCACTAAACACAAATATTAGTGTTTTAAAACAGTAAAACATATTACAACAATAATATAGTCCATAAAAGAGTCGTTCATTTGTAAAAATTTCAAAAAACTTCACTTTTACTTAAAATTACAATTTACCAGTTTTAAACACTAATATTTGAGTTCAGCGAAGTCTCCCGAGTAAAACAGTACCCCCTATGTACAGGTTGTATGGTGTCTTGGAGAGTTACAGGGTCAAATATAGTGCTTGCGAATTAAATTCTCTGCACTTTCTCCCTGTGTTGTCAGGCATGTCAATCAAATTTTAATTAATCAAATCACATAATTATGTTAAAAGATTACTTAAATATACACGTAGAATTTTAATATATATGCATTTATAGGTATTTAAATTCTATGTGTATACTAATGTAATCTTTTATGTAATTATATGTATTTATATATATATATATATATGCGTTATTTGTATTTTATATATAGATAGATATATATATAGAATGTCATTCTAAGTGTATTTTGTTACCTATATATATATTAATAACAAAATACAGTTAGAATGAAATTACATATGAATATATAATTTATATTAAATTTTGTTTCAATATTTTATTTATTTATTTTATTATTTTATTTATTTATTATTGTAATTATACGTATATATATATATATATATAATATGTGTATATATTTATTATATATATACATATTATATGTATGTAACGTCATTCTAAGTGTATTTTAATATTAATATATATACTAATATTAGTATTAAAATACACTTTGTATGACGTTAGTATTAAAATACACTTTGTATGACGTCATTCTAAGTGTATTTTAATATTAATATATATACTAATATTAGTATTAAAATACACTTTGTATATACATTACATATACATATATTATATATATAAAAATACTTGTAATTTATTTTATAACATGTTTAATATTTTTTTTTTTACATTTCCCACAAGCAGGGGGACTGTCTGATATTTCAGACAGTCCCCTTGCTGGCAGATCCACAGCCAGCTATAGGGGGCCATGTGATCGCTCTTTGAGAGCGATTACATGGCCCCCGAGGGCCTCATTCGCCGGGGGAGGGCTTCCTGGGCTGTCAGGCAGCCCTCCCAAAGAGGATCGCGGTGGAGGTGAGTATGACGGACCTCCTGGGGGCTTAAGCCGTTACAGCGTTCTATGCCGCCGCAACGACTTTAAAGCCCTTTAAAGCCGCAACGGCATAGAACGCCGTAACGGCGTTAAGGGGTTAAGGAAGTCTCTGGAAGCAGCTGTAAGTATTGCAGCTAGAATGTTAATCACCCATTGTAAAACTAGTGTAGGACCCACTGATATTGGGGTACTGTGACGTAACAGTGGGCTTAACACAATATAGCTAAAAGGTGGAACTAAATCCTCATATTTGTTTGCTAAGACAGGCGATTTCAGTATAATTTAAAACTTTATTTATTTGTGTGTGTGCACTGTGGTGACAAACTTTTAATGTTGCTGTTAATTCTGCTCTGTGGATGTTCCTCTTTTACATACAACTGCAATGCTGGAAGGGTGGTATTGAATATAGAAGATCATTTTTGGTACTGTGACTTATCCATGGAGCACCCTGAATCGCATGACTTAGGAATGAGTGCACTTACATCACCTATACAAACTATGGACGGGTGGTATTGTCATAATATATATGATACTTATTGATGACATGCTATCTAATTAGAAAAACATTTTATAAAAAGAGTCTGACATGTGCAAATTGCCCTAAATACACATTAAAGGAACACTATAGGGTCAGGAACACAAACATGTATTCCTGGTCCTATAGTTTATAAACATCATCTTGTCCCCCCTGGTAACCTCTTGACCCCTATTTATAGTAAATTCTTACCTTAGTTCCAATCTGCTGCTGGCTCTGCCCCTTATCTGCTTCCTTGGCTAACATCATCAGAAGTGATGATCTCAGCCAATCACAATACATTTCCATAAGAATGCTTTGGATTGGTTGAAATTGTCAAGGAGGCAAATCATCTTTATGAGGAAAGTTCATTAATGTGCATCACTGCCCCAGTAAGCACCTCTAGCATCCATCTGAAGAGTGGCCACTAGAGCTATCCCTAGGCTGTAATGTAAACACTGCATTTTCTCTGAAAAACAAACAGATTTACTGCAAAAAGCCTGAAGGGACTGACTACTCACCAGAACAAATACAATAAGCTGTAGTTGTTCTGGTAACTATAGTCTCCCTTTTAGCATGAGAGCTATTCCTAACTAGCAGATTGAAATCAGAGTTTTACACAAGAATAAATAAACCATAAAATATACAGCAAAGAAAGGTTCTATCCTATTTTTAAATTAAACATGCTAATATTTATAATAATAAACATGGCTGAACATATCTTTTACAGATCTATCTCAGGAAAATACAATCACCTAAATCCGTTTGCTTGTACTACAATTAAGGAATTCAACGTAGCACACCTTCAGAAATGTTTTAACAAATATACTGGTTCTAGTTAACATGTAGTGGAAGAAATGAACCATCTTGTTGAAGTTTGCTTTGTTCTGTAGAGTTTATATGCCCCCTAGTGGTATGTGAAGCGCCTACATTTAGAATATTTCCTTTATGCATTGTATATAGAAGCCCCACAGGCAATGTAGGCAAAGGCAATGGTTCATATGTAATATAAATAGTATAATATAATATAAATAGTGCTAGAAGTGCAGTGACCTGGGGCATGGAATGTAAGGGAAGCAAAATTTTGTAATGACTAGACTGCATAGGATGCTTTAGAAGAAATTATTAAAATCTGCTGAAGAAGCGGCAATTAACCAAATATCCATTGCACCCAGATTCCTGTATACATGGATTTTTCCCTGTGAAAAAAAAGATAAATTATTCCATCAGTTTTAAGTACTTCCATTTTGGAATACCAGAGGGTAAAGGCTGGAGAAACGTCCACTCTCCAGTACAGGGAAACTGGCTATGTTTACTACATGTATTTTGAGTCCATTTTGTTACCTGGAGGAAGGTGTTCTGGTGTGATATAAGAAAAATGTTGCACATCTGAATGGGAGGTTTATCAGAAAATTTCTATATGATGTTATGCATTTTTCCCCAAAATTGTATAACTAGGGAGCAGTTCCACCCCCGGTACATGATGAAATTGGGATTCTTGTGACATCATAGAAACATAGAATGTGACGGCAGATAATAACCCTTCGGCCCATTTAGTCTGCCCAATTTTCTAAATACTTTAACTAGTACTGGCCTTATCTTATAGTTAGGATAGTCTTATGCCTATCCCACGTATGCTTAAACTCCCTCACTGTGTTAACCTCTACCACTTCAGCTGGAAGGCTATTCCATGCATCCACTACCCTCTCAGTAAAGTAATACTTCCTGATATTACTTTTAAACCTTTGCCCCTCTAATTTAAGACTATGTCCTTTTGTTGTGGTAGTTTTTCTTCTTTTAAATATAGTCTCCTTCTTTACTGTGTTGATTCCCTTTATGAATTCAAATGTTTCTATCATATCCCCCCGTCTCGTCTTTCGACCAAGCCATCGCCAGGGGAAGCCTTGTAGGATTATTAAGTCAATGATTTTTATTAACATTTGTGTCCTCTATTTCACACAGTATAGCTCCTATTACCATAAATATATAATCTTATCTATAAGAATGGTAATAGAAGCTATACTGTTACCACTCATACATATATCTTATATCTTTATAGGGCAGGGCAGCTGTAACCAACACCTCCAATATCATTTCATTGATTGGACTCCAGTTGGCTGACATCTCACTCCAATTAGCTCTTGGAGATGTCATTAGTCTAGGGGTTCACATACCTTTTCCGCCTGCACTGTGAATGTTTACATGGTGTGTTCAATAAAAACATGGAAACATTTCATTCTTTGTGTGTTATTAATTTAACCCCTTTAGGACGGAGCCAAATGTACACATTGTGAACAAAACAAAATATAGGGAGTGCAGAATTATTAGGCAAGTTGTATTTTTGAGGATTAATTTTATTATTGAACAACAACCATGTTCTCAATGAACCCAAAAAACTCATTAATATCAAAGCTGAATATTTTTGGAAGTAGTTTTTAGTTTGTTTTTAGTTATAGCTATGTTAGGGGGATATCTGTGTGTGCAGGTGACTATTACTGTGCATAATTATTAGGCAACTTAACAAAAAACAAATATATACCCATTTCAATTATTTATTATTACCAGTGAAACCAATATAACATCTCAACATTCACAAATATACATTTCTGACATTCAAAAACAAAACAAACAAATCAGTGACCAATATAGCCACCTTTCTTTGCAAGGACACTCAAAAGCCTGCCATCCATGGATTCTGTCAGTGTTTTGATCTGTTCACCATCAACATTGCGTGCAGCAGCAACCACAGCCTCCCAGACACTGTTCAGAGAGGTGTACTGTTTTCCCTCCTTGTAAATCTCACATTTGATGATGGACCACAGGTTCTCAATGGGGTTCAGATCAGGTGAACAAGGAGGCCATGTCATTAGATTTTCTTCTTTTATACCCTTTCTTGCCAGCCACGCTGTGGAGTACTTGGACGCGTGTGATGGAGCATTGTCCTGCATGAAAATCATGTTTTCTTGAAGGATGCAGACTTCTTCCTGTACCACTGCTTGAAGAAGGTGTCTTCCAGGAACTGGCAGTAGGACTGGGAGTTGAGCTTGACTCCATCCTCAACCCGAAAAGGCCCCACAAGCTCATCTTTGATGATACCAGCCCAAACCAGTACTCCACCTCCACCTTGCTGGCGTCTGAGTCGGACTGGAGCTCTCTGCCCTTTACCAATCCAGCCACGGGCCCATCCATCTGGCCCATCAAGACTCACTCTCATTTCATCAGTCCATAAAACCTTAGAAAAATCAGTCTTGAGATATTTCTTGGCCCAGTCTTGGCGTTTCAGCTTGTGTGTCTTGTTCAGTGGTGGTCGTCTTTCAGCCTTTCTTACCTTGGCCATGTCTCTGAGTATTGCACACCTTGTGCTTTTGGGCACTCAGTGATGTTGCAGCTCTGAAATATGGCCAAACTGGTGGCAAGTGGCATCGTGGCAGCTGCACGCTTGACTTTTCTCAGTTCATGGGCAGTTATTTTGCGCCTTGGTTTTTCCACACGCTTCTTGCGACCCTGTTGACTATTTTGAATAAAACGCTTGATTGTTCGATGATCACGCTTCAGAAGCTTTGCAATTTTAAGAGTGCTGCATCCCTCTGCAAGATATCTCACTATTTTTGACTTTTCTGAGCCTGTCAAGTCCTTCTTTTGACCGATTTTGCCAAAGGAATGGAAGTTGCCTAATAATTATGCACACCTGATATAGGGTGTGGATGTCATTAGACCACACCCCTTCTCATTACAGAGATGCACATCACCTAATATGCTTAATTGGTAGTAGGCTTTCGAGCCTATACAGCTTGGAGTAAGACAACATGCATAAAGAGGATGATGTGGTCAAAATACTCATTTGCCTAATAATTCTGCACTCTCTGTATAAACAAAACCTGGCATTTGCGCTACATGTCTGTCCAACCGTAATTCATCTCTTTCATAGTAAATGCACCCACCCTTATTATATATCATTTTATTCAGGGGAAACAGGGCTTTCATTTAATATCAAATATTTAGCTATGAAACATAATTTAATATGAAATAATTGGGAGAAAATACGATTTGTTTTTATTTTTTTAGTTCAACATGCCATTTTAACGGTCAATGTCATAATACTGTTTGCTTTTACTGCAATAAAATACACATATTTGTATTCAGTAAAGTCTCACGTGTAAGACAGTACCCCCTATGTACAGGTTTTATGGCATTTTGGGAAGTTACAGGGTCAAATATAGCACGTTACATTTGAAATTGAAATTCGCCAGAGGTTACTTTGCCTTTGGGACTTTATAGTAGCCAGGAATGAAATTTACTGGCATACCATTTGCAATAGTAGACAACCCAAGGTATTGCAAATGGGGTATGTCCAGTCTTTTTTAGTAGCCATTTGGTCACAAACACTGGCCAAAGTTAGCGTTAGTATTTGTTTGTGTGTGAAAATGCAAAAGCATGAGAATTTTGGCCAGTGTTTGTGACTTTAAATAACTACTAGAACCTCTGACTACAATACAGCAGGTTGTCTACTAATACCAAATATTATCTCATAAAGGAAATACATTTTCATTCTTGAGCCTATAAGTCTCAAAGACAGCGTAACAATGTGGCGAATTTTAATGGCGAAAAAATAAGCATAAGCCTTATATTATTTTGTAGCTGTAACTTTTGAAAAGCAAAACCTGTACACCAAATTGCACTGGTATTTGCTCGGAGACTTAGCTGAACACAAATATTTGTGTTTCAAAGCTGTTAAAATATACGCCGCTTAATAATATCATCCGTGTAAGTGATGTTTGCGCGTGAAAAATGCAAAAAACGTCACGTTTACTGGCGATATCATCGTTGTAATACATTTTACTGTTTTGAAACACTAATATTTGTGTTCAGCGAAGTCTCCCGAGTAGAACAGAACCCCCCCCCATGTACAGGTTTTATGGTGTCTTGGAAAGTTATAGGGTTAAATATAGTGCTAGCAAATTAAATTCCCTTTACTTTCGGCATGGGTTGTCAGGCAGGTCCCGCTAATTGTAATTAATTAAGATACCTAATTACGTAAAAATATTACATAAATATATATGCAGAATTAATATATGTATATATATACGTATGTGTATATATATGTGTATATATCTATATAATTTTTTTTTAATATTTTTATTTATATATAGGTATATATATAGTGATATATACATATATATTTATGTATATAGATATATATATTATTTTGTTCTACGTGTATTTTTATATATATATATATATATATATATATTAATTTCACAATACAGTTAGAACGAAATAACACACATCTATATATATTTTAATTATTTTTTTTTAAAAAAAATTTTAATTTTTTTTTTTTAAAGTATTTACATTTTTATTTTTTTATATTATATATAAATATATATATATAACAATAATTATATATATATTTAATCAG
The DNA here is from genome assembly GCA_933207985.1 of Pelobates cultripes. NCBI lineage: Eukaryota > Metazoa > Chordata > Amphibia > Anura > Pelobatidae > Pelobates > Pelobates cultripes. Next base: position 362,387,577 of record OW240913.1, on the reverse strand, counting down.
TATCAGTCTACGTGTAATTTGATATTAATATATATATATAATTATATAGTTACATAGTTACATAGTTACATAGCTGAAAAGAGACTTGAGTCCATCAAGTTCAGCCTACCTCATATTTGATTTTTGCTGTTGATCCAAAAGAAGGCAAAAAAACCCAGTTTGAAGCACAATTTTGCAACAAGCTAGGAAAAAAATTCCTTCTTGACCCCAGAATGGCAGCCAGATTTATCCTTGGATCAAGCAGTTATTACCCTACATTGAAAGATTATATCCTTGAATATTCTGTTCTTGCAAGTATGCATCTAGTAGCCGTTTTTGCCGAATTTTACATACGCTCATACACGCTTTGGTTCGCATAAATCATACGGTTAAACTATTCTAACTTCTGTGTTCCCCTCACATTTGCTTTCGGCTGTTCTGTGTGTTCACGTATAATCCTTTCATGAATTATATTCACCATTTCATGTGTATATAACATTCGGTTAAAGTATTGCTTGCTTAAATAGATTGTTGATTACTTTTAACAAATTGTCAGTATTGTATTACGTCCACAAATCAAGTCCACTTCTCTGTGTATACCATTTGACTCCCACGCTTTCAGGGGTCTGCATTACTTATCCATTTATACGAATGGACTCAGCCTATGTTACAAGCCTCATTTCTGGGTTATTTATACAACATATACAAGGATAGGTTCATTTAAGCAATAATTCTTGGGTTGATACGTCTTTGCTATACATACATATCATATAGATATACATCACTTTACATCATGTTAAATCATTTTGGGGTATCCCTGCCTTTGGTCTTTCTGCTACATATCATACATAACGCTGTGTTAATTAGGCCATGACCTCATCTATGTCCCTTTCTATAAAACCAGTTACATTTCGGTACAGATCATTGAACTCCCACGCCAGGAGTTTTATAACTATCCATTTCATTTCAATTTACTCAGCCTACATTACAGGCCTCATTTCTCTGTCATGACGATGACACATAAGGCTTAAATCCTTTTGCATGCATACCCGGGTTGAATCACACGTACTGATCCAACCAATCATACGTCCCCTACACAGTCATATACATATGTATATAACCTACGTTTCATGTTTTCCTTTACACACCATTATCACGTAACACATAGATTGTTTGTACATAGGCCACGGCCTCCCTCAGATGTCTTATTCAAACATACAAACATTTCTGAGCCACTCATAGCTATTCCCATGGTATCAACATAATTTTATACATTGCTGCTACAGACTATAAGTCTGGTTCTTTTTACACCCCACACTCATCGTACTACTCTCTTTTACCCATTTTTAGGCTGTCGAGCTTATATAATTGCTCCACTAGGTTTATTCCTGTGATTTATCATACTACCAGGTACGTACACCTGCTCATATGGTATTCTACCATACATTTCATTTCATCCCCCTAGTTTAGAGTACTGGCAATAGGGTCACAGGATTCCCAATAGGTATTTACCCCATCTTGGCTGTCGCCATTAGTTAGTGGTCCCGCGAGGCCAACACCCCGCCTCAAACGTTCCAGAGGCAAACACCCATCGGGCCACACGTTAGCTAGCCGCCTCGCATGTTGCAAAGAGAGGGCCTCACCTGTCACTCCCTTCCCCTGTTTTCTGTCGTACAGTCACCGAGAGGCCTAAACGTCAAGTGGCCTCAATAACCCCTCGCGCCAACTCATAGATAGAGCCTCTCAAACCGCTTGGCAATTAGCAGGGCCTCACCTGTCACCAAACAAGTATAATACTTTCGCCATCCAGCCTAGCTAGCCTGCCAGTACAATTTGGTGGTTCCATATACTAATTATTGTTTTATTTATAGTATGTCTCAGGAAGGGGTAGAGGATTTCTCCCTGCCTAGCACCCCGGCTAGAGCTGTCACTCCCACACAAGGAGGAGAGCTAGCTAGTCCAGCATCAATTAGATCCTGGACAATCCCGCGCATAACCACGGAATTAAGGAGACGACAAATCCCCTACCCAGCTACAGCAAGGAAGGCAGAACTTTTCAAACTGCTACGCACATCAACCAATAACATGGAAGCCGGGGAAGGATCTAGCCAGTCCAACCCAGGGGACATACAGGCCATGTTATCCTCACTCATGGCATCCATGGGCAAGGTCAACTCCAGGCTGGAGAAACTTGAGTCGGTCACCACGGCCCTCACTCTAGCAGGGCCACCCGCAGCTGCGGTACAAACACCAGCCTTGCCATTAGTCGCTCCAGCCAGCACCCTGGATGACCAGGAAGTTAGCCCGGCCCACATGATACCTGAGCATATCAAAAGGGATATCCTGGAAGGTAAAGACATCAACCTGGCTTCCCTGTTGATTGCCTCCCAGGACATTGTGGAACATAAGACGTATACTTATGATGATGTTTCTGTTATTGTCAGATCTAGGGATGCCCGCCTGAACAGGAAACTGACTATCCCTGAATTTGTACTAGCGTTTGGTATTTACAGGGATGTCGTCTGTGCGGTTTATCTCAACAGAAGAGAGGAGTTTGATCTCTATATGCACAAGCTGGTAGACCTGGGCAACAAATATGGTGGTTCAGCATTCTATGACTACCATAGGTCTTTTCTGCAAAAGTGGCTGGAGCCTTCTCCCAGTACGGTACACGATCCAACTGGGGAAGGATTGATACCGTCTTATTTTGCAGACACTTTGCAGGTCTAAGAACACCAGCTTGTGCATACTGCTCCTCCACAGCCCATACTACTAATTTTTGTCCCAACACGGCAGACGGACATGCCTCCACACAAGGAACTAGTTCCTCTGGGGATCCAGGGAAACTATCCAAAGACAAATTGGGACGCCCAATCAAGTTTCTGGGCAAGTCCCAGATATGTAATAATTTCAATGTTGGGTCTTGTAATTACAGTGGATGTAGACTATTGCATGTCTGTTCAAAATGTTTTAGGGCACATGCTAAGACCATGTGTCCAAATAAAATGTATTCTAAGCCTTACCTTACGTCCATTAATATGCCAGTATTCACAGCATTGATGTCTCAGCACCCATCTAGACACCTGGTAGATTTTCTTATTTCTGGTTTAACAGAAGGCTTCCACACAGGTATCCTACACATACCAGCTGGCACTCTGGAATGCCCTAACCTACAATCCGCCCAACACAACCCCACAGTGGTTGACACCCTCATAAACCAAGAAGTGGAGGAGGGGCCTTTTAGAACTCCCCCATTCACAGAATGGCGCACCAACCCTATTGGTATTGTCACAGGGAAATCTTCCCAAAAACAGAGACTCATCATTGACTTATCGGCTCCCCACTCATCGGCCAACCCCAGTCTTAATTCCCTCATACCCTCTGAGGAATTCTCTCTGCAATACACCACCATAGATCACGCCATTACAGCCATCATACAAGCAGGGGTGGGAGCCTGGCTCAGTAAGACCGACATTACTAACGCCTTCAAATTACTCCCTATCCACCCCACACTGTGGCACCTGCATGGCATCAAGTGGTCCGAGAACTACTATTTTTTCTCCCGGTTAACTTTTGGGTCCAAAAGTAGCCCAGCTATTTTCGACACATTTGCCGAAGCACTATGCTGGTTACTATTGAACATAGCCGGATGCCCTACAGTATTACATTACTTGGACGATTTCCTACTGGTCGAGGAGAATACTGCACCTCCCACTAGCCTCAAAGCTACCACTAAGCTGTTTGAGCAACTAGGTGTACCCATCTCCCCAAAGAAACAGAAGGGCCAGACACGGTTATCACTTTTCTGGGTATCCAGTTAGACTCTGCCACAATGCAAGCAAGCCTACCTTACGAAAGATAGACAATATTCTCACTTACATAAACAACTACCTACAGCTCGGCACTTGCAACCGCAAAGAACTACAGTCCCTGCTGGGGTCACTAAATTTTGCAATGCGCATCATACCTCAAGGCCGCTCCTTTATTTCACGACTATTGCATCTTTTCCCACTTTTTCTACATGACACGCACAGGTTGTCCTTAGATGCCCAAGCTACGGCAGATCTAAACATGTGGAAGAGGTTTTTAACCACTTGGAATGGTAAAAGTATGTTCCTCCCTCAATTGACTGAATCATCTCCTACCATTTGGTCAGATGCGGCATCTACCACTGGTTTTGCAGCAATTTTTGGGAACGAATGGCTTTGGGGCAGCTGGCCTTCAGCAGTTCTGGATTTGGAAGGTTTTCCACTACCTCAGCTCTTTTTGAGATCTACCCCATAGTGGCGGCTGCCGTAGCGTGGGGTCATTTATGGGCTAATACGCCAGTGCGTTGTTACTCAGACAACCAGGCGACCTGTCACATCATCAACAAAGGTCGTTCCAAATCTCTTACGATTATGAGATTTCTGAGGAAACTCACTTGGTTGGCAGCTTGTCATAATTTCTTCCTATGTTGTTTCCATGTGCCAGGTGTATACAACACAGCTGCTGACAGTTTGTCTCGCTTTAAATTTCAGGAGTTTCATCAAGCACTCCCGTCAGCAGCACCCACAGCCACCATCACTCCAACATTTCAACAACTCATACTGGACTAGACGTCATCATGCAGCATAGCAGGACATTGTCTCAGTTGGCACTTTCACACAATACAAACAAAACATACAACAGGGCTTTCACACTATTCAAACGATTCCTTCTGGAACATAACATCATACAACCGTTTGTTATGACATCTTTTTGGGGTTTGCTTCCTTTTGCCACCTTAAACTCAAATTGTCATATAACACCATCAAACTCTATCTCACTGGCATTCAACACCACATGCTCATCTTACACCCAAATAACAACAGTTTCATGGCCTCTCACCAAATTAAGACCATACTCAGAGGTATTCAAAAATCAGAACCCACACATTTGGCCCAGAGGCTACCCATAGATAACCATATCTTCAAAGCATTATCTAACCTACTCGACCTAAAACCGTTTGACACTAATACGAATTCTATCATCAAAACAGCAATATACATCGCTTTCTATGGATTTCTACGACCCAGAGAATTCACTACGACCTCCACGACCCAAACCACTCCATTCCTCCTCTATTCCACTTGACAAAACATATGGATCATTACATCCTGTCTTTACCTCACTCCAAAACCAGCCAGCACATACCTGTAAACATTCCGTACTACCCCACGCACAACAGATGGTGTCCCGTAAAAGTTCTTGATGCCTACATACAGCACCATCACTGCCCTCGCAACCGTTATTACAACTACAAGGTGCAGTACTCACCACTACAACCTTCATGACCTACGTCAGGTCCTTGCTCACACAACTGGGCCTCAACACAAACAATTACTCAGGACACTCCTTTCGTATAGGAGCTGCGTCCACAGCCTCCAGTTTCAACGTCCCAACTCATGTTATCAAAACACTGGGGCGCTGGAAGTCATCCGCTTACTCACGGTACATACCGAACCCAGTACAAGAATTAAGGGATGCTTTCATAAACATGTCTGGTTGATAAATGTATATGTATTGGTTATCTGTTAATAAATGTAATTACTTAATTTTTACCCTCTTCTTTCTCAGGCCTACCTCATCGTCGGTTTCGGCACACCACAACCGACTTGCTCCTTTTATCATCCTACGCTTATTCATGGTATTTCACACTGTACTATCTTAAGCACCTAACACAAGTATTAAGGCAATTTGCCTGCATTTGTGGGAGGTGCTGGTTTTCTACCCCTAGCCTACTTAAGGCACTCCCCTTGCCTGGCTCCTTACCGTTCGAGGTCAGTGTTGAATGACCCTCCCACCACACCACTTTTAACATTTATTTTCCTTTCTATTTCTTTTCCTGGGTGGGCCCTCTTCTTTCTCAGGCCTACCTCATCGTCGGTTTCGGCACACCACAACCGACTTGCTCCTTTTATCAACCTACGCTTATTCATGGTATTTCACACTGTACTATCTTAAGCACCTAACACAAATATATTAATATCACAATACAGTTAGAACGAAATAACACACATCTATATATTTTTTAATTATTTTTTTTAATTATTTATTTTATTTTTTTAAACGTATTTACATATTTAATTTTTTTATATTCTGGGATTCCCCTAAAATAGGACGTAATAGTACGCACTCCGGTCTTAAGGGGTTAATATTGAGATTCAAAAAGTAAATTCCCATTGTTATTATTATTATTTATAAAGCGCCAACAAATTCCGCAGCACTGTACAATGGGTGGCCTAACAGACACGTATATGTAACCAGACAAATGGACACACAGGAACAGAGGGATTGAGGGCCCTGCTCAATGAGTTTACATGTTAGAGGGAGTGGGGTATAGTGACGGTAACAGAGGGATTGAGGGCCCTGCTCAGTGAGTTTACATGTTAGAGGGAGTGGGGTATAGTGACACAGTAACAGAGGGATTGAGGCCCTGCTCAATGAGCTTACATGTTAGAGGGAGTGGGGTATAGTGATACAGTAACAGAGGGATTGAGGGCCCTGCTCAGTGAGTTTACATGTTAGAGGGAGTGGGGTATAGTGACACAGTAACAGAGGGATTGAGGGCCTGCTCAGTGGGTTTACATGTTAGAGGGAGTGGGGTATAGTGACACAGTAACAGAGGGATTGAGGCCCTGCTCAATGAGTTTACATGTTAGAGGGAGTGGGGTATAGTGACACAGTAACAGAGGGGTTGAGGGCCTGCTCAGTGAGTTTACATGTTAGAGGGAGTGGGGTATAGTGACACAGTAACAGAGGGGTTGAGGGGCCTGCTCAGTGAGTTTACATGTTAGAGGGAGTGGGGTATAGTGACACAGTAACAGAGGGATTGAGGGCCCTGCTCAGTGAGTTTACATGTTAGAGGGAGTGGGGTATAGTGACACAGTAACAGAGGGATTGAGGGCCCTGCTCAGTGAGCTTACATGTTAGAGAGAGTGGGGTATAGTGACACAGTAACAGAGGGATTGAGGCCCTGCTCATTGAGTTTACATGTTAGAGAGAGTGGTGTATAGTGACACAGTAACAGAGGGATTGAGGGCCTGCTCAGTGAGTTTACATGTTAGAGGGAGTGGGGTATAGTGACACAGTAACAGAGGGATTGAGGGCCTGCTCAGTGAGTTTACATGTTAGATGGAGTGGGGTATAGTGACACAGTAACAGAGGGATTGAGGGCCTGCTCAGTGAGTTTACATGCTAGAGGGAGTGGGGTATAGTGACAGTAACAGAGGGATTGGGGCTCCTGCTCAGTGAGCTTACATGTTAGAGGGAGTGGGGTATAGTGACACAGTAACAGAGGGATTAAGGGGCCCTGCTCAGTGAGTTTACATGTTAGAGGGAGTGGGGTATAGTGACACAGTAACAGAGGGATTGAGGGGCCTGCTCAGTGAGTTTACATGTTAGAGGGAGTGGGGTATAGTGACACAGTAACAGAGGGATTGAGGGCCTGCTCAGTGAGTTTACATGCTAGAGGGAGTGTGGTATAGTGACACAAAAGGTAAGAGTAGGGTAGAAAGGAATATATTAGGGAATAAATGTATAAAAGGCACTTGAAAATAAAATAGTTACTTCTCTAGTCAACCATCTCTAACCATGGAAACGGTCTTTCACACTCTGCTTTGCTGAAGAGTTTTAATGCTTGTTTATTGTTTTTAGTTTGGTTATCCCATCACTACCTGCTTTCTATGTTTCTAAAATGCATGTAGAAAAATATAAAATTGCTGAAACATAACTCAGTGTTATGGACCCAGACTCCCCTCTGTTACCACCAGTGTGACAGGATTATATAACAGTATGTGGGCGATAACTTGGTTCAGTAATGAAAGGAATCATGATTCAGAGGGAAATTGCGTTGTTACTGGGTTATAGGTCCACTTTGATAAATGTACAAAATGCTTTCTGGTATATTGAAGTGTTTTTGCAATTTTCATTTTTTTAAACTGCCTTCAAAACCACACGTGCTGTATTCCTTTGGAATATAATAAAAAATGATATAATTTGGGATTCAATGGAAATGTAGCTGCTTTGATGTTCTTTTCTCTTTCAGTTCTGGAGTTTTGGAGATTGGTGGGATGTCGTAGTCGATGACAGGCTGCCATATTTAGATGGGGAACATTTGTCTGCTAGACCATCAACTGAAAATGAATTATGGCCTTGCCTTTTGGAGAAAGCCTACGCAAAGTAATTTCCTTATTCATTGTGAGGATTTGGGGGTCTGTTTAATAAACCTGGTGCATCAAACTTTGGCCCCATTGTGAGATTTTGTTGAACTACAAATATCATAAATTTCTGTCTACTATGATTGAATTATGGAGCTTTAGTTTAAAAGTCTGGAGGGCACAGTAAAATATCTTTGAATTAACTCCTTAGTGCTCAATACCTTCTGTACACAGGTTGCAGATGTATATATCCTTAATTAATTAATTAATTAATTATTATTAACAATAGTGTTAATTTTTTTTAAAAAAATTTCTTCTTTATTTGCATGATCTTTCAAAAAAATCCTCAAATAATGAATGTGACAAGAGCAATCTCGCCACATTGCATTGGAGAAGCCTGGTTGCTCTGGACTATGGCCCCATGATAAAATGCTTGATTTTCCCCTGCGGAGACACGAAAGCCGGGTCATTCGGTGCTGGCCTTGTTTGAGCAGTGATACCCCAGATAGCTAAGCCATGGAGCCCATTCGTATAATGAAAGACTATGGGAAAGACTTTGGCTCCATGGCAATTGAACTGTATGTGTGTGCTCTGAGCGCCATTCAGTAATAATGTGCGCTCAGATCTGAGCTATCTGGGGATATGTTGAATGTACCTGTTTTGTGCAATGGCTGCACAGTTATATGTTTTTATGTGTTTTATTGTCTTTTGCTGCCATGTGTTCAATGGGGTTTTGCCTCTGTCCTTGGAGATAATTGAATTACTTCCCAATTATCTCCAGGATAGAAGACTCTGTGGAACTGGTTTTGGGCAGAAAAGCCATGCTTCCTTTGGTCACAAAGGACTACGATCTATCTTTTGAACCACTGGACCAATTTGTATGATTTTGACGTATGTTTGTATTTGGAGTATGCTGATTCTGTAAGTTATATGTGAATTTGATGCATACTTTTCAAGTTATGAATAATGTGGAAAAATTTTATTTCTCTGCTTGTTATAATTACATTACCCATTGTGTAAGGTAATTGTATCACAGGCAGAGGGGAGGATTTTGTGTGGGAGTGTCTGAGTGTTTTGTATGTGTTTATTGGTTGTGTTCCAAAACCCTGTGGGTGGTACTAATGTGTATATAAGAACAATAACCCCACAGCTCTGACTGTTCACTGCTTGACCCTTAACACAGAGCTTTGTCTCGTTCTTGGGGGGATTTATTGTAGGCTGATCCAGTTCGACTGCTAGGAGTGTAAACCTATTCGTATGGTTTTTCCTATTCGGCTGTTTACAGCATTTATATGGTTTCCTGTTCGGCGGATTGGCGTTCTGCAGTAGCTGTGCCTGTGTCTCTGGAAGGGAAGATCTACTAAACGGCGGTTTAACCCTTTTATGCCTGGGGGTGCCGTTACAATGAAAAACAGTATAGTGGCTTATTTGCTCACATAAACAAAGTAAAGGAAGCCAAGCCCTTGTATTCACACTTCTCAAATTGTAATAACTTGAAAATAAACAATATCGATATTGCATTCTCTTGTTCATCTATATTATTCAGTAATTTGAGTTTTTTTCTCTCTCTATCAGCTAAATGTGGAGCCACATGAAAGTTAAATACATAAATACACTCTTTATGAATACTGATATGAAAAACATATATAAACAGATTGATTTCAGTAAAGCAAAAATGTACCACTTCTGATGGTCATTTATATTCCTAATTCCATGGTAGTAAAGATGTTAAAAAATGGTTTGCAATTAACTGACAACCAACCGAATATAAGCCTAATCTTAACTACAATTATCACTGAATTTAAAAAATAAAATAAATTAAATTATTTTTATTATTGGATTTTTTCCATAGTGAATAAATGGTTGTTGAATGGTTGTTAAACAAACAAAACAAGGAGTTCCTAATAGATCATTTGCTGTACCAAGGTAAGTATAGTGTTTACGGGAAAAGACCACCGAGCCCCTGACGTGCCTCTGATTAGCCACTCTGGCAAACGGTGCGCGTCAGGGGCTCGCCTGTCTTTCCCCGTAAACACCATACTTACCTTGGTACAGCTAATGATCTATATCGATCTGAAAGGAAAGACCAGACCACTGACCACCATGTTCAATTTTTGATTTTTAATCATCTCTCCAGGTCTAAGTTTAGATTAGCAAGTTCACATGATTGGGGTATATTTAAATAGGTGCCCTCCAAGGCACAAGCTTTATTTTGTAGTGCTAGCAGGGACTCGGGGTATAGCTAGTGTTTATTGTAACTATTTGTATATGTTACCTCTAACTAGATACATTTGTTGTCCTAGCTTTGTATTTGATCAACTTGCTTTCTTTCTGTTGTATGTGGAGTGAATTGGTTAAGTTAAGTCTTGTTCCCTAACAAAGGGTTATGTAGGATATACCCGTTCCTATTCTAGTAACTCTCTTCTTGTTTTATTTGTTTGTTTATTATTTTTTATTTTTTTTTAATTACTGATATTCACTCTCTAGGGTTATCTCCCCCTTTTTTTCTGAGAGTTTCCTATATATCACATTGGCTCACCTTTCTCTCTCTCTTTAAATTGAATGGTTGTCAAATTCATCAATAAATGACCCAGCCACCCAATGACATGAATCTGTAGCATTTACATATTAAGGATGGCTGGCACACCAAGGCTTATGTACAAAGTATCAGCCAGAAATTAATCAGCTGGGCATTAACAGCATTTTAGAATTTGGCTGCTACTTGAAAATATTAAACGTATTAGGCAATTCAATGGATTTTCCTCGATGTCCCATGAAGCCGGATTATGTGACACCCATGTACCACACTTATAACCAGGGCCAGATTAAGAGCCCAGTGGACCTGGTGCTGACAATTATGATGGGCCTAATTACAGAATCATATCGACCAAAAAAACAGTAAAACACTCCCAAGCGTCATGTATCTGATGGAGATGGTGCTGGAGAGAAAGAGGCATGAGGGGCCCAGAGGGGCTAGATGGTGGTGTTAACACTATGGGGTCACAAATTCATGTTTGAAAAAAAAAATCAGTGGGCCTATTCCATGGGCCTGGGCCTGGAGCTGCAGCTCCATCAGCCCCTATGTTAATCCGGCCCTGCTTATAACGTCACACCAACAACAACAACAAAAAAATCATTGGTTGAAATAAAAAAAATTAAAACATCCTGAAATTTTACATTTACTTTTCTTTTTCAGGCTCCTTGGATCATATCAAAACTTGCATTTTGGAGCACCTGCAAACGCCTTTACAAACTTTACTGGTGGGCTGGCGATGTCATTTGAATTGAAGAGTGATATTGAGCTGTCTGACCTGTTTCACATGATTAAATATGCAACACCAGAGACTGTCATGACATGCACCACGAAAAGAAGGTAACATATTCAGATAAATACACATGGTGAATGACTATTGATAAAATCTGATTGATGTTGAGAGGGCCCTGGTGCAAGACATTTTTGGGGGACACCACTGGTACAATGGTGGCCAAAAGATAGATCCCCATATATATCATTATTTCATACAACTCCCACGATGCAATGCCGATTCTACTATTTGGCCATCCTTGCAGAATTGTATTTGTGAGCAGTGTTTGTGTGTTTGAATGTAATTATGTTTGTTTGTGGAGTATGTGTGTGCATGTATGGGGTGTATTTGTATGTACTGTTGCCATTGGAATGCAATGGTATATTTCTATGTAATGTTTTCGTTTGAATACAGGGGTGTGTTTGTGTGTAGTGTTGATGTTTGAATGAAGGGGTTGTAACGGCACCCCCAGGCATAAAAGGGGTTAACAGCCATTTAGGAGATATTCCCTTTCAGATATACAGGCAGCTACTGTAGACATCAAGCCACCGCACCGGACAAGCATATGATTGCCGTAAACAGCCGAACCGTAACCATACGAATAGCTGCTAGCAGCTGAACAGGAGAAGCACCCAAGCGGCTTACACTCCTGGCAATCAGTCTCTAACAGCATACAGTAAATCCCCCCAAGAACAAGACAAAGCTCCGTGTTGAGAGTCAAGCAGTGAACAGACCAGAGCTGTGGGGTTATTGTTCTTATATACACATTCTTACACATTAGTACTACCAACAGGGTTTTGTAAAACAACCAATAAACACGTACAATACACTCAGACACTCCTACACAAAATCCTCCCCTCTGCCTGTGATACAATTACCTTACACAATGGGTTAGTGTAATTATCACAGGCAGAGAAATACAGTTTTTCCACATGATTCATAACTTTAAAAGTATGCATCACATTCACTTACATTTTCAGAATCAGCATACTCCAAATACAAACATACGTCAAAATCATACAAATTGTTCCAGTGGTTCAAAAGATAGATCGTAGTCCTTTGTGACCAAATGAATAATGCCTTTTCTGCCCAAAACCAGTTCCACAGAGTCTTCTATCCTGGAGATAATTGGGAAGTAATGCAATTATCTCCAAGGACAGAGGCAAAACTCCATTGAACACATGGTAGCAAAAGACAATAAAATACATAAAAATATATAACTGTGCAGCTATTGCATAAAACAGGTACATTCAGGTACATTATTACTGAATGGCGCTCAGATCACATACATACAGTTCAATTGCCATGGAGCCAGTCTTTCACATAATCTTTCGTTATACTAATGGGCTCCATGGCATAGCTATCTGGGGTATCACTGTTCAAATAGGGCAAGTACTGATTGACCTGGTTTTCGTGTCTTTGCAAGGGAAAATCAAGCGTTTCAACATGGGGCCATAGTCTAAAGGCAGCAGGCGGGCAACCAGGCTCCTCCAATGCACAGTGGCGAGATTGGTCTCGTCACAGGGGTGTTTGTATACAATGCTAGCCTTTTAATACAGGGGTGTGTTTGTGTGTAATGTTTGCATTTGAATGCAGGGGTGTACTTGCATGTAATGTTTGCTTGCTGTGATGTATGCACATATGCACTGCCATATAGATACATACAGACACAGATGCACATACACATGACACACACACAAATGCACACGTATATACATACACTGACTCATACAAGCGCTACGGAATCTGTTGGCGCTATATAAATGGCAATAATAATAATAATAATAATACAAACTCACACACAGACGCATAAACAGATGCACACACTAAAACATACATACTCACACACACACAGACAAATACACACAGATGCATGATTAAGGCTCTTGGGAGATGAAACGTTACATGGTAAAGTGGTATTCCCTTAAATAATATTACACCATCATGATCTTATGGTGCTGCCCATATTTTCTTCTTCTTACATTGTTCAGAAATACCATCACATGGTCAATGCACTTCGCACCACCCGAATAGGCCCCCCAGTGTGCGGGCCCACATGCAGCCTGTGTGGCAGTAGTTCATCCACTGATCTTATAATTGAACTACAGTGGGATATAATGTAACCAGCTAACTAAAAATACATTCCAGTATTCTGTATTCAGTGAGAATAATATGGCTCAAATCCATGTGAGTGAGAGCCTTGAATTGCCCAGCTAGGGGGAAATTACTACCTTATTTCTCCATCCTCTCATCCCTAGGGAGCATCGTTTTATTTCAGTCTTATGGAGAAGAGCGTACTAATAGGGGAGGACCCCACAGGAACATAGTGGAAGAGGGGGTCTCCCTGGGGCACGTAGTAAGAGGGGGTGACGTGCAGCACATGCCTGTTCTGTCATGGTCCTCTCAGTACTTGTGGAGCAGAAACAAAGGGGTCTACGTTTTTCTCTCTGCATTGATTTCCCAGCTCCCTTGCATGCCCTGTATTGATGCTTGGAGCCGTGATGTGACGCCACCCTGGCCCGTGCATCGAGAGCAGAAGGGAGCTGGACAATGCTGATCCCAGCAGCAAACCACTGCACCCTACTGAGCCTGTGTGTGTATATGAGTCTGTGTATGTATATGAATGTGTTTTTGTGTATGAATCTGTGTGTGCTTATATGTCTTCATTTGTGTGTTTGTATATGAGTTTGTTTGTATTATAACAATGTTTGTGTGTGTGTATGTGTCCATGTATGTGTGAATATGCATGTAAATATGTAAATGTATATTAATGTGTATATAATTGTGAGTATGTGTGTGTGTCATTTCCCTAACAAAGGTAGGTTGGGGAGGTTGCAAACTGAGCCACAAAAAAAGCTGGTGCTAACGCGCATGTGCGGCAAATGCTGCACGGGCTATGACCTCCCCATAGAATCAATACTTTCCTATTGGGAAAAATCTGAAGCTGGATCTTCAGCATCCAATACCAGACCAAAGGCCTGTTTCAATCCAAGAAGCACCTCCAGTAGCTCTGTGGGAGACAGCTACTGGAGGCAGACTTAGAGCTGCAATGTGAACATTCTCTGGAACTGCTATGTTTTACAGTGCAACAGGGATACTGCACCCTTGGTGTCACCATACCCCACTCTAACATGTAAGCTCACTGAGCAGGCCCTCAATCCCTCTGTTACTGTGTCACTATACCCCACTCCCTCTAGCATGTGAACTCACTGAGCAGGGCCCTCAATCCCTCTGTTACTGTATCACTATACCCCACTACCTCTAACATGTAAACAGGGCCCTCAATCCATCTGTTACTGTGTCACTATACCCCACTACCTCTAACATGTAAACTAACTGAGCAGGGCCCTCAATCCCTCTGTTACTGTGTCACTATACCCCACTCTCTCTAACATGTACGCTCACTGAGCAGGCCCTCAATCCCTCTGTTACTGTGTCACTTTACCCCACTCCCTCTAGAATGTAAGCTCATTGAGCAGGGCCCTCAATCCCTCTGTTACTGTGTCACTTTACCCCACTCCCTCTAGAATGTAAGCTCATTGAGCAGGGCCCTCAATCCCTCTGTTACTGTGTCACTATAACCCACTCCCTCTAGCAAATAAACTCACTGAGCAGGCCCTCAATGCCTCTGTTACTGTGTCACTATACCCCACTCTCTCTAACATGTAAGCTCATTGAGCAGGGCCCTCAATCCCTCTTTTGCTGTGTGTCAAACTCATCAGGTTTAATACGTGTCTGTTAGTCTACCCATTGTACCGCGCTAGGGAATTTGTAGGCGCCTTATAAATAATAATAATCATGAGCTATAGTCGTCTGGGTGCCTATAGTGTCCCTTTAAGCTAAAGTTGTTTTGGTACCTATAGTGCCCCGTATATCTATGGTAAATAACTTTGTGTGCCTGCTTTATGTAGTACACTGTCTCTGTGAACACACCGACACAATAAACACTGGTAAACATACAATTTAAAGTAAATTAAATCTTTTCACCAGGTTATACCATATATATTTGAGTACAAGCCGCCTTTTTCAGCACTTTTTCTATGCTGAAAAAGCCCCCCTCAGCTTATACTCGAGTGAGGGCAGTGAGATCGGGAGAAGATGGCACCGGGCAGATGGAAATTCTAATGACAGTCTCCAGACCGTTTTCTATCTGTACCATGGTAGGTGCCCGTGCTGCTGGGGTCGGGGCTGGCTGAGTACTCCGCTCACACCGTGCTGCACACTAATGACTCGGACAGCTTCTGGGAAGGGTGCTCTGACTGTGGCTGCTCTGTGCAGGAAAGCCCAGGGATGCGCTGAGGCCTGTTTATCGGGTGGGAGAACCTGCTGCACAGCAAGAGAACACGGTCGGTGGGTGTATCTGCTACCTATTATCAACGTGCTGTGTAAAATATATTTGGTTCATATTATGTGTGCATTATATGTGTGCATATTATGTGTGCAAGTGAATACATATGACGTGGAAAGCACGAAGGAAAAACTGTGTATATACAGTCCCAGAAAGGTTTGTACACATCTATAACACGAGTTTTCAGGAAGCTTCCTTCAGGATTTGTGCTGAGATTACAAGGTGACAGTGTCATTGTTTTCAACTAAACCCTCACATACTACATTATGAAAAGCAATCTCATTCTATCTTTTCATTACACCAAATGTATGTGTAAGTATGTATGTATGTCTCTGTATCCATGCATTTATGTATGTATGTATGTATGTATGTATGTCTCTGTATCCATGTATGTATGTATGTCTCTGTATCCATGTATGTATTTATGTATACAAGGAAAGGGCTGCGCTTAAAAAATACTTTAAAAGGTTATAAAAGTCCAGATAAAATCAATAAAAAAGGAAGAGGATCTTATCTTGCAATGTCCGTAATGATTTGGTCCGGAGCAATAATCTTGCTTTCTATCTTCCTTATGGGCCGTCTCGTATGTAAGAGATGAAAACAGATACAGAACCCAAATGGTGTAGTATATCTTGATAGTGAGGAAATTAAAATATAAGACTTAAATACAAACTCACATTTCCAAGAGCTAGAACCTGCTCTGGTGTAAGGGGCGTACAGCGGTTTAAATCCCCGCTTATGGGATATGGAGTGCTTATCCTTCACGTGCCACCTCCTTCCGTAGTGTGGGAGATACTCAAATAAAAAGAGACAACTAATAGTGCTCTCTGCATAAAACTTAAAATAGAGTATAAAATAAAAGTAGATACTCACAAGACAGGAACAGATCAACTGCTCCTGATATATCGCGTTGGTGGAATAATCCCCACCTAGGATTGCTTGGAGTCCAACGAATAGTGCCAGGTAATAATAATAAATATATGTGTATAAAAGGATAAGTGGTACAGTAAAAGATTACCAAATATACTTTAATTATAACATTACACAATATATAAAAACCATAAACGCGTTTCGCCAATCGGCGTTATCAATATGGGTAGAGAACCTGATACCTGGCAGTGGATCATTTAAATAGCACATACAGACAATTCAAAAATTGGCACCAAAATTAGGACAGCCAATCAGATTGCAAGTAAAAGATACATATAATAAAACACTGTTAAAACAATAAAAGAGAAATACATAAGTATAGACGTAAGAATAACAGTTCAAAATATATAATTGAGCATTAAAAACGATCATTTTTTAATAAAATATATTATATGATGCACGGTCACATGACCGGCATCAATACTGAGGGGGGTAATGGGATATGTAGTCTGACGCCGGCCGGCACTGCGCAGCCGCCGGCATCATATGGAGGGACAGGCAACTGGCGTCTGCACGCACAGGAGGTGCGGCCAGACGCCAGTGGGCTGAAAAAATCGGCGTCAGCACGCACGTGGTGCGGCTGACGTCGAAGAGAGGGGCGGACATCCTGATGACGGCGGCACGCACACAGCAGTGGCCGTCGTCATCAGGAAGTGAATAGACGACGGCTAGCACAATGCTGAAGCCGTCGTCATGGAAACAGAAATAACAAAGTCGGCAGATAGTAGCCGACTGGAAAAAGAAAAATTGGAGGGGAAATTAAAATGATATAAAAGAGAATAAGAAATATAAGTGATAAGTAATTATAAAAAACATAAAAATCATAAAAACCAACACCATGCCTGCCCCACTCAATAGTGGGAGCAGGCAAGTAGCTAAAAGGAAACAGAGCAATGGTAAAAAAGGGAACTGAAATAAAAACAGTATAAAAAAAAAAAATAGGCACATATTTATAAAAAATTAAACAAGTCAAAATCAACATTCAGACCATAAGGTGCAAGAGTTTGAAGTTTATAAACCCATTCCATCTCTTTTTTGCCTAAAATATTTTTGATATTTCCACCCCTCCGAATCACCCTAACAGATTTCAATTACTGTCATTAGACTCTGAATTTGAAAATGAGGACCATTTTTTAGAAATTCGAACCAATCACACCACACTAGCCCAAACACCTCACCCTTCACGCCCCAAAAAAAGGATTTTAAATTCAGAGGAAGAAGAAGTGGTAGACGCGAACAAAAGAGAAAGACTAGAAAGATAATACCTTCTCCCAATGGAACTGATGGAGGCATTTTTAATCTTTCACAGAAAATTTTAAGTAGTGCACATCTAGCGGTTTTAACTAAAGGTCTTAAGTTCGCACACACCAATACTTTTAAATCTTTTGAAGCTTTTATTGATGTTAACAAATTTGTTCGAAAAGCGACTCTCAAAAGATTTTTTATGGACAAAACCGAACAAAATGCTACCCAAACTCAACCTATACCTTCCTGTAATAACAACATTATTAACACTTCTCTTAGAAAGAAATCCACCTTCTATCCTGCTCACTACAAATCTGCTCCTCTTACTATGTTTGAAAAACTTGTTACAAAAGATTTAGAAAAAATAAAAAGTAACAAATACGATCCTCACAATTTAACTCATTCAGAAAAGCTAGTCTTAAAAGAACTCCAAAATGACGAAAATATTGTCATCAAACCAGCGGACAAAGGTGGAGGAATAGTCATTCAATCAACTCAAATGTATATAGATGAGGCACTTAGACAATTAAATGATGAAAAAGTATATGAAAAACTCACAGCAGACCCCATAAAACAAATTCAAAATGTTTTTATTGAATTTTTAAATAAAGGTGTGGAGCAAGGTATTTTAAATAAACAAGAATTCAACTTTTTAAACAATCAATATCCTATAACACCTGTAATTTATTTCCTTCCGAAAATTCATAAAAGTGAAACCTCTCCACCTTGAAGACCAATCGTATCAGGTATAGGTTCCCTTTTATGTAATCTCTCTCAATATATAGATATCCTTTTGCAACCTTCAGTCAAACTCATGAGATCATATCTCCAAGACTCCATGGCTCTTTTAAACTTTTTAAATAATTTTACATGGAAATCTAGTTTTATATTGGTGACATGCGACGTTCAGTCACTATATACCATTATACCTCATGATATAGGCTGTCAAGCAAGGGAAAATTGCTGGTCAACAAATAGAGTTTATCTTAGAAGGTATTAATATTATTTTAATATTATTTTAAATAATAATTATTTTTGGTTTTTAAATTCTTTTTATTTGCAAAAAAGAGGCACTGCTATGGGGACCAGGTTTGCTCCCAGCTATGCAAACTTATTTATGGCTGACTGGGAGTCAGAAGCCATTTTTAGTAATCATGCGTGGAGAGCGAACCTGGTTTGCTTTTTTAGATATATTGATGATCTTTTTTTTATCTGGGATGGAACCGAAGAAGCCCTAAATTCTTTTATCACCAATCTTAATCTGAATAATAAAGGTATAATCCTCACCCACGAATTCAGTAGAGAAAAAATCAACTTTTTAGACCTTGACATTTTTATAGAAAATGGTAAGGTACACACAAAAACCTTTTTAAAAAAGGTTTTTGTCAACACTGCCATTGATAAAAATAGCTGTCACTACCAACCATGGTTAGACAGCGCCCCAAAAAGTCAAATACTTAGACTTAGGAGGAATTGTTCAGAACTCAGAGACTTTGAGATACAAGCGAACCTCCTAAAAGATAAATTTGTTGAAAGAAATTATTCAAAACTAGAATTAGAAACCACTATCATGGAAATTCAAGAGAAAGATAGAAATGAACTTTTAAAATACAAACCCAAAACCACGAACACAGAAATGCCCTTACCGATTATTTTTAATTTTAATAATAAGAGTAATAATGTTAAAAAAGTTATAAAAAAACATTGGCACCTTCTAAAACAAGATGAATTATTAAATAAAATTATACCTGAACGCCCGAACATTATATTTAGGGGTGCCCAAAATTTTAAATCTATTCTGACCAATAATTTTACAAGAGAGAAAACTTTAAAAAAAAAAAACCCTATATCCTTTTTCCCACAAATTAAAGGGTTCTGCAAGTGTAAAATGTGTATTGTGTGTAAATCTACCAATCCTGATGTTCCTTCTAAAGTAACGGAATTTATATCAAAAAGGACAAACATGGTTTACAAAATAAATGATTTTATTAATTGTTCCACAAAAAATGTGATATATCTGCTCGAATGCCCTTGTGGCCTCCAATATGTTGGAATGACCACAAGGTCCTTAAAAATTCGTTTGAGCGAACACTGCAGAAACATTAAAAATGGATACCTAAATCATTCAGTATCCAAACATTTTATTATACACAATAAAGATCCTAAAATGCTGAAGTGTATTGCCATAGGAAAATGTATGGTTCCATGGAGGGGTGGAAATATCAAAAATATTTTAGGCAAAAAAGAGATGGAATGGGTTTATAAACTTCAAACTCTTGCACCTTATGGTCTGAATGTTGATTTTGACTTGTTTAATTTTTTATAAATATGTGCCTATTTTTTTTTTTTATACTGTTTTTATTTCAGTTCCCTTTTTTTACCATTGCTCTGTTTCCTTTTAGCTACTTGCCTGCTCCCACTATTGAGTGGGGCAGGCATGGTGTTGGTTTTTATGATTTTTATGTTTTTTATAATTACTTATCACTTATATTTCTTATTCTCTTTTATACCATTTTAATTTCCCCTCCAATTTTTCTTTTTCCAGTCGGCTACTATCTGCCGACTTTGTTATTTCTGTTTCCATGACGATGGCTTCAGCATTGTGCTAGCCGTCGTCTATTCACTTCCTGATGACGACGGCCACTGCTGTGTGCGTGCCGCCGTCATCAGGATGTCCGCCCCTCTCTTCGACGTCAGCCGCACCACGTGCGTGCTGACGCCGACTTTTTCAGCCCACTGGCGTCTGGCCGCACCTCCTGTGCGTGCAGACGCCAGTTGCCTGTCCCTCCATATGACGGCGGCGGCTGCGCAGTGCCGGCCGGCGTCAGACTACATATCCCATTACCCCCCTCGGTATTGATGCCGGTCATGTGACCGTGCATCATATAATATATTTTATTAAAAATGATCGTTTTTAATGCTCAATTATATATTTTGAACTGTTATTCTTATGTCTATACTTATGTATTTCTCTTTTATTGTTTTAACAGTGTTTTATTATATGTATCTTTTACTTGCAATCTGATTGGCTGTCCTAATTTTGGCGCCAATTTTTGAATTGTCTGTATGTGCTATTTAAATGATCCACTGCCAGGTTTCAGGTTCTCTACCCATAGTGATAACGCCGATTGGCGAAACGCGTTTATGGTTTTTATATATTGTGTAATGTTATAATTAAAGTATATTTGGTAATCTTTTACTGTACCACTTATCCTTTTATACACATATATTTATTCAGCAGGTTCTAGCTCTTGGAAATGTGAGTTTGTATTTAAGTCTTATATTTTAATTTCCTCACTATCAAGATATACTACACCATTTGGGTTCTGTATCTGTTTTCATCTCTTACATACGAGACGGCCCATAAGGAAGACAGAAAGCAAGATTATTGCTCCGGACCAAATCATTACGGACATTGCAAGATAAGATCCTCTTCCTTTTTTATTGATTTTATCTGGACTTTTATAACCTTTTAAAGTATTTTTTAAGCGCAGCCCTTTCCTTGTATTCTTTGTGTTTTATTCTAAGGGTTTTTTGAGGGATTCCCTTATAGGGTTGCTGCTAAGTTGTGTTATTCAGCGCTTACTCATTGTTCTGGTTTTATGTATTTATGTATGTCTCTGTATGTATGTATGTCTCTGTATCCATGTATGATGTATGTATGTATGTTTATCTCTGTATGTATGTATGTATGTCTCTGTATGTATGTATATATGTATGTATATCTCTGTATCCATGTATGTTTTTACCAATAGCTGCTGCATTTCCCACCCTAGGCTTATACTCGAGTCAATACGTTTTCCCATTTTTTGGGGGGTATAATTAGGTGCCTCAGCATATATTCGGGTTGGCTTATACTCGAGTATATACGGTACATAGTTTTTAGATTATATTTAAACCAAATGATGAGGTATTATAATAACGGTAGTGGCTGTACACATAATTTAATATCATTATCACAACTGAAGTAACATAATATGGGAGACTTTATAGGAATTGACATTACTACAGTATAAAACGTGGAGACGATTCCTACCATGCACAAAATAGCCACCATTCGCATGATGTGATGTGTAAGAAACCCTTTACTTAATAAATGAGGCAATTTTGACTCTAGTTTACAGACTGGCACACCATATATATATACATATATATACCTGGATAATAATGTGTGCATAGGCGTGCGCACAGGGTGTGCCGGGTGTGCCTGGGCACACCCTAATCCCCGCGGCACGCCTATGTATTGAGACCGGCAGGGGAGATCTCAGGATATCCCCTGTTGGCTCATGCAGAGCTGGCGCTATCCGAGCGCCGGCTCTGCTCTCGGCCTCCCTTCCTCCCCACTGACCCACAGGCAGTGAGGGAGGCAGGAGTGGACCCGGGGAGCTATTGCCGGCAGCATCGCCGGGTTCCTCTCGCGAGATCTGAGCATTGCCGCGGCAACTCTCAGATCTCGCGAGAGGGAACTCTAGCCCCACAGGGGCTAGAGTTCACTCTCCACTGGACCACCAGGGAAAGCAGCAGGACCAAGAATCCCCCCTCCCTACCTAAGGTAAGAAGGGAGGGGGGATATTAAGTAATGTACCCCCACCTCCACCCCCATAATCACCCACACACATACAGCACACACATCCACACACAGCACACACAGACATACACAGCATGAACACACATACAGCACCCACAGACATACACAGCACCTACACACATACAGCACCCACACACATACAGCACCTACACACATACACAGCACCTACACACATACAGCACCCACAGACACACAGCACCTACACACACAGCACCTAAACACATACAGCACCCACACCCACATACATACATATATATATATACACGGCGTGTGCTTGTGCTTTAGGTTGCACACCCTAATGAAATAGGCTGCGCACGCCTATGAATGTGTGTATTAGTAATGTATATAATTACACCTAAATTATATATAATTAGTATATATATATAATACACACACATTTTATTAATATATGACATGTATGTGAAGAGCACGTACTGGCCCAGTCTTGTTGCTAGATGCACACTCCAGCACAATAACATATTCAAAGTGAAGAACACACTCATAGGACTTCAAAATAAACAAGATAACATCATTTTTTTACAGCAGTGCAACAGCATACATTCACTGTTTCAATCCCATTACCAAACTTTCCTTAATATGTCAAAGTGGTTGAACGGAAACATTGGTTATATACAACTACATGTCTACTTAAAATAAATTTGCTAATTTGTTTATTTTGAAACCGTATGAGAGCTTCCTTTCACGTTGTAACAGTAACAGTTTTCAATTTTAATTTATTTTCCACATCTATATCTGCACACTATACTGGCTGCTTCTAGTTCCCAGTTCGGCCAAGATTGGACTCAGTCTTTTTTCTATTTGCAGTTATTCTGCATCAAGATTATTATTAATTTCTCCTAATCAACTGATATTAAAGTATATTAAAGGTATAGCTGATACGTAATGATCTGAGGGTTTTTATCCATCTTCATAATCCTTCAGATTTTTTTTTTAAACTGTCTTAAAATTGTAGTTGCCCTGGATTGAAATGCTTATAGACAAATATTAGTATAAAAAAAGTAAGAAAAGAAAGATAGCAAAATGAAAACTTATAGTTGGTATTTGGAGAAGCCAATGGAAACCAGGGATTTACTGAGTTGAGCTGATTCGATCGTATCATCCCTATTCAACGCAAGCACCGTGTTTAAGCAGTTTGAGAATAACTCAAGATGTCAAACGAAAATTGGCAAGGGATCCAAGTGAGTTAAAATGTTTTCTGTTTCAATTTCAAACTAAAAAAAAACAGCATTAAACAGATTTCTAAAAGTAAGAAAACAGAAATAATATAAACAAAGCCAGCAGCACAGTTTACATTCACCAGACCAGATTATTACCACCTCTTTGTCTTCTGCTATGGAGTTAGGAAACGGCAAGATCAACTGGGGGGGATGGGGGCAGAATGGGGCGGGGGGGCAGAATGACCAGAAAATGGTGGTCCACCCTCTCAAATAGGTAGATGTTTCTGTTTGAGGGGTTAGAAAGGCAAGAATTGGTTAAACACCCTCCCCCCCTCCACATACCCCTAGGCCTGGTTATATATCTGCAGCTTTAGCAAAGTGGAATAAGAGATGAGTCCGGTAAAACCAGCTCGTCAAGTTCGCAGAACCTAGGAAAGGTCAGTTATCGTGGAGAGTCAGTGCTGCAGGGCTTTTCCATTTACATTCTCATCGTAAAATCAAAAGGGTGCATTCTCAGGTTAGCCTGTCATTTGAAATTTACTTTATGTAATGTTATACAATATGAAATGTATGGGATTTATTTACTAGAAAGCAAATAGAAAAGTGAGTTTATCAAGTTGATGTTCGACCTTGATCGTTTGTCCTAAACTCAGTGAAGTTGTTTAATTGATCAATGTTATTGACCTGTGTTAATTCTCTGGAAAACAACTATAACATTTATTAACCATGAATAATATAAGCTCCAGTTTCTTTTAAAAGTATATTAAAAGGGCTCTCCAAGCAACATAAACCCTACGGTTCTCTATAATAGTTTAATAACCCCTATATCTCTCTATAATAGTTTAATAACCCCTATTGTTCTCTATAAAAGTTTAATAAACCCTACAGCTCTCTATAAAAGATTAATAACCCATACTGCTCTCTATAATGGTTAAATAACCCCTACCGCTCTCTATAATGGTTGTGGCAAACCTAGCCACTTGGACTATAACCAGAGACTATATCTTTAAGGGTTGCCTATAGGTCTGGGGAGATATGTGCTTTACTCTGTATGTTGTATGCTACATGTATTGTCTGAATTGCCTGTATTTGCCATCTGCCGAATGCAAATGGCGGTTTGTATGGGGATTTTCTTCCATTTCACGAATACCCCTAATAGCCCACACACTTAGAGGCTCTCCTGGGTGGCTGTCGTTCGACTACCGACCATGCGGCGGTCGGCCATCTTGGATCCTTTGTTCCCTCAGCGGTGCTAGGTCGTCGAGCGCATGGTACTAAAAACGGCTACTCGACGGCACGAACACCGCTGAGCCTCCAGGACGTTCGGGAGTTTCGGGCCATTCGGTATTTTGTTCCCTGCAAGCAATCGGTTCTTTTTATATGTTTTCTAAGAAATGTGTTTTTCGTGCGGCGTTCGGTTATTTTAGCTGGGATCTGAGCGGTAATCTCACGAATGATGCGCTCAGACCCCAGCTATCTACCGAACATCCATTCGTGTAAATCCACCGTATATTCACCAAGTTATGGATTTTTGTGTAAATTGTCGGTTCTGCTGCACGAGGGGATAATCCACTTAACGGTGGATTCTGGGAGGAGGACCCCTCTCGTGCAGCAGTGCCTGATGGGAGAAATATGCTGTAATGTAAGTCCCCCATGTAGTCCCCTCTGGGAGTGCCCCTGGGAAGGGACTCAGGAAACCCCTTGCATGGGGACTTGTATAAATTGTGCAGCAGAATTAAAGGATTTCAGTTGACTCTCAGAACTGTGTCTCGTCCGGTTACTGGGAGGTTGGGGGTATTGCCTTGTTCTTTCAGCGCTTGACTGTGGATTATTTCCTGAACCAGCGGAATTCGTGGATTTAATATTGGAGTTCCGCTACAATGGTTTAACAACCCCTACTGCTCTCTATAATGGTTTAATAACCCCTACTACATTTATATTGGGGGTTCCAAGGATAAACCTTTTACAAATTCAGAATATAAAGTATCTTTTAACTTCAAGTTCAGGGTAGATCTTACATAGTTGACAATTTATTTAGCCAATTTTCATACATAACATTTTTTTTTAATTTGAGAAATATGATTTATCGTAAGCGATTTTTCCATATTCAATTGTGTTTTAATTTGAAAGAGTATATGTTGTTTTTGAAAGGGTAAGGAGGACCTCCAATTTCCGGTTATAATAATTTTCATAGCTATGAAACAATGAACAGCAATACAGATATAATTTCGTGATTTTAAATTCCAGTTTACATGTAATAATGCAACTATAGGTGAAAATATTAGTTTTATACCCGTCAGATCATAATAGAGTTTAAAGACCCAAGACTAAATTTCATTAACACATGGGCAGAACCATCATATGTGAATATATGAACCCAAACTACTACCACATCTCCAACACATAGGGTCACAATTCTGATACGTTTTGGCTAATTTATTTGGTTTTAAATACCATTTGTTTATAACTTTAAAATGGCACTCTATCAAATTCAAGCAATGTATATTTTTAGAAGTATGTGACAAAGAGGAACACCATTCTTCCAGTGTTATTGTTAATTCAAGTTCTTGCTCCCAGTAATTTATTATTTTCATTGGGTTATCATTAAGTAAGTCTAGAATGAGATTTACTTTAGAAATTACTTTATTAAAATAAATATTGCCAAATATATTTTCCATAGAATGATCTTATGATCTTTCATTATTTGTGAAACTGAAATTGTATCTTTATTTGGCCAAACTTGTAAAAGTTGATATAATATTAATGATGTGTCTGGAAGGGCCTCTTTATGTTTCTTATCACAGTTTAACCATAGATAGTACTCCACATTCCTTGTTCTAGTTGCTTCTGCTTCAATAATGTACAAAGGGTCTACATTCACATGTTGTTCTTGTAATTTGTATATATGTTTAACTACATTTGCATAATATATAAGTTTTGCGTTAGGAAAGTTTAAACCACCTTGATTTGGGTACTATATATGTGTTTACAACATTTATTTTCCCCCACCATGATGTTTGCACATTTCTCCGTGATTTTAATGTTTTATTAGTATGTTTTAATAATTCCAATACATTCAATTCCATTGTATTTTCCACTCCAGCTGGAATTAAAACTCCTAAATGATTCCTTTCTCAATTTTTTTACCATCTATTTATCCATATTTTTATAAATTGCCATGGCTTTTAGTGTATTTAATTTATAATTTGAAACCAAAGCATAGTTATTCATTTCTTTTATTAATTCTGGTAGAGATTGTTCAGGAGAAGTCATTATAATTGTAGTATCGTCCGCATATAGCGAAATTTTGATTTCCCTTATGGCGGTATGAAAGCCTTTACTATTACAATTATCCCTTATATTAATTGCTAATGGTTCCAATGATAATATATATAGCAGAGGTGACAAAGGGTACCCCTGCCTTGTACCATTCTTTAATTCAAACCACTCTGCGCATATATTGGTTCCAACAGTCCTCGCTGATGGAACCGAATAAAGTGCCATAATGGTGTTAAAAATCATACCACTAAATCCATATTCCTCCAGAAGGCTCCTTATATATCTCCAGCCGACCCTGTCAAACGCCTTCTCTGTGTCTAATGACAGGGTCAGCAGGGTAATCTGCCTGATTCCTGATTGATTTAATATATCCAAAATTGTTCTAGCACTATTGGTTGTAGACCTTCTTGGTACAAAACCGGTTTGGTCTGTATGTATTATTTTTGGGATAATATTTTTCAGTCTTTCGGCAATAATTGAGGCATATAATTTAACATCGACATTGATTAGTGAAATTGGTCTGTAATTTTCTACATATCTACTATCTTTACCTGGTTTTACAATGGGAAGAATATTTGATTGGAGTAATTCTTTAGGAGTTTAGTTATTTAATGCAAACTCATTATTAAAATTTGTAAGGGGTTTGATCAGTATGGATTTCATCATTTTATAATATAAATTTGTATATCCATCAGGTCCGGGAGTTTTATTTAGTTCTAATTTGCTAATTTGCTTGTCAACTTCTTCTAAAGAAATTGCTTGATTTAATATTAAGAGATCTTCTTCTAAAATCTTTGTAATTTTTGTATTATTTAAATACTTTTGTATTTCTATATTTTTTGGTTTTAAATTTAAATTATATAGTTCCTGATAGAATTTATAAAATTTTTGTCCAATTTGTTCTGGAGAGGTATAAATCATGTGATCATCCTCAAGTTTTTCGACTCTGTTCCTAGATCTCTGATTTTGCAGTTTCCTAGTTAAGTTTTTATTTTATAATGTTTTCCCTGTTCTTTCTCTTTGTATATGATCCATTTTGATTATATAACCCCTCATTACCGCCTTGTGAGCGCACCAGTTTATAGTGTGTGAAGTCTCATTAGGGTTATTTTCCTCAAAAAACAATTTTAAAAGATTTGATAACTCCTTTTTATTTATGTCGTTTTTAATTAACTTATCCTTTAATCTCCAAGAGTTCATTGGATATCTGTGGGATTTCCCTATATCAATCAATATAAAATTATGATCTGACCAAAAATTATTTTTTATTACAATTTTACTAATAATCGGGATCGTCTTGGCATTTACCAAACACATATCTATTCTCGAATGTGAGCCGTGTGCGCTGGAAATATGGATATAATCATTTTCCATAGGGTTTCTGGCGTGCCATGCATCATATAAGTCATACCTTTTAGATTGTTTTATAGTTCTGTTATCAATCTTTGGGTTGCCCTGTGATATTTTATCTAACTTGGGGTCCATAACGCAATTAAAATCCCCGGCTATAATGAATGTGCCTTTCATTATGTTCTGTACCCTATTCATTATCTTGGTTAACACTGAAACAGGATCCACGTTAGGTAAATATATATTTACCAAAGTGTAGGGAGTCTTTCCTATTTCGCACACCAAAATTAGATATCTGGCAAATTCATCAGATTCCTGATATTTAATATCTTCTTCAATCTCTCTAGAGAACACTATTGCAACACCTCTTTTCTTTTTATTTAAAGAAGCATGTTTGATTAGAGGGAATCTATCTCCTCCCCAATTCTGCGGCTTATTTTGTAACCAATATGTTTCTTGTAAACAACTGATTTGAATATTTTCTTGTATTAACGAATAATATAACCTGTTTCCTTTAACAACAGTGTTCAACCCCTGAACATTTACTGACATTATCCTGAACATTTAAGCTAACCAATATTCAACAATCCCTCTCCCCCTTCTTTAAGTACAATTTAGCAAAAAACATTTAAAACATTCATATCAGGCTGACAGACCCAAAAATAGTCTGAAGTCCTGAACCATACATAACCTTTTTGGGACATACTTCCTCTTTTATCTTTGTAACTATTTTAGTGACAGAGAAAACTGTAGTGTTACTACAGAAAGTGGGGCATACCTTAAATGGAGTGGATAAATGAAGGTGCCTCTATGTTGTATTATCTTTCTTTATATCTCATTACCACGTAATACATTTTTGCCTAAATTGCTTTAGGTCTTTATTATCGGTGGTTCTATCCCTAATAACTCAATCAATTCATCGTTTATATTTTCAACTATATTAGGGTGATCCTATTCTTATTTAACCATTTTGTTTTACAGTCGTGTTTTGAATCCTAATTCTATAACAAATTGACATTTACCAATCTTGTGAAATTCCCTTTAATTTTAAACTAATTTATACAACCATCTCTAAAATACAAATCAACATCAACCATAGTGCAATTCATCTTTATCTACTATTTGTAAATTCTCTATTGTCTAAGAGAGTCTGCCCTTTAAAATTAACCTTATGAAATTATCCTTCTGTGTCAATATATTATTGCAAGCCTTTAGTTATAAGCGAGAAAAAAAAAAAAATATTTCCTTATCCTTGGAACCTTGTTATTTACAGTGTTATCTTAATTTTGAATATCGAATTAATTATTATCTATTTTTACTTCAGGTGTAATTTAAGTGTAATTCAACATCATCACTAGTGCAATTACCATACCATTTCAAAAATACCTTTCTGCGTCTCATATGTTTATCTCTCAATAGTGATCAATATTATAGTAGAGAAACAAAAAAAAACAAAAAACAAAAAAAAACCTTATAACTTAATTTCTTATCATTAGCACCCTTAATTTGTTATTTACAGTTTTATTTTAAATTTTAATTAAATATCACATTCATTTTATCTATTTTTACTTCAGGTATTATTTAAGTGTAATTCAACCTCATCAATAGTGCATTTACCGTGCCAGAAAATACCCTTCTATGTTTTATATATTTATCTCTCATTTGTGAAAAAAAAAAAAAAGCTTAATTGATACATAGATTTGGTTAAACCAAATTCTTAAGTGTTAGCCAATTTGTTAATTTCTCATGTGTCTCAAAGACTTCAGAACGGCTATCATAAGTAAGGATTAATTTCAATGGAAAAGACCACTTATATCTTATCTCATGCCTACTTAAGATCAGAATTGCTGGGTTGAAGGCTCTTCTTTTCATACGGGTATTGTATGATATGTCTGGCATTATTATTATATTTAGAAAGCGTCTTGTTTTATTTGCTTTCTGTCTAAACGCCTTCAATACTTTTTCTTTAAAGTCAAAGGGATAGAAACGAGCGATCACATCTCTAGGAAAGCATTTTTCAATGTTTTGGGGTTTAAAGACTCTATGACATCTTTCTAATATATCCTCATGTTCTTTAAGTGTTAGTCCCAATTCCTCAAACAATTCAAAATTTCTTTTAGATCTTGCTGATCATTTAACTCATCTAAATTTCTGAAACTGAGTTTTTTTTCTTTGTGATCTATCTTCCAAGTCATCTATCTTTGATTTCAGGGATGTAACTTGATCTTTAATTTTATCATTGAATTCTTTTAATTTATTTATCTGAAAATCAGTTTCAACCAATTTATCTTAAAAATGTTGAACTTTTATAATCAATTGGTTAATTTCGTGTTTAATCTCTTGTTTAATTTCTTGTGTGTTAGTGGCTATTTCTTTTTTTATTTCTACCAAATTGTTTTGTAAGTTCACATTGAGTTGCTTTATTATAAGCGATTCTCTCACTCTTTTATCTTCTGGTTCCAAATTATCTGAACCGGTATTAGATATATCCAAATTACACTCTTATCATGTTGCTGTTGTTAATCTTTTTTTAATGTTCCTTTTGATTCTTGAGGTTTTCTATTTGCCATTTTGTTACAGAGTCTTCTCTCTTTCACTTAGTCTTTCACTTAGTCCCCTTTAAATTTGGGAGTTTCATTCAGCTTTACTTTATTTCCAAATAAAGATTTTTCTCCTCTCCCTTCTTTGCTCTTTATCCAGCACCACACCTCAGTTTTTCAGATTTTCCTTTGCTTTTCCTTTCTCTCCTCTCCTCTTAATCTCACTTTTGTCTCTCTCTTTTTCAGATTGCTGATATTGTTATTCAGAATAAATTACAATTTTAAACCAGCCATAAAGATTAAAAGAAATTAAAAACTTATCTGAGGGAGTGTCTTTCCCTTTTCCAGCTCCGGTTTCTCTTTTTTGCAGTAGCCGACCAAACCTTTGCTGTTTTATGTTTGTGGCCTTCTTATGTCCGGCTTATTCAAATCCAATCTATCCCATATTGGTGGTTCGCACTGGAGCACAGGTTTTTATAAATGCTGTTCGAGGTAGGAATTGCAGCTGGTACTCTGGAATCTCTCATATCAGCAATTTATTCCCGCCTTTCACCCGAGGCTTCAGCCGAGCAAAGAGTCGTGTTGGGAGTCCCCACATTAATGCAAACAAGCCCATGTGTCTTTCATTAGTCGGCCGTCCTACCGGAGCTCTGCCACACTCCACCTCACTCCATCATGGTAGCCCCTCCTCTTCCGCCAGAGCATTACCACGTCATGACGCCTCCGCTCCCCTATCCCGCTCTCTAATGATTTAATAACCCCTACAGCTCTCTCTAATAACCCCAACAGCTCTCTAATAGTTAAATAACCCCTACGGTGCTATATAATTGTTTAATAACCCCTACGCCTCTCTATAATGGTTTAATAACCCCTACACCTCTCTATCATAGTTTAATAATGCCTACAGCTTTCTATTATGATTTAATAACCCCTACTGCTCTCTATAATGGTTTAATAACCCCTACGGCTCTCTTTAATGGTCTAAAACCCCTACTGCGCTCTATAATGGTTTAATAACCCCTATGGCTCTCTTTAATGGTTTAATAACTCCTACAGATCTCTATAGAGGTTTAATAACCACTACAGCTCGCTATAATAACCCCTACAGGTCTCTATAGAGGTTTATTACCTCCTATAGCTCTCTTTAATGGTTTAATAAGCCCTACAGCTCTCTATAATTGTTTCATAACCCCTACAGCTCTCTCTAATGATTCTACGGGTCTCTATAATGGCTTAATAATCTCTACGACTCTCTATAACGGTCTAATAACCCCTACTGCTTTCTATAATGGTTTAATAACACAGATAGCTATCTAATGGTTTAATACCCCCTACAGCTCTCTCTAATAACCCCTATGGCTCTATAATAGTTAAATAACCCCTATGGCTCTCTATAATTTTTTAATAACCCCTACAGCTCTCTATAATGGTTTAATAACCCCTACAGCTCTCTATAATAGTTTAATAACCCCTACAGCTCTCTATAATAGTTTAATAACCATACAGCTCTCTATAATGGTTTAATGTGAGACCATGTAGTTACAGTTTAATATAAAGGTTTTGTAATCAGGGTCAGGAGACTATTCCATCTACAGCAACACTGACGATATGTATGTGTTCATTTTGCCTTATCAGTCATTTTATTCAACCAGGAAGAAGTTGATTGACTTGGGATGGATTTATGTCAGATGAGTTTATGTCAAACATTCCTAACCATTCATACTAAAATGTAAAGAATTGTAAGCGGCTGATCTACTGTAAGTGCAATCCCTGCAGGTGAATTTTTCACCCACTCTCAAATCTAAAACACACAAACACCGCTCTCAAATACAGCTCTCCAAGGATGGGCAGATGATAGCTCCCCAGCTAGCAAAGCATTGTGGTTGTTGCAGGACAGTTGTAGGATGAACCGTTTGGTCTTGCTTGCGCTCATTGGTGACAAAACATTTTCTATACAAGGCCCTCGCTACACTAATTCCACCATTGCTTTACACAATATATTAGCTCTGTTATTAGGGATGATATAATGTATCACATATTGAACATCCTTATTTTCATACAACTTTTGCTTTAAACTTGAATTATTGTACTAACATTATGCAGTGATCTCCCTAATTGTAGCCTTTTATATACGGTGCAGTATAGCAGGTTAAATTACGTATGTCTTCCTCATTTTGGAAAGTGTAATTAATGGGTAATTTAAAAAATAACATAGTTTATTCCTCAATTCTTATCTTTTCTGTTTTATTTATTTAATTTTAATTTTTTTCTTTTCAGGATGGATCAGAAAGAAACAGAAGTAACAGTTATCCAACATTGGTGAAACTTGACCACATATTACTTTACAAATAAAATCCAAAATAATTGTTGTACAGAAGCCCACTCACTCAATGTTAGCTACTAATGAGATGATCTTTGAGTGGAAAGTCTAATTAATGTGGAAAATATTCTCCTTACTTTTGGTTAACCAAAGATATAAATAAACCAACTTAGGATGTCAATCATTTAAGGAAGATTTCTCATAGGCAGCCACCCAGTGAAATTCTGCTGGGCCTGGTAACATGTTAAATATGATAAAAAGGGTTCAGGACCGGTATCAAATATTTCTGTAATTTGTCTGAATTGTAACCTTCACGGCCTCATACACCACAGATGCCTACACTTTGGATAATCAACCCTAAAGTATATTTTATTTAGATTTTGGAAATAATTGTCATCTCTCTCAAAATCTATGTTTAATATTTAATGTGAATTTCTGTGTGTTTGCATTTATTGTTTAAGCCAATTAATATTCTGATGCTAGACTCCCCAAAAATAGTAAACTTAAATAAGTCCTTCATTTATACAATATCTTGAAAATCGGACGCAAAGGCACAAATTGGCAACATAAGAATCAGAATAAGAAGATTTTTCTTTTTTTATGCACATATGTATCATAGGTTTCATCTGAAGATTTTAGATCTATTCTTTAAATCTTCTTTTCCAATAATCTGGTTTTAATTTTTCCAGTATAAACATCAGAGTATTCGGAGGGGCAGTGCACCTGTCACTGTAAGTACAGAACCTTTTCTACTTTCTTTGTTATATATATTACATTATTCATCTTAAAATGTGATACTTTTGTAACAGGGTCTTCTCCCTTAGGCCCCCTTATAGCCTTAGGGTCCTTTGCTCTGGTTACCTCATTATACTCAGTAGGCTGATCCTGAGCTTCCGCCAATTGGGAGATGGGGTACCCACTTACAGCAATGCCTCCACCCAGTTCAGCATCCAGAGTGTGGATGTCAGGTCCCGCTGGGAACAAGGTTATTTCAGCAACAACTGACACAGGGTTATCTGTTTAAAAAATTCTGTATTGCACAGCAGAATGTAACGCAACATGTGACATACACCAATAGAATACAATACAATCAAATCCGGGTCATAATGGAGTACCTCACATATTTGCCCACCCACAATAACACTGCGCCCCCACCCTTCCTTAGGCCTTCACCCTAGTGGCTGTTGGGTACCAGCGGTCGGTGCACGTAGTTGGGGCCCAGTAAGCTGTTTGTAATCCACCTGATGGGTCTGGAAACCTGTGGTGGGCTTCCACTAATCAGTAAGAATAGGGGTCCAGTCTCTAAACTGTGCAGGCCAAAGTCAGGATGCCCTACTGTGTATAAGGGGAGAGTATGTAGGCTTAGGACACCAAATGTAACCAGGGCCAGTCAGAGGGGAAACACTGCTTCTTGCTGCTTCTGGAATTTTCTCTATCCTTCCCTAGCAAGTCTTTGCCAAAGAAACCGTTCTGTGCCTGAGTCAGGATGTAGATACCCCCTGAAAACCTCCTTCCAGTGGGGCTTCACACTGGACCCAGCAGCTCTCACTGCGGAAACTTCTTTCTCCCGCTTAGCAGCATTCATTCCCTTACTTCTCTCAACTGCAACTGCTAAAATCGTCCTGCCAAAATTCAAATGGAGACATATATCCGGCCAGGTGACATATATCCGGCCAGGTGACCTGGAGATATATATCTGGCCAGGTGACATATATCCGGCCAGGTGACCTGAAGACATATATCCGGCCAGGTGACATATATCTGGCCAGGTGACATATATCCGGCCAGGTGACATATATCCGGCCAGGTGACCTGAAGACATATATCTGGCCAGGTGACATATATCCGGCCAGGTGACATATATCCGGCCAGGTGACATGGAGACATATATCCGGCCAGGTGACATATATCCGGCCAGGTGACCTGAAGACATATATCCGGCCAGGTGACATATATCCGGCCAGGTGACCTGAAGACATATATCTGGCCAGGTGACATATATCCGGCCAGGTGACATATATCCGGCCAGGTGACATATATCCGGCCAGGTGACATGGAGACATATATCCGACCAGGTGACATATATCCGGCCAGGTGACCTGAAGACATATATCCGGCCAGGTGACATATATCCGGCCAGGTGACATATATCTGGCCAGGTGACCTGGAGATATATATCTGGCCAGGTGCTGCAGGAGTTCCCCCTCTGCTGGTCACTCCATGGGAACTTCAGGATAGTTCTTAAAGCAGGAATCACTGTGTTGCAGAGGGGTTACACTTTTTTGCATACGTGTGAATTAAAGTGAAACTGTCATTTGTTTATCTAAGTTAATATAAACTGGCTCCAAATACATTGAAGACATCATTTATCACAGAGATGCATGATGTAGTCAATGTAACAGTTTGAGATATACTCAGTTTACCTCCAATCCAGATATTTTACCTATGATGATACTTTTCTGGTTTCAGTCAGTTCCAGGGCTACTTGTAATAATGAGTAGATGATTTACATAAGTTTGTGAAAGAACAGATAATGGCATATTCAGTAATTAACAGACTCGGCATAGTGAGGGAGTGATTGAGTGAGTTACACACTCAGATCCAAGCATCACAATCCTTTTTTTTTTTATCACTAATGGAAAATAAATAAAAATAAAGCACATATATGGACTACAATACATTCCTTGCCAATTAGAGAAGTCAGCAGAACACATACTAACATTTTATACCATCTAATATAAAACAAAGCAAAAGTCAGGAAGGCTGTGCACCAATGTCCTCATGATACAGATACAGATACAGGAAACCTGTAAACAAGTTTATGGACCACAAGAGAACTTATGAGAACCAGCTTTGATAAGCTAAATTCAGTTGCTATTCTGGGAGTTTTGGATAGATTTGAATTTCACCTCACACTTCTTACATCTATGCATCCCTTTCATTTGTCCCTATTTTACATAAGTAACACTTACTTTTTAATTCCTTTTTATTCTTTTTATTACTTCCAGGCAATTCCTGAAAGTGTTCACCTCGGGAATGGATTGGTGGAAAGCCATGCATATTCTATAGTTGGCACAGCACAGGTTTGTAATAAGAGTCCAAGAGTCCAAGGTTATGGTGCTTAAAGTACTTCTTTAACTCCTTAAAATCATTTTAACACTTTATCCTGTGTTCCAATTACTTGTTTGCTAACATGCTTTTATTACAGTGCAAATCTGCAGCCATGCATTTATAATTGCTATATACTGAAGAATATTTAGGATTTCTGCCTTCTCCTTATCCTCATTTACAAACACACCCAACTGAGATTTCAATAGACCAACATTTTCATTCTTAAACTTTTTTACATTATTGTGCTACAAAACGCTTATTGAGATTAGTCTTGCTCTCTTT
The DNA here is from genome assembly GCA_933207985.1 of Pelobates cultripes. Lineage (NCBI taxonomy): Eukaryota > Metazoa > Chordata > Amphibia > Anura > Pelobatidae > Pelobates > Pelobates cultripes. The sequence goes on along the minus strand of OW240913.1, from coordinate 362,350,942 downwards.
GGGTGTGAGCTGTCCATATTCGAGTTAAGCCCATGTAATTGGCGTTTTGTAAGCCCTGTTGATATCCTTATATTTATGCTGTTGACCTATTTGACTTAAATGTTTTAAATGCCCTTCTTATATATATTTATTTTTTATTTTTTAACACATTGTTTTCAGTGTACTCTTTTTGTATTTGTTTTCCCGATAGTATATATTGAGAGCTGTACTTTTCTAATATATATTTACGGCCATTCTATTTACATTATGAGATATTGTCAGGGAATAGTTCCTGCCAGTCAATGACCTGTAAATGGACCATTATCCTATTTAAACCAACCTTCTTAAATTCAAGCATTGTTGTAAATCCTATTTTCATTTTCTTGTTTAAGTTGATCCCAAATGAAACTATATTATGGTCACTATTTTCCAAGAGTTCCCTTACCTTAATATTATTAGTTATAACAAGATCCAGACACACATCTATTCTGGTTAATGCTTCACTAACTGAGACATAAAAGTGTAATTTAACAGATTCGAAAACCTGTTTCACCTTGCTAAACTACTAGTCCCTCTGGTTCATTCAACCTCTGGATAATTAAAATATCCAATGATTAAAACCTTACCCATATGTGCAGATGACAGTTATTTGTCCTCATCACTATTAAAGGATTACTCCAAACACCATGACCACTTTACTGATTTGAAGTGGCTGTGGTGCCTAGAGTCAGCCCAGAACTAGAGCTAAAATCTGGCTAATGTCAATTCTGTGCAACGTTCCTTATGGAATTTTGGAATTGTCCACAGATGTAGTCACAAATCAATTGCATCTAAATGACAGGGAATGATAAGGTCATTTTATTTGGTGGCTGTGATAAATCACTAATGACTCCACTTTTACATAACTTGAGACAAGTCGCAAAGTCTCTAAAATGAGTAATGCACTTGATTCAAAGCACAGCATTTAACTGCTGAACAGCGTTCTGTGAATTTACAAACTCTTAGCATGTTATGACCAGGATGTGCTGATTTCAATCATATTTCACCCTTCATTATGCAACCCAATGGTGTGAGCTTTGTTCAGTCAGCCACATTAGTCCTATTAATCAATGTCATATTGACTTATTCAGTGAAATACTCATTATATTTTATAGTTCTACATAAATTGCACTTTAGCTATAGTGATTTATCTACATGTATCTCTATAGGTATAGACATACGGATAAAACATAGTAGTGTAATACTATTAATTGATAATTTCCTATATGAAGTATAAACATTTAAAATAGACTGTTGGCTAACAGCAAACATTTATATAACAAACCTCACATTAATGGTAATTTTATTCAAAATACATACATTGGGATTAGTGCACACAAACACACAAAAAGTGAAACATTTAAATGTTTAAGGTTTTTTAAAATGACTTGTACAATGTACAAAATGAAAGTACTTGGTCTCAACACATGACGATATTTCAATATTGTGTTTAAACCCAGCACTGCGTCTAGATTTATGCGCCTCAACAAAAAAAAAATTCTACGTTTTAAAATGGAAAAAAAGTTGGTCCTTGCCTATATCACTTACCAGCTTCACTACTAATCTGCTCCAAACAAGTCTCCTACAATTTTAATAAATTTCAGGAAAGTTTATAAATGTCATGAGAGTTGCTTGAAGCAGATTAGCAGTGAAGATAGTTAGTGATACGGACAGTGGCACAATAGGTTTATATTTGTGTTAGGGATACTTTGTTTCAGTGGTTGGCTAAATACAATATGGTCTTCATTTACACAGATCATTTATTGAATACTACATGTTCTAGGGTTGCCAACAAATCATGATTTTTAGGTGGTGCTTTTTATCATATTTTCAAAGTATATTTTATGCACCAAAATAATTATAAAGACGGTGATACAACATTGAAGAAAAACATGAGTAGCTTATTGGGTGGAGCTCACAGGAATAGAACTATGAAGGGATATATTACTGAATTGATATTGTAATAGATTTATAGCACTTTGTGTGTTTTAAACATAGTGTGTAAATATCATTTTTTCTGAGCTATTTTGCCTCTTTATTATTTTATATATTGTATTATCTTTGCTAACAAGACACAAACAAAGATACAAACTGCTAACTTTTTAATTTACAATGTTCTAGTTTTTATAAATTGCCATACATTACATAGGAAATAATACATTTTTAAAAATAATTTCAAAGAGTGACTTACATGAATATTAATATGCAACTTGCAATTCTTCCAAATTTGGGATGAGGTAAGTTTAGAGTTACAGTGCCGCTTTAATTTCACAGCAGTCTCTCTCTCTCTCTCTCTCTCGCATTTCTTCCAAGAATTTTTCCCCGTATCTATAACCCTTAATCCAGGTATCTACTGCAGATTGATAAAATATTAGTATTTATTATTTACTTATTTAGTTATTTTATTTTTTAGGTTCATTTTAGAAATCAATTGGTGAATCTAATTCAAATCTGGAACCCTTGGGGTTATGGAGAATGGATGGGACCTTGGAATGACATGTAATATTTAAAGCCTAATACACTGACATATAATTGGAAATATGTGACATCCACTTCTGTATATTTCAAATTTTTGGAAGGAAATTGCAAATTTTTTTCTTATTTCTTGTGATATTTATAATATCTACTGGTAAATTTTATTTAACTAAGTCTTGAGGATAGGAACCCTTTAGCTGCTGTGATTGATGATTCCATTGTAGTTTAATCACAAACCAAATGTTTTAATTTTGATTCCTGATTTGCAATTCTGCCCATTGCTCCAGAAAAATGGATCAATGGGGAAAAAAAGATAACCGATGGCTAGGAGACAGACACAAAGTATTGCTTGTTTCAAACCGTTCCATTAACATAGGGGCTATTTGAGTGGAAGCTCCAGGCCTACACATTGTAATAGACCCAGGCTTTTTGTTGATTGCACATTGTTGCTGCCATAAAATACTGGCTGCAACAATCATAGCATGTGGCCAGGGAGGTAACAAGTCTCGCACCTTGTCAGACTTTCTACATTATAAATAGTGTTATTAAGAGTCACCAAAAACGGAATTACTTCCTTTCTGATAAATAGGAAGGTTTAGATAGTGGTCTCAAGAAAAGTGTGTAACTCCTCAAATCCCAGTAAATCAACCCACACCTTAGGCTGAAAAAAATAAAATAAAGAATAGGAATAGCAAAAAGAAAAAATCTAATTGCTGCAACCAGGAGATAGTTACTAACACTTACAATTCTTAAATAGGTGTATTCAAAACCTCAGTATTTAAAGTTTGCAGAAGTGGTAAGTCTGCTGAACAATGTAATACAATAAATCAGTAGCAATTGTAATGATAACAATTAAATCTTCAATATACGCAAGCCAAATAAAAGTATATGAATTGTATCAACAAGTGAAGAAAATGGTAATAGTTTCAGTCCTTAATATGTTTAAAGTACCATAAACAAGCAGAACAGTCCTATTGAGTCTTTTTAGCTGTATGCTCTTATTTATGTACGGCTGAAATCCCTTCTATTGAAACAGTAGGGAAAACTAGCCAATGGGAGCACAATATTACTATAGTGCCATACTAATAATAACATTAATAATATGGTACACATAAGTAATTACACAATCCACTGTGTGAAGAAATGTCAGTGTAGAAATGTATTGTAAACTTTTCTACATGTAAGTCAAGTTAGTAACCGACAATGTTATCCATCCAACACCAGCTTTCTGAAACTCAGTCTCTGTAAAACTGAGTTTCTTATTTTTCTCCTCATAACACTGATCCTCCTCCTTCACTCTCCCTGCAGGTTGATGGTACTTACCTCACCCCATCCTAACAAGCTCGCTGTCTTAGTGTCATTTTTGACCATGGCCTCACCTTTGCGCCTCATGTTCAGTCTGTTGCTAAAACCTGTTGATTCCACCTTAAAAACATTGCTTGCATACGCCCATCTCTTATGCAAGATGCTGTCAAGGAGCTTGTTCATGCTCTAGTAATCTCTCACATAGATTACTGTAATTCTCTCCTAATTGGTCTCCCCAGAAGCCGTACTACTCCCTACAATCTGTGATGAATGCTGCTGCCAGGTTGATCTTTCTCTCCTGTCGCTCCTCTTACATCTCAGCCCTCTGTCGCTGCTTACACTGGCTTCCTGTCCCCTACAGGTGTCAATTTAAAATACTAACCCTTACCTATAAAGCTCTAACCAACTCTAGCCCCTCTTACATTTCTTCACTGATTCAAAGGTATGCCCCCTGTTGATCTCTCCACTCTACAGGTGACCTTCTTATGTCTGCTGCTCACACTTTTACTGCAAATACATGCCTGCAAGACTTCTCACAGGCGGCTCTTTTCCTTTGGAATATCCTGCCTACTTCTGTCAGACTCTTCCCTAGTCTTAAACAGTCCCTCAAAACCCATCTTTTCGGGAATGCTTATGGCCTCCAAGAGTAACTTCTATCTCTCAAACCTTCCTTTTGCTCTCTCCTAAGGGGCCACCCCAGTTCTACTACTTTCCCACCACATCTATTTGCTTTCTCCCTCAATACCCTTTCTGTTGTGTTATTATACCCCACCTCCTCAAGACTGTAAACTTGATTTAAGAAGGGTTCTCAACTACCAATAGTTCATGTTACACTTTGTTGTTGTCTCATTTGGTAAATTCCTCTTTTATTGTAAAGCACTGCAGAATAAGCTGGCGCTATATAAATACCAATAATAATAATAATAACATTGTCCATAGCTGAGCCACTCACCATTATAATGCATTAGCAGATTTAAAATGTTTCTCAGTGTTCTATTTCATAAAAACAACACTAGTCTTTTAAATTATAAAATAAGATTTAGGTCCAAAATAGGATTAATAGCTACATATGTGTACATTTTGATTCTAGTTACTAATGTATTTTGCCCTAAATACCTACTCCATGTTCATCAGTTTGTGAAAGACATTTTGAGTTAATTCACAGCTTGAGGATATAATAATTAGTTTCTACATATTATTACAAATTTAAACATTTTTATGTTTTTGTTTTTTTCCATTGACAGGTGTCCATTTTGGAAGGAAGTGACTGAAGCAGAAAGACAGTCACTGCTCAAAACAAGGGAAGACGGAATGTTTTAGTGAGTTTGAATTAATAATGATTGATCAAGTATATAATGTGTAGACATTGTCACATGTTCGTCCTCACCTTGCGGTGTCCGTGAGGATGACCACCTTCCCGGCATTGGTGGAGATGGTCCCTGGCCCTATGCTGATATGTGTGGCTCCTATGGCATGCTGAAAGACGCCGCCGCTGCGGATCCATTTCAATATGTAGCCCAAGATCCTCCCATGGTATTGATGACGTCAACGTGCATGTGACATCACGCAAAGGACATGCATGCACGTTCTGGTGTCATAGGCCGGGTATGGCCAATCGGATTTAAAGGAGACATATTTAAACTCCTTTCTTGCCTTCCCTCATTGCCCTGTCATGGTTTCCCTTAGTGGTAGTCCGAGAGTGTGTTCCTGAGCGTTTATTTCTTGTTATCGACTTTGGCTTCGTTTTGACTTCCCTGTATTGTGCTATCCTTGACTTTTGGCTTTCCCTCATTGTTATGTCTCATTCTGTGTCCCCTACTTCGGCAAGTATTCTGACTATTCTTTGGTAAGTTAAGTCCGACCATTCTAAGGCCCGGTAAGACGTTAACTTTAGTCCTAAGTGTGATACAGTTCTGCGTGCTGTATCAACTAGTAATCCTGACAGACGTCACTCATAATCTAACGTTTGATAATTATCTACATGGCAATAAAAAAAAAAAGAAAACACATATAATTACACGTGCTCAACTGTGCAAAATTCCTATCAATTATACAATCACTAATCATATTAAATACAGAAGCACATTAATTTTATCAAAAGACACTGTTTTTTATATTTTAAAAAATTCCATAGGGTATATAAAACACTACGTAAAACAGGGAACTTTTAGACAAATAAACAGAGATAACTGTAACGAAGTAGTCAAGACAAATGCACTGATACGTTAGAGACTGGCATGGCTAGAATGACACGAACTGGTATGGAACCAGAAAACTATGCAGGTTGAGGAAGGCTTGAGACACCACGGCGAGAAGCAGTCAGTGTTGGATTTGACGCCTAAGTGACGTGCAGAGTAAGTTCAAGTGCCAAATCGTCATTCAGATGGAGGAGTATTTGTAACAACCCTACAATAAAGACATTATAACAGACTTAGCCTACATAATGTAACACATGGTTTTATATATACAGAGCAATATCTATCACGTTAACAAGAATTGTCACCAATTTGAGGGTTTTATGTTCATGCTCTAACAAGCCTTTATATTTACATAAATGTATATTTCTTTTATATTTGTAGTATGTCTTTTGAAGACTTTGTCGCACACTTTTTTATACTGGTGATCTGCAGCCCTTCACCAGACTACTTGGATTGGGACTATCAGCCTAAACAATGGTACAGACAAATGTTTATGGACACCTGGCCTAAAGGAATCGTAAATAAAAATGATGTTGGGCAAGGTAAGAAGAATAATCTGACCTCCTGTCTAAAAATAACTTTTTTTTTTCCTTTTTTAAAGATAAACAACATCCCTTCACCTCCGAGTTCAGACTTCAGGGTTTTGTGGATAGTAGTATCAAAACCACAATGTAGTGTCAATTTGTGGCATATGGGTGATATCCTTCTATAACAAAACAGTGGCGTTAGTATGCTGTAAATACCATGACCCTCGGTTTGGCACTTTGGTTACTTGTCCTAGGAGATTGAGATCTAAGGGCCATGTGTCCATGGAATTTTAGATTATTCATCATGTGACTATTATACGTCAACAAACGCATGATGAGAGGTCAAAGCCTAAAGATCAGACAATGATGTAATTAGTATCATGGTCCAGAGATTTTTAGAAATCAGTGTTATATTTTTCTAATTCACATAATTTTGCATCACATTCCTCTGCTGTGAAATAGTGTATGAATAAAAATAAAGTTTTATAAATATTGACAAAATTATGACTTTAATCACTTATATTAGATTTGATTTTCAAGAATCCACAATATCTGATACAAATAAATGACAGTGATACGGTGGTGAAAGGGTTCAATGTGGTGATATCGCTCATGCAACATCCTGCAAACCAGAAGAAGTTCTACGGTGTATGGCCATCAGTAGCATATCAAATTATTCCAGTAAGTGACAAATAAAAATATTACCAGGTCTTACAGAGTTATAGTTTCTGAATGGAACTGCCTCTTTTACTTGCAGTTGAGATAACTAAATATTCAGTCCCCATGCTCTAAGACAGTGTTCTCCAAAATCTGGCCCTCTAGATGATGCTGAACTACAAGTTCGATGATTCTCTGGCGATCTATTTCATTCAGAGAATCACAGGACCTGGAGAAGCCAATGTCCCATCTTATAACTCCTTAAGGATACAGCTTTATGAATAAAAGGCCATCATGATGGAAAATCTCGATTATGTGTCCCTAGGGGGATTATTTCCAACCCAAGAGTAAACACGATGCATTTTACAGTAAATAGATCTCAGATTAACATAGAAAAAAATGAGGTATGTGCTTCCAGTTAAAGTGTGCACAACATGTGCTACAAAGCATTTATTTAAAGGACATAGTTACAGGGCCGGACTGGCCCACCGGGATACCGGGAAATTTCCCTGTGGGCCGTCGGCACCTGGGGCCGGGCAGACACCTGGGTCTGCTGGCGGCCGCTGGGGGAGGTCTGCTGGCGACCGCTGGGCGACTTATGCTGAAGGCCGCTGGGGGAGGTCTGCTGGCGACCACTAGGGGAGCTGCGCTGTCTCTGCTCCCCAGCGTGCAGCTTAATGAGACCGGGGCCGGAATATGACGTCACATTTTGGCCCCGGTCTCATTCAGCAGCACGCGAGGGCGGGAGAGCAGAGCCAGCCAGCAGACCTCCCCCACGGCTGCCAGCACAGGTGCCCCAGCAGCCACCAGCACAGACAGCCATCTGCACTGCACAACCCCCTGGCAGGTAGTAGTAATGTGTGTCAGTGTGAGTTTGTCTGTCTGTTATGGTGTGTCTATCTGTCTGTTATGGTGTGAGTCTGTCTGTCTGTGTCATGGTGTGTGTGTGTCTGTCTGTGTCATGGTGTGTGTGTCTGTCTGTGTCATGGTGCCTGTCGGTATGGTGTGTGTGTGTCTGTCTGTGTCATGGTGTGTGTGTCTGTCTGTGTCATGGTGTCTGTCTGTATGGTGTGTGTGTGTGTCTGCATGTCTGTGTCATGGTGTGTGTGTCTGTCTGTCTGTCTGTCTGTCTGTATGGTGTGTGTGTGTCTGTCTGTCTGTGTCATGGTGTCTGTCTGTATGGTGTGTGTGTGTGTGTGTGTATCTGTCTGTCATGGTGTGTGTGTGTGTGTCTGTCTGTATGTGTCATGGTGTGTGTTTGTCTGTCTGTCCGTCATGGTGTGTGTGTCTGTGTCATGGTGTGTGTGTCTGTCTGTCTGTCATGGGGTGTGTGTCTGTCCATCATGGGGTATGTGTCTGTCTGTGTCATGGTGTGTGTGTCATGGTATATGTGTGTGTGTCTGTCTGTGTCATGGTGTATGTGTGGGTCTGTCTGTGTTATGGTCTGTCTGTGTCATGGTCTGTCATGGTGTGTGTGTCTGTCATGGTGTGTGGATCTGTCATGGTATATGTGTGTTTCTGTGTCTGTCATGGGGTGTGTATCTGTCATGGTATATGTGTGTTTCTGTGTCTGTCATGGTGTATATGTGTGTTTAAAAATAGTGTTTTTGCTCACCTTTTTTTCCCCCACGCAGCGTGCTGGTCTCCCCTCGACTGGCCCTGCCTCTATAGCTGAGATCATCAAGCTTGATGATCTCAGCCAATCCAATGCTTTGCCATAGGATTGGCTGCAAAACACTACACCAATCAGCATCTCCTCATAGAGATGCATTGAATCAATGTATCTCTATGGGGAACGTTCAGCACCTACAGAGTGTGGAGGCCCTGAATGTAGGTACACTAACACAGGAAGCACCTCTAGTGACCGTCTGAGTGACTGTCACTAGCAGTGTCACTTTGAAGCAATGTAAACACTGCCTTTTCTCTGTAAAGTCAGTGTTTACATTGAAAAGCCTGTAGGGACATGCTATAGACACCAGTACCACCACATTAAGCTGTGTGTGTGTGTGTGTGTGCGTCTGCTAGTGAGTGAGCTTGCTTGCATGCATGTGCCTGCTAGTGAGTGAGCTTGTGTTTTTATGTCAACGAGCTGATGTATATCAGTGAGATTGTTTGTCTATGAGGCTGTGTATCAATGAGCTTGTGTGTGTCATTGAGATGTCAGTGAAATTGCCTGTGTCTGCATGTCTGTATGCTTACTGTATAATTAAACGTTTTACTCTTAAAGGACCAATATTTTATATTAGAAAAAGCAATATATATGTGATATATATATTACTCAATCATCTGTCATGGCAAGACATAGCCTTACATATTACACGCGATAATATATGGCGCAGTGACTTATGGGGCTGGCATACATTTTTTTTCCAGGGCTGCTTTGTATCGCCAGTCTGGCCCTGCATAGTTACATAGTTACATAGTTACATAGCTGAAAAGAAACTTGCGTCCATCAAGTTCAGCCTTCCTCACATTTGTTTTTTGATGTTGATCCAAAAGAAGGCAAAAAATACACAGTTTGAAGCACTTCCAAATTTTGCAACAAGCTAGGAAAAAAATTCCTTCTTGACCCCAGAATGGCAGTCAGATTTATCCCTGGATCAAGCAGTTATTACCCTACATTGAAAGATTATATCCTTGGATATTCTGTTTTTGCAAGTATGCATCTAGTTGCTGTTTGAACATCTGTATGGACTCTGATAAAACCACTTCTTCATGCAGAGAATTCCACATCCTTATTGTTCTTACAGTAAAAAAATAACTTTTCTTTGCCTTAGACAAAATCTTCTTTCTTGAAAAACAAGCAAAAGTTTCGGGCACATGCCCTTTTACAGTGAATAAAGAGCCCAAGTGCCGCCCTCCCACCGATTTAGTGCAGCTGTGTCTCAATGTTTGGCGTCCTCCCGCCATCTTGGAGCTTTCTTCCGGTTTCCGTAACGTCGTGGTGCTCAGTAGCTAGGAAACAAGTACACAAAGTCCATGTTTATTACACAGATACCAATTCCCCGTCTAACTACCGCCCTATCTCGCTATTGCTGTTTGCCTCCAAGATTCTTGAGAGAGTTGTGTATGCAAGATTGACAGACTTCCTTGAATCCAACTCTCTGCTTGACCCGCTTCAATCTCGATTCCGTGCTCGTCACTCTGTTGAAACAGCTGTGACCAAAGTATGCAATGATCTTATCACTGCAAAATCCCATGGCCCTTACTCTATCCTAATTCTCCTCGACCTTTCTGCTGCTTTTGACACTGTTGATCATCAATAGCTTCTTCTCATCCTCTGTAATCTCGGTCTACGAAATGCCGCTCTCTCCTGGTGCTCTTCCTACCACTCCCGGCGCTCAGTCAGTGTTTCTTTCTCTGGCTCTGCCTTTTCTCCCCAATCCCTCTCTGTTGGGGTTCCCCAAGGGTCTATCCTTGGTCCCCTAATGTTCTCAATCTACACTGCCTCCCTTGGTAAACTCATCAGTTCTTTCGGCTTCCAGTATTATTTCTATGCGGATGACACACAAATTTATCTGTCCTCCCCTGTTTCTCACCACACCTCTTGACTCATGTATCTATCTGACTGCCTCTCTGCTATTTCCAACTGGTTGGCTGCTCATTTTCTTAAACTGAACTAGTCCAAAACAGAACTTCTGGTCTTCCCTCCCTCAAGTGTTGCTACTCCCTTGTCTGTGTCCCTCCAAGTCAATGGCGCTACCATCCGCTCTACCTCCTAGGTAATCTCTTTGACTCCGACCTCTCCTTCACCTCTCATGTCCAATCAAATCGCCAAATCCTGCCACTTCCATCTCAAAAATATTGCGCACATTCGATCCTATTTAACGCCTGATACGGCAAATGTGCTTGTCCATGCCGCTGTCGTCTCTCGCCTTGACTACTGTAATCCGCTTCTTAGTGGTCTTACGTGTTCCCAACTTGTACCGACACTATAGTGATCCTTTAAACCAAAGAGAGACCTAACTGACATTCTGGGGCCACTTTAAACTGGGTGTTTTGCTTTTTTTGGATCAACAACAGAAACAACTTAATGTAACGGTGACCTCTATTTAATAAGCTTCCCAAGTTATTCAAAATCTTCCAAATGATGTATCTACAGAAGTCCCCGGACATACTTGAAAACGAGAGAAATCTCAGTGTATCTTTCCTGGTAAAATATTTTCTAAATAAATAAATAAAAGTCACCAGTAAAGTCTATGGGGATCTGTCGATAAATATTTTGGAAAGTTTTTCTGACAGTACGAAGTCATTTGTAAAGCGTATTAAACTGAGGCCTGTGTAAATATGCTTTTGATCTTTCTTTTTTTGTTCAAAAACATTTTTTATTAGTGTAATCGGAGATAGCAATGATAAACTTGATGTTATCAAAGATTCCAATCCTATTTTAAGTACTATCTTAAGCATCAAAGTTTTAGAACCATAAAAGTGTTCTTCAGTTTTATAAAGATTATATTGTACTATAGATAATGTGGTTGTATTATATGCTATGAAAAGCTGACTATGTTTATATCTTATCGTTGCAGGTGGATTCCAAGGTATGGACATTAAGAAGAATGCTGGATGTAGATGGCAAAATAAATACTAAAACTGGAAAATAAAACATAGTAAATAAAGGACAGACTAATATCAGTAAATCATTTCAATTACCTCCTAGTCAAAAACCCAAATGTGTACAAAAACTAGCTTGGACTAACTTAGTGATTGGATAGCTTCATGCATCAGATTAAATTGTCATGGGGTAATATCAATTTAAAGGAACACTCTGGGTATCATGGCAACTTCTAATTTAATTTGTTATGGTGCCCGGAGGTTACTCGCTCTCGTATCCTTTTAAGTGAAATTGCCTATGTGTGCATTAAATATGTAATTTATCATAGCTATCAAGGATATATTCAATGTAAAATTTTAACATTACTGACTGCCACCATGCGCGGCCATTACCGAAATATTATCCTCCAGTCCCACTTGTAGTCTGCAGTGACTTAGCAAAGCAAACCTCCTTCATTACCAGTGCTGGATTGGGAATTGGGGACCTATTGGGGTTGGTGCTGGATATAATGGGCCTTGATACAGAATCTATAGAAATCACTGTAACAGCCATACCTCTCGAATATCTTGTATCTGGTGGAAGCGATGCTGGAGGGACACTTACAGGATGTAAATAAGTCTTTTCTCAATCTTGTCTATCTGTCCATCCTGCACGCCCCACAGCTCTCACCTTTTACTCTGAATCCTTTATTTTTAGCACTCACTGTTCACTCCTCTCCTTCCCTTCTTACTAGCAGGCAGAAGCTCCTGGTCTGCAGCCTATTACAGGGTAGATGTAGCAAGTGTAGCAGTAAGGAGACATGTCACACTGACACCTGATGACAGGAGGATATTGGGAGAGATGCACAAAGTCATCTCGCCAGTTCCCCCGCATCCCTCCTAGGTTCCTTTCCTCCATTCCCTCCATTCAAAAACCAAAAGCATATTAATAGTGAAGCAAGATATGTATGGCTGCTGGTCTCTTCTGCTCTGCCTGTTGGTTAACTATTCGGTAGAGGAATGTGAGATCTCAATAACTAACTGGCAGGTGTTGACAGGTGGGAGGAGGACCTAATTGTAAATAGGTTTTTCTGTGGAGTTCTTATTGATGAGGGTGGGCTTATTTTTAAATAGATGTTTCTCCAAATTAATTTTAATTCCAATTTTAATGTTCGTGTTTGCTTTCAGTTTATATTCTATATGTGCTGTAATATTTATATATAAAGTCATTTTATGTCAGTCACTGTTTTACACAGAAGATGCGAATACTTGTTCTTATAAGCACAATGGGTGTTATTTTACTAGATGCTATTTGTTGGCACGGCTCATTGTCTGAAGTTAGACAGTAGTTTACCACTTATCACTCGATTGAAAAACAAATGATAAACAAAGACACACGTATCTATGGGATCTTGGAGAACATAATGTTAGCCTGAGAGAAGCAGTCACTTTTTTTTTTTACAAAGTGACGAGTGGTCCCTCAATGCTGTAAGATTTATAAATGAGGCAGTGGATACCTTCCTCCGCAATGTGTGCTGGGATAAAAGTAAAATATACCGGGACAAAGCCTGATAAATGCTCCCCCTACCACTTACTTTATTTCCTAACTGGGCTAGGGTATACCCAGTCCTCTAGTCCAAATACCCATAGTCCCAGTTTGTGCCCAATCCCTCTGGATATTTTTAACACATTAGTCCTCCTACCCACTCCCCAATGTATGAAAACAGGGGATGCAGGATCCCCTGGTTCAAAACCCCAAACTTCTGGTGTCTCGGGGTCCTAAAGCTTCCAACCCACCAAACCCACCACCTGATCCACAAATGTTCAGGAACAATTTATTACAGCAAGTTATTACAGCACAGTACTTGGTTGAATTTTTAATACATGACCATTTTCTTTTTCCATAGAAATAAAACCACTGGTTCTTCTAATTGTAATAACCACTTGCTACCAGGCTTTTAATATTATAAAGCTTATCTATATAATGTTATGCTGATATTTTATATTCCTAGACAAAAAGTGTGACTTTTATTATTATTTTCACAGTTTTATAATTCAAAAGAAAAACTGCAGAGTTCCCAGATTCATAATAAATTTCTCTCAGGATTGGACAACCCTTCTTACAATAAACGTGATCTAACATCGAAATTCAGATTGAAGCCGGGGACATATTTAATTTATCCATATGTTGAGAACACGGAAGTAGAGTTCTCATTCCTATTGCAAATATTCCTGAAGAGCAAAGACTGCGCAATGTAAATATCTTGACTATTTAACATTTATACTTTTACACATTGTCCAATGACGTATAATATAATTATGCAAAATAGTACATACACACAGGGATTATATATACAGTGTAAGCCTGCTTGTAAGAATGTCGAATTTTACAGCAATTCTAAACCAATTCTGAACCTTAAATACTGAATAATAATGTTGATATGATTTCATGCTGTATGGCCTCCACCTACATGTGGGAACATAAGAGGAGCTTTGGCACAAATGGGAATATAATTAGGGTTAGGACTGGCACAAGCTCTGGTTAGGTTGGTCTAGGGTTGGCTAGGATTAGGATTATGGCTAGTTAGATAAAATTAGTTAGGATTAGCTAATTAGGGTAAATAGTATTATAGTTTTCTGGGATTAGTTAGGATTAGCCTGAGTTAAGTTTAGCTAGGGTTAGGTTTAGCTAGAGTCAGCTAAGAGTAGAGTTAAATATGGTTAGAATTAGCATCAAAGTTTGAGAGAGGTGGCCAGGATGGTGATACGGAGTCATTTCACCAAGATGGATCTTTAGGAAGTAAGCATGAGGCATGTCAAAACTGTCAATCTGTCAAAGGTATACATGTAGGGTATTGCTGTACTTTGGAGTAACAGCCGAATACAAACCTGGGGATATTGAAATAGGATAGACAAGGCCTTTCAAATCAATATGATTTAAAAAGAAAAATAGTGCTAAATTGTGCAAATGGCACGCCATGATGGAGGTAAAGAGCAGTTTGGTGGCTGTAGACGTATAAGTCCAAAAGTAGATGAAATTCTAGACCAGTGGTAGTCAACCTTTTTCCACTTACCGCCCACTAATGCATCTTTCTTGATGGAAAAATTTCCTTACCGCCCACCAGTTTTCGCGCAAGGGCGGAATATTTTTTAGAAAGCAGGGTGTTTTAAAAAAAAAAATAAATGTACGTACAATTATCTTTTTATTTCTACATAATGCATGTTTATAATGTTTTTAACTTTATAAAGTTTAATGAGAAAACAAAGTAAATTGAAATTACTTTTACTAGTATTAATGAGATCCTTGAGGTTGATGCTGCGACAATAAATATTTGATATCTGGTTCGATTTTCGGAAGGAACAAACGAAGGTCTCCTCTTTCAGTGATATTCAGACGACTTCTCTGTTTGCTCATAAAATGATTTCTCATCTGTGCGTCCGCTCAGCTCATCTCCTCTCCCTCCTCAATTCCCCTCCCCACCTTTTTTTTCTTCCTTTTTTCTATTTTTTAACCTTCCTTATAGCAGTGCCCAGTAGGAAGGCTGAGTTGGGTAGCCCACTTACTTTTATTAGTCAACAACAATTCTCTCCTTTTCCTTTTCTTTCTTTCTTTCTCCTTTTTTACAAGTACTCTACTCCTTCTTTCTCCTATTCTACAAGTACTCTGCACCTTCTTTCTCCTTTTTACAAATACTCTGCTCCTTCTTTCTTCTATTCTACAAGTACTCTGCTCACAAACAAACACACACACACACTCACACATACATTTACAGACAAACACACACACTCACAGACAAACACTCACACATACACTTACAGACATACACACACTCACATAGAAACACATACACACAAACATACACATACTCACACATGCACTTACAGACACTCACACATACACAGACAGACACACATACACTAACAGACACACAGACACACACACACTTACAGACACAAACACATACTTACAGACACAAACACATATACTTAGACACACACACACACATATACTTACAGACACACACACATACACATATACTTATAGACACACACACACATATACTTATAGACACACACACTTACAGACACACACACACATACACACATACACTTACAGACACACACATATACACACAAATTATTAATATTAAATGTCCACCCAGCCTCCCTACCTGGAGAGCTTGTGTGGATCTGTCCCTGGGGTCCAGTGGGGCCTCACTTCGGCGGGCGGCTGTATGCTAATCAGACGCGGCGAGGGAGCTCTAACCTCTCTGCTTTGCTCCCTTGCGGGCTGTCTACTGCTGATGCTGGAAGCCGGAATATAAAGTCATATTCCAGCTCCCGCGGCATCAGCAAACATCGCGCGAGGCAGCAGAGCAGAGAGGTTAGAGCTCCCTCACCACGTCTGATTAGAACTCTGCCATGCCGGGGGGGTCCAGAAGGTGGCCTGGCAGGAGGGAGCACTTTTTTTTAGCCTCCGAAATCCCTACCGCCCACCTGGAATCCTGAAACGCCCACTAGTGGGCGGTAGGGACTATGTTGACGACCCATGTTCTAGACATATGACTACGGCTATGTTGATGGTTTTTTTGTTTTTTTTCTTTAGCTGCACCAGTTGTTTAGAAATTATTACTAGCAAAAAAAAGAAATATGTTTTATCGTGTTCTTCTTTTGAAATAGTTTATTCATTGCTTATTTAGTGTTATATTTATAATAGCATATCAGAAGAAATCTCAACCTGTCAGTTGACAAAGCGGTATAAATATATATGGGAGGACATTATGGAGAGAGAAATGCCAAGTAAAAGTGCCAAAACCGTCTTAATCACGAATCTGTGGCATCGCAGAACAACCACAGTCACTAAAGGGTTAAAAAGGGTAAAAAATAAATATATATATATATATATATATATATATATGATTTGAAAGTAATTTAAACTTCTTATTTTAGATGCAATTTCCTTAAAATGGAAACCCTTTCGTTTAGCAGTTGAGACATGCTTATTTTTTTAAAGAAAATCAGATTTATTTATTTTTTTAATTCACGTACTATTTACAGATTTATTTATATTTCCTGTAACAAATATACCAGGTAATTCCATTTTTGGAAAATGGAAATTTGGGAAATCTCCTTCGTTGATTATTGTGGCCTAATTTTTTTAAATGTGGTCGTCGGTTTCGTAGATGACAATTCCTCATTAAAACTCAATATTTCTTCAAAAATGGTTAATCCTGCTTCCTCCCATTGATCATGTTTTCTCTCTCTCTTTTCTGTTCCGTAGTCAGCTGGGTACTCAACAGAGCTCCGAGGTTTATAATTCCAGACCATTACAAGCTAATTACTTGGTAATTATAATATCCTGCTGGCATTCACAATGCTAAATAAAGCAATTATATTTTATTTGCTGTACTGTATAAATGATAAATAATACATTATCAAGTAACATTCAGCTGCAACAATTGGTAAAGTCATTCATTTCAAATAGTGACAGTCGTAGGTTGTCACAGCTTTTAGTGAAATCAAAATAAACAGAAGCTTAAAGGAACGAACAGATGTAGTTTTAAAACCACAATTTAGGTTGCTTGCCCAATCTAAAAGATAAGAAAACTCACATTATTTCCAGCTCCGCACAGGTATGGCCCCGCACTCGATCCACCTCAGAATTGATTATCTCAGCCTATCCAATGCTTTCCCATAGGAAAAGCATTGGATAGGCTGAGATCGTCAAGGAGGTGGGGTGGGATGGGGGTGGGGCCACGCACCAGCCTGGCCAATCAGCATCTTCTCATGGAGATGCATTGACTCAATGCCTCTCTACAGGGTATGTTCAGCATCTCCAGGTAGAGCACTGTGCCAACGGATGCCAACTCTGCCTGGCACCGATAGCACTGAACCCTAAATTACATACATTGCAAGCCTCCTTTAAAAATGTATCACATAGCCAGGAGCCAAGTCTGCCTTAAACTTTGGGATTAGAATCTTGTGATGTCCAAGTAGCCATCAACCTACAGAATGGTCATCACAGAGAAATACTCTTAATTTATTATTATTACGTATCTAGGAGCAATATGTGGTAATCTGATCATCATTTCACTTTTCAAATATTTGTCTCATTAAATGTAAAATCATTTGTTGTGGTTAAATGATCTTATTAAGATTTTCCTTTGCAGACAGTTGATGACCAGCAACTATTTAGAAAATATGCTTCTCAGGTAAGTCTTGTCCTGTCCGTTTATCTATAACTCTTGTGTCAAAAATGACTGTTTAATAAATAATGCAGACAAGAAGGGCTATTCGCTAATGTACAAATCATTAATAATTTCATGTGAATTTAACATTTTAGGTCAAAATGGTCAGTTTTGAAAATGTTGGAGTCTTGAATATTTTCAATTGAGATATTTTGGGCTAACATTTTAAAATCACTTTGAATTACTAACATTTCCTGACACGTAACTGAATGACCCTGCTTGAATTAAGGTGGAACTGTCTTCCTCCACAGTTGGTGGTCTTGCGCTAAAATTACCCAACTCTGAAAGAGTATCACAACCTTATTATCTAGAATTTTGAACAGGCCTTTTCCTTTAGACCCGTTGGTCTTACTTCTGTCTAGGCCCATTGACCCTTTCACCAGGAATAAAAATAAACTAGCAGGAAGAATTTCCTTTGCCACCCGACAGGAAATAGCAGAACTCTGGGTAACCCCAAAGATCCCTTCCAGATGATTGGCAAATTTCTTTTGAATAGTATTGAAATTGATAAATTAACATCCTAAACCCACAATAACTTTAAGTTCTTCCACAAATTCTGGGACCCTTGGCAAGTGGCGGATCCAGAGCCTGATCTCGGGATGGGCACTTGTAGATTATTTAAAGAAATAATCCTGGCAAAATAACCACTACAACTCAGTGTAGTAGTTATGGTGCCAGTAGTGCCAGGATCCCATCCCAGAGTAAGTAGTCAAACCGTTTAAGAACAGTTTGACAACTTACCTGGGGTCTGCTGGGATATAGGGCATAGGAGCAGTGGTATGTGGGTGAAGTGTGTGTGAAAGGTGCAGTGTGTGTGTGAGTGTGTGAGGGCGGCAGTGTATGTCAAGGTTGCAGTGTGTGTGTTAGGGGGCACCATATGTGTGGGGCAGTGTGTATGTGAGAGAGCTGCAGTGTGTGTGTGTGAGCGGTGCAGTGTGTGTGTGTGTGAGTGGTGCAGTGTGTGTATGGGGGGCAGTGTGTGTAGTGTGTGTATGGGGGCAGTGTTTGTAGGGCAGTGTGTGTATGGGTGTGCAGTGTGTGTATGGGGGCAGTGTTTGTGGGGCAGTGTGTGTGTATGTGTGGGGTGAGCAGTGTGTGTATGGGGCAGTGTGTGTAGTGTGTGTATGGGGGGCAGTGTTTGTAGGGCAGTGTGTGTATGGGGGCAGTGTTTGTGGGGTAGTGTGTGTAGTGTGTGTATGGGGGGCAGTGTGTGTATGGGTGTGCAGTGTGTGTAGTGTGTGTATGGGGGCAGTGTGTGTATGGGGGGGCAGTGTTTGTATGGGGGGAAGGAGGGTAGGGAGGCTTTTTAATATATTTTTTTTAAATTTAATAAAATAAATATATTGATGTCCCCCCTCCCTTCTTACCTTTACTGGGAGGAGGGGGGACATGTCTCTATCCCTGGTGGTCTGGTGGGGAATTCCTTGTGGTCCAGTGGCAGGAGTGAACTCTAGCACGCGCTCAAGGGCTAGAGTTCCCTCTCGTGAGATTTGGAGCATTGCCGTGGTAACCGTGGCAACGCAATGTGCTCGCTAGAGTAGGACCTGGAGGAGCTGCAGGCTGAGCTCCCGGGTCCTCTCTCCTCCCTCTCCCTCCCCCACCGGCTGCCAGCACAGTGCCTGCGGACAGGGGAGGAAGATCTCTGATCTGATCACTGATCTCCCTCCCCGGTCTGCAGGCACATTGCAGGGCTGGCACTTGGAGAATCTCGGGGGGTGGCAATTGCCCCGTTGCCCCCACTGGATACGCCACTGCCCTTGCCAGATGGAGACACATTCCTTCCTTGGTAACAGTACACCCATTCACTATATTACTATCATATCTAATGACTGTTTGAACAATCTTATTTTAATGAAGACACTCCCATCCCCTTCTTTCCCTGTTTAGTCATTGCACTTCTCACCCTCCTTCCCCTTTCTCCTGGGTTGGGGACTCAAACTGCGGGCACTCAGAACCCTACAGTTTAATGGCCTCTCTGGCACGTTCGTCTCTACATTCCTCTCTCAGTTTTCTAGTTTCCCTTTCCCCTAACTATTCGTTCCATTCCTTCTTTGAGTATCTTCTGCTTGGAACAACATGTAGACAATAAAACTTATAGAGTGCAGGTATCTGGCTGGTCCCTCACTCTCCCCCATGTCAAACAAGGCATATAAGACCTACCCTTAATTCTGCACCACTCGTTCAGACTCCACTAGCGATATCAACATACACCTGAAACACGTTTCTCCGGTGTTCTATTGCCAGGGTCATGGCTCGTGGCTCACAAAGGAGCGTAGGCTAATGGACTCTAATCGAATATCAGCTTTCTGGTGTCTTGGGTATTCATGATCCCTACTGGCTGCTGAAACCTTATCAATACCTGCAAAAACTGCTAATTGTTAGTCGGCCTGTAAATATTCCATTCATCAATGCCTTACCCAAGTTGTAATTTTTGTTATTTATGGAAATGTATTAATAAAGAATTTTTTTTAAAAAGCGGAACTGTCACGATATGGGAATTCTGTGCAATTTGCAAAGACCCCAAACAGTAAGATCCCTGTTGGGGGTCTGGTGGCAGGGGGACAGACAAAGATAAGTTTAACTTCACTGCTATACTCTCATGCGGTGAGACCATGGGATCCTTCAGAGATAGAGTCAGTTCACTAACAGCTGGGAGATTGACACTTCTTGATGGCTGTAGCTCTGCCTCGTGTGTCAGAACGTTATTTTGTCTCAGTATATTTTTTGATTGGGCTAGAATTTCTTCGAAATTCCAGCACTGTCAATATGAGTATTTCATAAGATTTTTATTTTATCTTTATTAAACGCTCTGTTTGTGGAGGGGGAGGGACAGTTTTGTTTTAAAAGCACCAAACATTACTAAGGACAAGGGGCAGTTATTTGCAGGAGGCTAAGTTAGGAGTATCTGAAATTGAAAATGTTCAATATTTTTATTTTTAAGGTAGTGACCAAAAATAATTCAGAACAGTTTAAAATTAAATTAAAACCCACAGAGTAGATAATCTAATAAATATAACATGTATCTACCATTAAATTATATCACCAGAAACATAATGATACATCTCTGGTTAATGAATTTGGCTATTTCATTGAAACTTAGAAGATACACACATGAGAAAATGTGTAAAGGATAAAACAATACTTAAAAAATAAATTGTATATATTTACATAAGTTACATTTTATGTTCCTCAGAACAGCAATCTAGACATAAAATTGATGTTTTATTCTACATTTGTGTTCTACATTTACATTCTCATTTCAAATAAAAGTTATGTTGATACTTTTTAAAACAAAAGTGCTTGGTAGTAAAAGGATAACAAATGCATGCTTTATGTATTTTGAAACTAGTGTAGAAATTAAACAAGCCTGTTCGAATACGTGATATTTCTTTATAAAGTAACTACAGCATTGTGCATTGCTACTTTACATGTGCACCCCCTGGTGGTAAGATAGAGGAGCGGGCGGACTCACAGGCACACGTATCATGGTGTTGGGTGCAGGCTAGACCCAATTTAGTATACAATATACATTTTTACTATAACCAGCCATTTCTGATTAATACATTTCCAATCGAAATTATTCAACCCCCATTGAAAATCAGGTTTATTGTCAGAATTTACAGACTTTCAGCTGTGTGCAATCAACAAATTAAACAAAACAAATGCTTCAAGTGCCCAAATTCAAATGAATATGCAACAATTATTCAACCCCCTGAATAGAATCCCTCACAACAGCACAAATATGCAAAACAGGTGTTGTCTCAAGCACGTCTGAGTCAACTAATCATGGACTTCATTAGTTACATCAGGTGTAACATGGGTATTGATTAATGTGGGATTTGTCAAGTTTTCAAATTTAATTTCACATTTTACATTAAAAAAACTAAAACTGAAAAAGTGTTTCATGTTCGGCTATATATGCTGAACATTTTAATCAAACTTTGAAATCACTTTGAATTGCTGACAATTTATAGTTTAATGATTGACCCTGTAAGAATTGTCAAAGACTCAATTTTAAGTGAAGGAAATGATAACGTTTGCATATTGTAATGAGTATATACCCCTACACGCAGGATCCAGCTAAACAGAAGCCAATACAGAGGAGAGATACGTCTACCGGACCTTAGAATGGCCGGACTTGATGTATATGAGAGGAGACAGAGCCAGGAACAAACCGAGGTCAAGGGCACAGAGAGACAGCGTAAACTAGGACAAGCCGGGGTCTGGTACACGGAAAACAGCAAGCCGGCAAACAGTACAGATAAGGATAAAGCGAAAACAAAGTCAGAATACGAAGCCAAAGTCAATACGAGAAAACACAACTGAACACCACAAGCGCTAAAGGGAACTGAAACAGAAACCACGATAGGGCAACGAGCTAAGGGAAAAAGGTAAGTTTAAATAGCTTTTAAACGAAAGTGATTGGCTCCTGTCACTTCCACACCCCCAAAAGGTAATTGTATAGGGAGTGTGGTATGACAGGAGCCAATGGGAGCCTTTTGGCAATTAGGCTCCCACTGTCTCTTTAAGAGCGCGCCCGAGACTCGCGGCGCGCTCTTAGTTTCAGGCGGGACACGTGACCGCTTCACGCGGTCACTGCCCGCCTTCCATCTAAAGCAGTCGGATGAGCCGCGCGCGGCTCGTGCAGCCGCAGGACCGCGCGCGGCTTGAAGAGAGGACCGCGACCGGCCCCCGGTTAAGGTAAGTAACGCTACAGTACCCCCCCCTGAGGACACGCCCTCCGGGCGGGTAGGACCAGGCCTGGCAGGAAAACGAGAATGGAAAGAGCGCACAAGACGGGGAGCATGAACAGCATCAGCCGAAATCCAACTGTGCTCCTCAGGCCCATAACCCTTCCAATGTACCAAGTACTGAAGTCGACCCCTAAGGAAACGAGAGTCAAGAACAGCAGACACTTCGAACTCCTCATGACCCTCCACTGAGATAGGAGGGGGAGGAGGAGTATGCCGGGTATAGCGGTTGCGTACGTAAGGTTTCAACAATGAGGTGTGAAAGACATTAGGAATACGTAGATTCTTAGGCAGGCCTAAGGCATAAGAAACAGGATTAACCTTATGTATAATACGATAAGGTCCAATGAAGCGGGGAGCCAATTTCATAGAAGGCACCCGGAGACGAATATTCCGCGTGGAAAGCAAAACCCTGTCCCCCACAACATAGGACGGAGCTGCTCTGCGATGCTTGTCAGCCTGAGCCTTCTGGCGAGTAGCAGAGTCCACCAAAGAACGCTGAACCTGCTCCCAAGTATTACGCAAACCAGCCAAATGCTCATCCAGAACTGGCATGCCCTGTGAGGAGAATGCAGCCGGAAGAACAACGGGATGCTGGCCATAGACAACGTAAAAAGGGCTCTTGCCGGAAGAATCATGAGTGGCGTTATTCCGAGCAAATTCAGCCCAAGGAAGCAGGTCAGACCAATTGTCCTGATGGTGAGACACAAAACAACGGAGGTATTGCTCCAGAGACTGGTTGGCACGTTCAGCAGCCCCATTAGACTGGGGATGATAAGCGGAAGAAAATGAGAGAGAAATACCCATTTCTGAACAAAAGGCCCTCCAGAACCTGGAAATAAATTGGCTACCCCTATCGGATACAATAGATACGGGAATCCCATGTAATCGAAATACTTCTCTAGCGAAGATATGAGCCAGTTCCTTGGATGTGGGCAACTTGTGAAGAGACACGAAGTGAGCCATCTTGGAGAACCGATCCACTATCATCAGGATTACTGTGTTACCATTTGAAGGGGGTAATTCAACAATAAAATCCATGGACAGGTTAGACCAAGGTCTCTCGGGAACGGGTAACGGATGCAACAGCCCACAAGGAACTCTACGGGAGGATTTCATACAGGCACAAGTAGTACAAGCACTTATATAGTCAGTGACATCCTTTCGTAAGGAATCCCACCAAAAATACCGAGAAACAGCTGACACCGTTTTGGAAATACCAGGATGTCCAGCAGTCTTAGTATCATGATATAATGACATAATATCCCGTCTCTCGGGAACATCAACGAACAGTTTATCATTAGGCCTCTCGCTAGGTGCCATGCTTTGTTTCGCTTGTATGGCCTGCAAGAGGGACGAGGAAATAGACAAAATAGTAGTAGCTATTATCCTGTCTGGGGAATGACAGGAGTAACATCAATCTCCTGTTTGTCAGTAGTTTCGAACTGTCTGGACAGAGCGTCTGCTTTAGTGTTGCGATCACCTGGCCTATAGGTGATAATAAAATTGAAACGGGACAAAAATAGTGACCACCTAGCCTGCCTGGAAGACAATCTTTTGGCTTCGCTAAGGTAGGATAGGTTCTTGTGATCCGTAAAAATGAGGATAGGATCCTTAGTTCCTTCTAACAAATGTCTCCACTCTTTAAGTGCTAAAATAATAGCAAGGAGTTCGCGATTACCCACATCATAATTTTTCTCTGCTTTGGACATTTGTTTAGAAAAGAAGCCGCATGGATGCAATGGCTTTTCAGGCGACTCTCTTTGGGATAAGACAGCACCTACCCCAATATCCGAAGCATCAACTTCAAGAATATAGGGCAGTGAGGGGACAGGATGCTGTAAAATAGGTGCAGAGGCGAACGTAGTTTTAAGAAATTCAAAAGCCTGAAGTGCCTCGGTAGACCAAACACGAGTATTGCCATCCTTTTTAGTCATACGGGTAATAGGTGCTACAATGGACGAGAAACCTTTGATAAAACGTCTATAATAATTGGAGAACCCAAGAAAACGCTGAATAGCTTTCAGACCTTGCGGTAGAGGCCATTCTATTACAGCAGCAAGCTTCTGGGGATCCATACGAAAACCTTTAGCGGAAATCAAATACCCCAAGAACTGGACTTCGGTTTGGTCAAACAGACATTTTTCTAGCTTGCAATAAAGACCATTAGCAAGAAGGGTCTTCAAAACTGTCGTAACATGTCTGTGATGAGTGTGTATGTCTGTAGAATATATTAAAATGTCGTCCAAGTATACGATAACAAATGTGTGAATAAAATCTCTTAAGACATCATTAATAAATTCTTGGAATACTGCTGGGGCATTGCAAAGCCCAAATGGCATAACAGTATATTCGTAATGACCGGATCTAGTGTTGAATGCAGTCTTCCATTCGTGATTTTCCTTTATACGTATCAAATTGTATGCACTCCTAAGGTCTAATTTAGTGAACACAGTGGCATGTTTCAGCCTGTCAAATAATTCTGTAATTAAAGGTATAGGGTATGCATTTTTGATAGTGATTTTGTTTAGACCTCTATAATCTATACACGGTCTTAAATCACCTTCTTTCTTCGATACAAAGAAGAACCCTGCTCCAGCTGGAGAAGAGGATCTCCTAATAAACCCCTTTTCTAGTGATTCCTTAATATACTCCTCCATGACACGGTTTTCTTGAACCGATAAGGGGTACACCCTGCCCTTTGGAGGTATAGTGCCAGGCAACAAGTCAATAGCACAATCATAGGGTCTGTGAGGCGGTAATTTCTCAGCCTCCCTTTTATCGAAAACAGTCTTTAGAGATAAATACTGAGGGGGTATAGCCGTAGACAAAGGAGGACTGGTAGGTACCTTAATAGAATTCAAAGGTGTGACTTCAAACGTACAAGACTCGTGGCAGGCCTCACTCCATGATTTTATTTGCCCTGTCTCCCAGTCAAAATGGGATTGTGAGCACGTAACCATGGATACCCTAATACTAACTGTGAAGAGGGAGAGGTGATGACCTGGAATCGAATGGTTTCATAGTGTAAAACCCCTGTGTACATGTGTAATGGTACAGTCTCATGAGTAACAACTGGAGAACTTAATGGTCTACCATCTATGGCCTCAACGGCCAAGGGTATCTCCTTCTCTCTGATGGGAATGTTGTTTCTCTTTATAAAGCCAGAGTCTATAAAATTTTCAGCTGCCCCAGAGTCAACCAGAGCATATATGTTGTCAACTATACAAATCTCTCCCATATATAAAGAAACCGGGAGAAGCAAGCGGTTAGGAGGCAATTTAGGAGACTTAGATATCACACCCAAGGCCAGTCCCCTATAAGGTCTTAGGTGCGAGAGTTTTCCGGGAGTAAAGGACATTCCTTTACCATATGGTCTCTCCTACCACAGTATAGGCAGAGTCCCTCCCTTCTCCTATGTAATTTCTCAGTATCAGAGAGTTTGGCAACCCCTAATTGCATAGGTTCCTCCTCAGACACTTTAACACTCTCTGGTATATTAACTCTGGGGTTAATGGGTGTAACAAAACGTCTATTCCTGTTCTTGGTATAGAGCCTGTCACGAATTCTATTATCTATATCAATGAGGTAATCAATAAGGTCCTCTAAGGCAATAGGAAGCTCCTTAGCTGCTACCTCATCCAATATCGTATCTGACAAACCTTCCATGAAGGCAGTAGTTAACCCATTGTTGGTCCAATCTACCTGCGAAGCAAGAGTGCGAAACTGAATAGCATAATCAGCCACAGACCTAGAACACTGTTTAATTCTCATTAATGCTCTCGCGGCATTCTTTGACCTTTTCATTGTGTCAAAAGTTCTACGAAAAGCCGTAAGAAAACTGTTGAAATCATGTACCATAGGTCCATTAGCTTCCCAAATAGGATTTGCCCACTCAAGTGCCTTATCGGTAAGTTGGTGCATAAAGAACCCAACCTTAGACCTCTCTGTGGGAAATGAACATGGATACATTTCGAAGTGGAATTCAATTTGATTAATAAACCCTCTGCAAGTCTTAGAGTCCCCTCCATACCTAGGAGGAGGTGTTAAATGGGCCGAAGTATTAGGCAAAGTAGATACTTCAGGGAGAAGGGGCGTAGGAGGGTTAGGTGTGGTTGCTGGAACGGTTCTAGCTAGGAGCGTCTGGAGAGCCTGGGCTATCTGATCCATACGGTGATCCTGCTCTACAAATCTTGCCTCATGGGACGCCATCTGTTGAGCTAAATCTGCGGGGTCCATGGCCCTATCGTAATGTAACGAGAATATACCCCTACACGCAGGATCCAGCAAAACAGAAGCCAATACAGAGGAGAGATACGTCTACCGGACCTTAGAATGGCCGGACTCGACGTATATGAGAGGAGACAGAGCCAGGAACAAACCGAGGTCAAGGGCACAGAGAGACAGCGTAAACTAGGACAAGCCGGGGTCTGGTACACGGAAAACAGCAAGCCGGCAAACAGTACAGATAAGGATAAAGCGAAAACGAAGTCAGAATACGAAGCCAAAGTCAATACGAGAAAACACAACTGAACACCACAAGCGCTAAAGGGAACTGAAACAGAAACCACGATAGGGCAACGAGCTAAGGGAAAAAGGTAAGTTTAAATAGCTTTTAAACGAAAGTGATTGGCTCCTGTCACTTCCACACCCCCAAAAGGTAATTGTATAGGGAGTGTGGTATGACAGGAGCCAATGGGAGCCTTTTGGCAATTAGGCTCCCACTGTCTCTTTAAGAGCGCGCCCGAGACTCGCGGCGCGCTCTTAGTTTCAGGCGGGACACGTGACCGCTTCACGCGGTCACTGCCCGCCTTCCATCTAAAGCAGTCGGATGAGCCGCGCGCGGCTCGTACAGCCGCAGGACCGCGCGCGGCTTGAAGAGAGGACCGCGACCGGCCCCCGGTTAAGGTAAGTAACGCTACACATATAAGGCCGATCTCGCTTACATAGTCCAGAAACACAGTGCGGGGCAGGTCCCACTTCACTAGGTGAATGTGGAACCTGTGACTAGTGATGTCCCGAACGGTTCGCCGAACGGTTCGCCACGGACTCATCATTGAGTAAACTTTGACCCTGTACCTCACAGTCAGCAGACACATTCCAGCCAATCAGCAGCAGACCCTCCCTCCCAGACCCTCCCACCTCCTGGACAGCTCACTAAGAATGCAGCTTCAAAATGGATGCTATCCAGGTGGTGGGAGGGTCTAGGAGGGAGGGTCTTCTGCTGATTGGCTGGAATGTGTCTGCTGACTGTGAGGTACAGGGTCAAAGTTTACTCAATGATGAGTCCGTGGCGAACCGTTCGTGGCGAACTGTTCGCAAACCGTTCGGCGAACCGTTCGGGACATCACTACCTGTGACTAAAAGGTACATGAAGTTAATGGTTGATTATAGCGCACACAGAGTCGGGGTGGAAAGTGAGATCTGACATTGTGCTTTGGGTATATTTCACGCTTTCTGAGTTTAATCTGCTTAAAATTTAAATACATAAGACTATATTCAAAAGAAGAAAGACTACCACAACAAGAGGACATCATCTTAAATTAGAGGGGCAAAGGTTTAAAAATAATATCAGGAAGTATTACTTTATTGAGAGGGTAGTGGATGCATGGAATAGCCTTCCAGCTGAAGTGGTAGAGGTTAACACAGTAAAGGAATTTAAGCATGCGTGGGATAGGCATAAGGCTATCCTAACTATAAGATAAGGCCAGGGACTAATGAAAGTATTTAAAAAATTGGGCAGACTAGATGGGCCGAATGGTTCATATCTGCCGTCACATTCTATGTTTCTATGTTTGTAAAATGAAATCTGGAAAAGATAACATTTATTGATTGCTGTTCTCTTGGCTGATTTGTTATCTATCAGGAAAGCAGAATGAACGTCCATGATTTGCAGAGATTTCTCAATGAAGTGATACTGAAAGGTAAGATTTACTTTGCATCAATAAACGTAAAACAAAAATATCAATAAACATCCAATGGTATGTGCCAACAGCTTCTCAAACCTTGATCAACACCAAGACCTTCCTTGGTGGCAGTGGAGTCATAGCGAAAATAGTTTGTGCCTCCTCAGTCATGCATAGATACCTTGGAAAGACCCTTCCTGTTATTTACTGAAGTGAGAGAAGAAAGTGAACGTCAAAATTACCGTCAGAGTAGCCAAACTGAAAGCTTTGAATTTTTACTTTAGATAATATAGTTTATAAATTAAAATGATGTACTTTTAGTTATGCCCAAATAGCAGTCTATACCCAAAATATATATAATGGCTATCCTGTGTTTCAAATGAATGAGTTTAAAACAAAGGTTATTGGAGCAATCCATCAACTGACTATAACACAATAAAAAACATTTTCATTAAAATCAGCTTCACAAACGTCTAAAGGTTTAAATGAACATATTCATATATCCTTGCAGATTTCCCTTGCCAAGTCGTCTTCACGAAAGACTCCACTCGTTTAATACTGAGATCCATGGATGTATCCTATCAAACACTGTCATAGCGGCAAACCTTTGAAAAATAATTCAAATTACTCACATGCCCAATTCAATTATTAATATATACAATGTTTAATTTAGAGACATAGGGTTTATGTTATTTATGGGTGGTGGTAAAAAAGAACTGGTATCACTGAATAGTTATGGCATTTTGCCATTTAGTGGCTAGTATAACTCTATTGCAATGCAAATCTTAAACATACACCATGTGAAATCACAAAGTCCCACAGAAAAGCTCAATTGGAAAAACTCTTCAGATAATTTGACTTCATATCATTCAATTCATTTGAATTCACAAGTCACACTTTAGTAAATAAGTGTAGATATAATGGAATAGGAATGTACCTTGTCTAAGAAATACTTGCCCAACTGAATAAAATATTAACATTTTTTATTGAAGATCCTCACTTGTACACAGAATGCTCATTTATTACATTAGCCTAGATCTGGCATAGGCAACCTTCGCCACTACAGATGTTTTGGACTACACCTCCCATGATGCTTTGCCAGCATTCTGGGTGTAAGAGCATAATGGGGGATGTAGTCCACAACATCTGGAGTGCCAAATGTTGCCTATCCCTGGCCTAGATCTTCCAAGTTAACCCACTGATCATATCTGACCTAATGAATACTTACTTAAATGAGTACAATTTTCAGCACATTTCCCTTAAAATACTTAATATCTGTGGATCCAAAGAAATAAATGGACGATTATAGATATCTAACAATTTCCTACCAGCATGAATTAAACTGTGTTCACGTTTTTGCTGAGACATGCTAATACGTCCTCAGGCCCCCCCAATTGTGAATGTGAATAGCTCATCTTGATACAACAAAATAAATGATTGACCAATCCTGATCTAGAGATCCCCCATTACATAGATAATTGTTTAGTTTTGGAACAAGATGAACACAATTAAACAAAAAAACACCTTAGAATTGATCTAATGATTAGTTTTTCCACAGAACCAATTTGTTTGTCCAAATGTTCGTTGAGGGATAGCTGACGATATGTTAATATCCTCAAGTTGCTAATATGTCTATTAAATGTTATATCTATCAAAAACACACTTTATTTGATCAAATAGACAGTTAATTAGGTGAATGATTTATTTTTTTAATTGGGGTTACGGGTGCGGGTAACCAAGACGAGGTGATTCTAAAAGGGAGCTAAAACATGTCAAGACAATAACCTCAAACGTCTGATTCTTATATACATTCTATTACTTTAGATAAAATACAGATACGGTCTGGAGAATTACCTCAACTCTTCCTCTACCATGTGTGTTGAGGGATTGGAGTGAGATTTAATTTCTAAGGTTCTTGGCAAATTGCCCCTATCCTCTTCCCTGTACACAGTGTGGTGGAAAAAAAGACAGTCATAGACACAAAGTAGTCCATAACCTCTTAGTGATATAATAGACTAAGGGATGCTCAGGCTTCTTGGACAAAGACTCTCCAAAGGCTTTCCCTAATGATATGAGGATTTCCCAACTATAAAATGGATACATTGACCACACTCCCCATGATGGCTTGAGACATTATACTGCCAATAGTAACATATACCTATTAAATGTTTTGCAGTATAAAACCATCTGTAAATGTCACTAAAAGCATGAATAGCCATGGGGAAGTATTTCTCATTTTTGATACGTACTGGAAATAGCAAAAATATTTTCATCAACAAGAACAAAATTGATGTGTTACTGTGTTGCTACAAGTGTATTTCAAAGAATGCCTTTGGTTTAAATCAATTATTTAAGAATAACCCACATTATAAAAATAGTTACAAAATAAAAAAAAATGAATAACTTAAAAATTTTTTTATATAATTGTCCTAAAAATAGATGCTGAGCAAAATCCTTACAATGCTTCAACGGAAGAAGCATGGATTTAAAAACATTATTTATTTTAACTTTTGTATTCCTGATTTATTAAAAATTTCCGTAGAGTGTACACGTGATGTTTGCATTAAAAACTTCAGAAAATGGGGGGGGGGGAAATCTGCTAAGGTAGGCAGCTAAATTCAGTGAGTATATTTCACAGTATTCTGTCATGTTTTCTTCTTCAAACCCAATTTTAACTTAACTTAGTGAGCAGCATTCTGGAGCTGGGAGTCTTGCCGCTGATCAGTTTTCACGATTATGGCGCTATTTGGAGAGGTTTAAGGTAGCAAACATTGTTTTATGTTTTTGTCTTGATATAGTGATATAGTTGCATTATGTTTTAATTTACAATGTGTTGTATTAAAGGTCTGGACTTTTTTTAATTAGTAAGACTCACTCTACAAAATATTTGTTTTTAAGGAGATTTTTTTTGACATTGACACGAATCAGTGTGGTTCTCTTAATTCGTATGAACTTCGAAAGGCAGTGGAAATTGCAGGTATGTGTTATCCTGAATAAAAAATGGATTGCATGTATCCCAACATTTCAAATTAACAAAGAGAAACACTTTAATTTCAGGGGCGTGGGTGGTGGTGTGACCAGTGGCGGGGCTGTTCTGAGAAATTCCTAGTGATTACTAATAACCATTTACATAACTAAAATGTTAATCAGAGGATACTTCCATTGTATATGACACCCACTCATGGATTTAAAAAATGACTAAAGTGAAGAAAGTGGAAGGGAATATCATAAAACAAGTGGCAATATTTTCTCAAAAATTAAAGAGGGCATCCTTGAAGGACATTTGGAGAACTATACTTCTTAAGGATAAAGACTCCAAGATGCATTGTTCTTACTCTAGGATTGATTTTATGTTAGGCGATATAAAATCGATAGAATGATCACAATGCTTTGTTGGTGGAGCTGAAACAACAGCTCTTCAGATCAAGACCGGACTGGTAACTTCTGCCGGAGGAAAATAGGAAGCTGAAAACCCATTACTTTGAAGAAAATTCAGATCCTGAAAAGTCCCCAGGCACAAACTGCTGAGCTTTTAAATGTGTAATCAGATGGCATTTAATAAAACTCTCTTAACAGTTAAATAAAGAAGAGGTGAAACCGTCTCTCAATCATATTTAAAAGAAGCACAAATTAACACTGAAAATAGGCATTCACCTTCTATAGCAACAACAGAAAAGATAATATAAATTGACAGTAAAATAAGTAAGGAATAATTGACAACAGGCCGTTGAATTATTAGAAAAATAATACACACCCGAGGTGGTAATGCGGTCACGGCGCAAAGCGGAGTGGTCGGTACACCTTGAGTGTGCATTATTTTTTTCTAATAATTCAACGGCCTGGAGTCAATTATTCCGCTTATACTACAGTTACCGCACCTCGAAACATTGTTCAGATGATGTATTTCAAGACATTTGTCAAGTTTTTTTCATTAAAACACTCTTGGATGTAGGACTAATTTCTTACGCAACAGTAATGCGATCAAGACCTGTCTGGAACTACTTTAGTCATGCGTCTCCCTGAAAATAATGCATACCTTAGAACGTTCGTCAGCCAATCAGATTGAAGCATTCAACGAACCTGTTGTATAAATGAAAATTAAATGTTTAGAGCAAATACAAATCTAGATACTTTAAAATCTAATTATGATTATTGTGGCAACAAAGCAGAGAAATTACTAACTAATAACATTAAAATTAAATGTTCAAAGAATCATATAAATAAAATTATTTTGGGTCAACAGACTCTTTTTGCACCAAAAGAAATAGGTTTTGCATTTTAATTGTGCTATCAAGAACGCTATAATCTGCCAGATTGTATTTCTCAATCTCAACTCATTGTCTATTTTAGCGATAAATTATTTTCCGCTTTGAATCCATTTCAATTGGAGCAATTAAATGAACCTATAACGAAGAGGAAGTAGGAGCTGGTATTAACAATCTTAAAAGAAATAAGGCCCCTGGCTCAGACGGATATGTTTATTTATTTTGTAGACTTTATAAAGATCTATTGTCTCCTAAGCTTGCAGAAATGTACAACTGTATTATGACTAAGGGCTTAATGCCAAAAGAAATGTTGAAGACAAATTTGCTTCCAAATCTCAAACAGGATAAAAATCCAACTGACATAGTCAACTACCATCCAATAGTACGACATAATACTGACTATAGCATTTATGCCACTATATTAGCATCAATAGAATCAATACTCTAATTGTACCAGTTAAGTGGGTTTTATCCCTGGCAGATCCTCTATCAATCACATAAGAAAGTCCTTTTCTAACTCTAGCACTAGAAAATATTTAAAATAAATATTTATACATCAATTATTGTGATGCACTCAAGTCCTTCTGGCAGAATGGTCAGTCGTAGAATAGATTCTGATTGGTTTGCAATAACAAATGGTACCTGTCAAGGATGCCCTCTTTCTCCTCTTCTCTATCTAGCAGTCACCAAACCCCTAGCTATGGTTATTAGGGCTAACTCTAAAATACAGGGTTTTAAGAGAAATCAAAAGCAGGTCATATTACAAAGCAAAATGGAACGCGTATAATTTCTTTATCAATCAAGAAAAATATCAGATATGGAATTCATGGGTAATGGTTTTGAATTTGATGCTATAAGGGGGGAGTTGAGATGCTGAGATAACTCCCACTTGGGCTATTATTTAATCCTCTGCCTCCTTGTGTCTGTTCTTACCTTTGCCACTCTAATAGTCTGTATGTTTAATGTAATTATTTTTAAATTGTTTGTTTATAGTATAAGTAATATTCTTTTTTATATGTATAAAGATATCAATGTATGTATGCGTACAATTATATCTATAATTATGAAAAACAATACAAAATTAAATACAATTTGTTTTTCATTTAGAACAAGAACAATGTATCTTATTTACACAGACTGATTTCTAAACACATTTATTGTAGTTTAAAGACATTACTGGGAGTATTATTGCTGTGAAGCTATGTTATACACACAGACACATTACTGGGAGTGTTATTGCTGTGGAGCTCAGTTATACACACAGACACATTACTGGGAGTAATATTGCGGTGGAGCTCTGTTATACACTCAGACACATTACTGGGAGTATTATTGCTGTGGGGCTCTGTTATACACCCAGACAAATTACTGAGAGTATTATTGCTGTGGAGTTCTGTTATACACTCAGATACATAACTGGTAGTATTATTACTGTGGAGCTCTGTTATAAACTCAGAGACATTTCTGGGAGTATTATTTCTGTGGAGCTCTGTTATACACTCAGAGACATTACTGGGAGTATTATTGCTGTGGAGCTCTGTTATACACTCAGATACATAACTGGTAGTATTATTACTGTGGAGCTCTGTTATAAACTCAGAGACATTACTGGGAGTATTATTTCTGTGGAGCTTTGTTATACACTCAGACACATTACTGGGAGTATTATTGCTGTGGAGCTCCGTTATACACTCAGACACATTACTGGGGGTATTATTGCTGTGGAGCTCTGTTATACACTCAGACACATTACAGGGAGTATTATTGCTGTGGAGCCCTGTTATACACTCAGACACACCAACAATATGGAGCTCCTAGAAAAGAGGGACATTAGGAGAGAAAAGAGAGACAGACAAACTGTTCTTCCTAAATAAGGAGGTATGTAAGTGTACCTGATGTTCCTGTAGGCACAGTGACCAAGTTTTCCACGTCTGGATTACACTTTCAACTTTTAGCCAAATGCATTAAAGAAGGAACAAACAGAAGATATGAAAATACTAACATGCAAAAACTTGAAAAAAATAAATAGGTTCGTCCCTACTCAGGGTATACGAGAACACTGGGAATAAATACAATACTAACAGTAATTAATAAATAGTGAGGCTATACCAATGTATACTTAAGGATGTGTTTCAAAACTACCCAATTACTTTTACAATATAGACATTAAAAGTAGTAATGCTATAATGTTGCAGCATCATTGCAGTGCTTAATACACAACTCTATCAAGAGGGTAGAAATTTGGAATGCTTAGGGTAAGTGGGTGTATGTGTCACCATAAACCCCTAAAATCCTAACTATCTCTAATTCATATGTAGAGTTGTCCAGTTTTTGTCAAGCTCAAAGAATGTGTAAGACAATTGAATTAAGTATATATTAATAATATTTGCAGGCACTAGACACATAGACTGACCCATAAACACATCTCTGTCTCAATGCAGGACGTCAAGTTTCAAGGGATGAGCTCAATCATCTAATTCTTCTATTCGGAGATTCTGAGAATAACATACACTTTGTAGAATATTTAGTGTGCATGTTACGACTGAAAGCAGTTGCAGGTAAGTTCCTTTTTGTTTGTTAAGTTATCACTGATGTACCTACCTAAACTGAAGGTGAGCAAGCTGCGTTGTGGTGGGAATTGTTGCTCAGCCATTTTTGAGCAGGGAGAAAGTAGCCAGATAGAACATACGTAAGTTTAGGATAGAATGGAAAGTTATTCTGATGAGCAAGAGAAGATCGACTGACATTATTGACCAGTTTTGGTTTTATTTTGTATCACTTTAAAATGAAAGACCAGTTCTTCCTTTGCTCCAGAGTTGGCCCTCACTCGGTAGAGAAATTAATTTCTCTGCCAGGGCTCAGGTCTAAATAAATAATTTAATATCATATAAGTATTAAAGCTGGTCACTGATAAAATTATTGAAAGAATTAAAGGTAAACGAGGAGGATAATTAAATCATCAGATGGTTTTATTATAAAAAAATGATTTTGAAACTATATTTACTGAATACAATTTAGATATTAAGCAAATCAAAGAAGAAGGTTTTGATTGGTATTCTTATAATTACAGGTTATTACAGGGTTTTATTGATAATGTCTAACTCATCCAACTATATGTTAATACTGATTATTGTCAAATTTATACCTGAACCTCCAGACTAAATAAACCTCACATCAAGAACCTTTACATTTCCTTCTTTTTCTAGGCTTGTTTAAATGCTTCTCAACTGATGGAAAAGGTGTGTATCTCAGTTATGAGCAGGTAAGTTATATTTCATGTTTCTGAAAGATTCAAAATAATTATCCTATAGAGGTTTTCTTGTAAATTTTCTAAAATATGGAGTAATCCGATCGAGTTCCTGAAATATGGAGTAATCCGATCAATTTCCTGAAATATGGAGTAATCTGATTGATTTCCTGAAATATGGAATGATCTGATCAATTTCCTGAAATATGGAGTAATCTGATTGATTTCCTGAAATATGGAATGATCTGATCAATTTCCTGAAATATGGAGTAATCCAATCGATTTCCCGAAATATGGATTAATCTGATTGATTTCCTGAAATATGGAGTAATCCGATCAATTTCCCGAAATAGAGTAATCCAATCAATTTCCTGAAATATAGAGTAATCCGATCGATTTCCTGAAATATGGAATGATCTGATCAATTTCCTGAAATATGGAGTAATCTGATTGATTTCCTGAAATATGGAATGATCTGATCAATTTCCTGAAATATGGAGTAATCTGATCGATTTCCTGAAATATGGAATAATCTGATCAATTTCCTGAAATATGGAGTAATCCAATCGATTTCCCGAAATATGGATTAATCTGATTGATTTCCTGAAATATGGAGTAATCCGATCGATTTCCCGAAATAGAGTAATCCAATCAATTTCCTGAAATATAGAGTAATCCGATCGATTTCCTGAAATCTGGAGTAATCTGATCATTTTCCTGAAATATGGAGTAATCCGATCGATTTCTTGAAATATGGATTAATCTGACCATTTTCCTGAAATATAGAGTAATTTGATCGATTTCCTGAAATATGGAGTAATCTGATCAATTTCCTGAAATATGGAGTAATTTGATCGATTTCCTGAAATATGGAGTAATCTGATCGATTTCCTGAAATATGGAATAATCTGATCAATTTCCTGAAATATGGAGTAATCCAATCGATTTCCCGAAATATGGATTAATCTGATTGATTTCCTGAAATATGGAGTAATCCGATCGATTTCCCGAAATAGAGTAATCCAATCAATTTCCTGAAATATAGAGTAATCCGATCGATTTCCTGAAATCTGGAGTAATCTGATCATTTTC
The DNA here is from genome assembly GCA_933207985.1 of Pelobates cultripes. NCBI lineage: Eukaryota > Metazoa > Chordata > Amphibia > Anura > Pelobatidae > Pelobates > Pelobates cultripes. The sequence continues at coordinate 362,313,723 of OW240913.1, read as the reverse complement.
CTGAAATATGGAGTAATCCGATCGATTTCTTGAAATATGGATTAATCTGACCATTTTCCTGAAATATAGAGTAATTTGATCGATTTCCTGAAATATGGAGTAATTCCTGAAATATGGAGTAATTTGATCGATTTCCTGAAATATGGAGTAATCTGATCAATTTCCTGAAATATGGAGTAATTCTATAGACAAGGTTTTATACAGGTATAACACTCTTTAAATTCTCATATGCAATTGATGTTCCACAATATTTTTGTTGTTTTAATCCAGTTTTTACTATACAAAGATTTGGGGATCTTTATTTTATAACAAGGAACATAATGTTTCCAGCCCATCCCTGAAAACAGATATTACAATGTAATTATTCATTTATAAATTAGTGGATTTTGTTTTTAAGCACTCTTCAATAATAAAATATATCATTTAGAATTTATTTACAAAGTATCTACATGGTGCTAAGTTTTCTCTTTGACTAATCGGTATTTGTTCCAGTTGATTTATCCAGTTTGCTTTGTACTTTAGAAGGTCTATGTACACAGCACGTGGTGGGCTACATTCCAATAGTGAATCTTTAGTAAAAAAAATATACTGAGACAAAGCAGGAGCTATTTTATCTCAGTATTTCTCCTCTACCTGACTTCCTTAGACTCACAGCGGAGTCTAAGAGTTAATCCCGTCAGCCATCAACAGTGAGGGCCGTAGGGATAATAATGTAGGGAATTGGCTGTGTCTATGGAGGATCCAGCGTTCTCGCGGGATCATCCATTAAACCCAAAGCTGTACTCTCTCACATGCATGAAAGTCGATGTCGACTTCTAGCGTTGAAGCAACAGGAGTTGAAGAGGAGCAAAGCAAGAAGGATGGTGGCACCCACAAGCAACAGGTTCAAGTAAGTAATCTCACCTTTACCTGCCCTCTGGCCGTTAGACCCCAGCGGTGATGTCACCATCAGGGTCTTTGCGAATTCAGCATTAACTTGTTGAAACTCGTCTCTAAAATCATTTAACACAATTACAAAGATTCAATTTTACGACAGATTTAAAGCTGCGTTTCCTTATCACTATAAGGCTGCTACTTTGGATGTTATTAATTTACTGAAGCTGAAATGTCTAGTCACAGAGTCACTGTTATTGTGATACGAACCTATGTGTTTGTTCTATTCGGTATCGATACTGGTTCTATCCCAGTTATTTGGATATTACATTGTTTCATTACAGTTGATGAAATCCATGATATGAAGTCCGTGGGTCAAGATTCAGAAACTGGAATGAAGCCTGGTAAGACAGTTTGGTATCTAGCAGTGAAAGGGAATCCTGGACCTCCAGATGTTTGTGAATGATATTTCCCAAAATGCTCAGCCCACCTCTAGGACCATTAGAGAACACAAAGATCCTGAGGACCACCAAGACTGACCTCCGTTCCTAAACGGAATTTCACCTGGAAAGTTGATACAATAGATTAGAAGTCATCTCACTGCACCATAATTGCCTTCATAAAGTGTATGCCAACTGGCAATCTGGCTAGAATGAATCAAAATTCCACAGATTTAGTGGAATATCAGTCAAGGACAAACAATAAAATATTTGGAGAAAATGATAATGTAAAGACCAGGACACCCCTGCCTTGACAGATAATTGATGATATATGCAATTAGTAAATTATTAATACAAAAATGCATGCAGAATATTGAATACATTACATACATTAACAGTCAATACAGAACAACTCACACGGCTTGATACTTCTAAAGTTAATTTACGGAAATATAGAATTTTGCCAAATTATCTCCTACCAGGGCAAATTTCAAAATGTGGGTTGATAAGTATGGAATGAAACCAGTACTTGAGGCAGTCGTAAAATTGTGTAAATATTGACCCCATTATGTTGATCTGCTATATTGTTCATGTTTTCTATATTACAATAGTGTGTGTACTGTTTTTCCATTATCTTTCTTTTTTTTTTTTTTTGCAGGAATTTTAAAACTGTTGCTACCATTGAAGACATCAACCAATTTTGACTTTCTCCATTTAAATGTTCAAGCATTCTGTTCTGATTGTAAAGGATTGCAACTTCCCAAAATTCTGGCTAGCACTGGGTTACAAATGATTACAAAAGTAGTGTCTTTATTTTTCTTTTAATGCTCGAGAAAGGAATGGTCAACGGGTAACCCCCGTAGTATGGTATAGTACGAGAGATCCCATCTTGCTCTAAGCACTAAATTCCAATAGGTCTGTGAAAAATTAAGAAATTCATACTTGGAATACTGCTTTTTTACTTAAATGTGATTCCTTTAAAATGTGATAAAGTAGTACAATAGTTTGTTCTATCAAAGCATTAAATGTGTTGTTGTGATATTTCTTTATATAGTTATATATTTAAATTTACAACATGTCTTTCAGACCAAGGATGTCCAAACTGCACATAGGTGTTCAACTACATTTCTTGTAGGCTTGTAGTAGCTAACTGTGTATAGATAAGCTCTCACAGGCCAGACCACCATAATGTTACTGTTTATGTGCTTTAATGTTATAATGTTACTCTTGGTCTGTGGTGTTTTCTATCATTCTTTTATTTTAATATGCATTCTCCAGGGTGTTAGACTGTTGGGAGTTAAAGCTGGGGTTTGCATTTACTCTTAAGTGATGTGTTCAAAAAACACTTTTTATAGTATGACTTTGCCCTCCTGTAGTGTTAGGCATGGTTTGTCTTTCTTTATTCTGTAATGCATCAATAAATAATCTTTCTTGGATTTATCATACTTCACAGTCTACTTCTTTGCTGCACTGCAAAATTCCTCATTTTACCATTATTCAAATTGCTGGAGGACAGTAATGTTCTAAAGACAACGCTCCAAAGTATGGGGAGCTGGACTTTGTGGGTGTTACGGTCTGGGCATCTATTAGAGGTCACACCTACTAAAACAAGCCTGTACCTTCCTCTCTCAGGAAACAGTCATCTAAAATGCAGACACAAGAACAGAGGTAATGAAAAAAAATGAAAAAAATCTCAGGAACTCACTGTACTTGGTTCCAGGCAGATTATTCCTGGAACAGTGAGTGCCTGAGATTTTTTTCATTACTACGTATCTCTGACCCTTGCTCAGTAGCACCCTGCGTTGGTATATTGTGACTGAGTGCGACCCTACTTTTTGTTTACAAGGACAGAGGTAGTCACAATGACATCAGAGAGGGACAGACAGACAGATAGATAATTACATATTCTTTGACCAGGGTTTTAAGACATTTAAATAGAAATCTGTGCTACACTATGGCAACAACATATTTTGAGCTGAGCTATTTCAATTGCTGATTTAATCATCGCAAACAGCTGAAAGTCTGTAAATTTTGACAATAAGCCTGATTTTCAAGGGAGGATAAATATCTATCTTAATTTTTACTCTGTCTATCTTCTTGGAATTTAAAGAAAATAGAACATACTTTTTTTTGCTTGTTTTTGGGCATCAGCTCAGATGCTCAACTGAAAACAACTTCCTTATCAAACCCATCAAATCAGTTGGAATGAGATTAAAGTTGGCCTCTACCTAACAGTAAATTGGGTTGAACAAATGTCTACATATTTAAACATTTTAACTTTCTTTATTTCATGAATATTAATGATAGCAAAATAAATTACAGTTAGAGAACAGAAGAGATACAAAGTAAGGATAGCATCGGTAAGATATGTCATTAAAGGAACACTATGGTGTCAGGAATACAAACAAGTATGCCTGACACTAAATTGCTGGAATACATGTTTAGATACTCGGCCCCCCTCTCTGTGTAGAGCAGCGGTTCCCAAACTGTGTGACAGAAACACAGGGGCACCTCTCTCTCGCCTGCCGGGTCTACAGGACTAGAGGGGAGATCAGAGATCTCCCTCTCTGGCCCGCTAGCAGTGTATTGCTGGCAGCCGGCAGGGAAGGGAGTGAGGACCTGGGGGAGCTCTTACTTGCAGCTGCGCCAGGTTCTCCTCTCGTGAACGTGGAACGTTGCTGCAGTTACCATGGCAACGTAACATGGCTTCCCCATTGGACTACCAGGGAATGCAGGGAATGCAGGGAATGTCCCCCCTCGCAGGCAAAGGTAAGCAGGGAGGGGTGATATGAAAGTATTTTTTTTAAATAAAAAAATACAAACACTTAAATATTTCTTAATCTCTCCTCCTACTTCCACAGACCCACAATAACTCTCCCCATACACACACCCTGCCCCAATACACACTCACACTTCCCCCAATACACACTCACACTGCCCCCATACACACACTGCCCCCCATACACACACACACACACACACACACACTACCCCCTATATACACATGTTGTAGGTGTGTGAGTAGTTAGTTATGTGTATTAAGATGGGATTGCTGAATTAGTTATGTGTGAGAAATTAAGATACATGGGGTGGCGCTTGACGTGAGTGTGGGGGCGAGATTTTATTTTTGAACCAATAACCGTTAACACTGAAATTAATGCCTACCGTATATACTCGTGTATAAGTCGATCTCATGTATAAGTCGAGTGCAGTTTTGTGACCAACAATTGTGAAATATGCTATGCCTCGTGGATAAGTCGAGGGTAAAACTTGGGGCTATTAAAATAATAAAAAAATAATAATATTAAAAAAAAAAATAATAATAATAAAAATGCCCTCCCCCCACCTAGTTCACACACTCATACAAACAAACACTCTGCATTATATATACACACACTCATACAAACACTCTGCATTATATACACACACACTCATACAAACAATCTGCATTATATACACACACACACTCATACAAACACACACTCTGCATTATATACACAAACACACTCATACAAACACACACTGCATTATATACACACACTCTGTGTGTGTATATAATGCAGAGTGTGTGTTTGTGTAGTGTGTGAACTAGGTGGGGGGAGGGCATTTTTATTATTTTAATTTTTTTTATTTTAATATTATTATTTTTTTATTATTTTAATTTTTTTTGTCCCCCCTCCCTGCTTGTTAACTGGTCAGGGAGGGGGGCTATCTTAATCCCTGGTGGTCCAGTGGCATGGGCTGTGAAGTGGGGGGGCCGGCAGGAAGCATTTACTTACCTTTCCTGCAGCTCCTGTCAGATCCCTTCTCCTCCGTTCCGGTCAGCTCCACTGTAAGTCTCGCGGTCTGGTTGCCGTGCGGATCGTTGCCATGGCTCTGATGGCTGCGGCTCTCTAAGTTGCCATAATACAGACAGTGACTCGAGTATAAGTCGAGTGGGGGTTTTTAAGCACAAAAAATTTGCTGAAAAACTAGACTTATACTCGAGTATATACTGTATTTATTTGCTTTTTAAATTTACCTAGGGCATTCACTACATTTCACATAATATTTACACATCCATCATGTTAATCCAGTAATCTACTGAAACTGTGTTCTTTCGCTTTGACCTTTATTTAGTGATTTATCCCATAAAAACATCAGATTCTTAGTGTAAAAAATGTGTTTTAAAATGGCAAATAAAAAAATTAAAACGCAGAGGAAAAATTCAGACTTCTGCCATCTGTTAAAATGCATCTTTGGTGAAACAAAGAATTGTGTTGCCGTAAAGGCATATGCAGCTTTTACTTGGGAGCTGACTAAGCTTAAATCCTAGAGAATGTTAGCCTTTTAGGCTATCAAGTTCAAATCCGCCCAGAGGCAATTATAAATCAACACGAGGCTCCGAATGGGAAATATTTGCATTCAAGTTTTTACAAGTTAAAATTATTATACGTCGTTTTTCAATTATTGGAGGTTATATATGTCTCAAATTGCTGAAGGGAAAATCTATTTGCCATAATTAATTGCAGAACCATCTGTATTTGTAGTGACTTAGACGGGTCAAAATACATTCACCGAATGTTATTACATTCCGCTTGGATACACTGAATGTGATAAATGCACCTCTTCTTCTAAAAAGCGATCTATTAATGGGACTAAGATGCTATTTTACAATCTCTTATTTGATTATATGTGCATTAATGCTCTGCCATTATTTTTGTCCAAGAGCTAACAGTCTGCTCATTAAACAGTAAACTGTGGTGGCTTTATAACTAATACATTTAGAGTGTGTCTGCTATGGGAGACACAAATTTCCAAATTGTACATTAAATTAAATGTATTGGTTGCGATAGTAGAATTGCTAGAAAACGTCTAGATTTTATAATAAATCTAAAAACTGCAATGCCCTTGCCCCATCTATTAGTCAACGCTGAGCAGGAAGTATTGTGCCTGAATGTTTTTTTTTAACCTCTATGTCTTGTCCTGTATGCTAACGTTTAGTTTTACCAGCCCTACAACACATATTTGGCTACTTTACGTAATTGTTTTATTCACCTACAAACATACCTCTAATGACTTATCTCTGTGATTTCTGCCCCCGCCCTTCTTTTATTGATATCTACCCAAATGTTTGCTTTGCATAACTTACACTCATCTTATTCATGCACTGATGGATCTCTCTATCCCATAGCTTTATTGCAGGCCTATCTGATCCTAAGATATCTCTCTCACAGCCTAGGTTAAAAGTTATCCAGTCTCAGAACTGCATAAAACTCAGATGCCCCCCACCCTGACCCTCACCTACTCACCAACCCCTAGTTTATCTCCCACAAAACGTTAGCTCTGCTGAAATGTCAGCCGATCAGCACTCACCTGCCCTACACCCTCAACCTCTCTACTCCTAATTTTATATTCCACATCAATCCTATATCATTTTTCCAAACATTGTACACCACTGCGTCTCCTCTCCTCACCACTCTTGACCTACTCCCCCATTTCAAAGCCTTTCTATTAGCTTTCACACTTATCTGAACAATGCTCTGTCTTCACCTCCTCTTTTTTGCCTCTCCTCCCTTAGTATCAAAATTACTCCAAACCACCACTTATCTCATCCACCCAACAACCTCCAATTTCCCCATCACTTCTACACACCCCCTTTCTCATCTCATGCCCTGCACTCATTTCTCTTGTCTCTCTCCTACAGCCAATTGATCCTACCTTACGCCCCATCCATACTAAATTCTCTCTCACCCCTAATCACAGTTGCTTCTCCGCTTCAGTCGGGATTCTGCGCTCGCCACTTTGTCTAACCTGCCCTGACAAAAGTATCCAACAAGTTAATTGCTGCTAAATCCAGTGGTTGCTGCTCTCTCCTGATTCTCCTTGACATTTCTGCTGATTTTGACAATATTGATCTTCAACAATGTCTTGTCATCCTCCAAAATTTCAGCCTACAAGATTGCCTATAACTGCCACTCACATACCAGCTTGTTCCTGGTTCTACTCCTACCTCTCCCAGTGCTCAATTATTGTTTCCTTTTCTGGCCTCTTCTCCACGACCCCTCTATGTCTGTGTTCCCCAAGGTTATGTCCTTGGTTTCCTTCTGTTTTTGATCTATACCTCCTCCCTTGGCAAACTTATCAGTTCTTTGGATTCTCATCCAGTCTCCATTTCTTCAAAAGATCATTCAAAACATACCTCTTTAGGAAAGCATATCAATTAAACTGTTCCCTTCTCACACCTTGGTATCCGAAAAAACCTAACCCTTCACTGTAAACTATTCTAGTAATCTACTTCCCTGAACATGAAATATATCCTACCCTTACATCTTGTGTCACTAGCCCACTCCCTCTAGAATGTAAGCTCGTTCGAGCCCTATACACCTTCTATTCCTGTGCGTCCAAATTGTCTTCTTGCATACACTTGATAGCTAGTCTACCTATCTACAGAATCTGTTGGCACTTTATACATAATAATAATAATAATAATAATGCAAGAAAATGAGTGATGGAGAGGGCAGGAGGGTATTCCTACAGGAGATTTTCTTGTCTTTTGTCACAGTGACCATAACTAGTGTGCTGTAGTTGCTATGATACCCCTCTATTCTACAGATGTCACTCCATTCTAAAGTGAAAATGTGCTGTCAATGACTCCAGTGTGTGTGCGTTTTTGGGTAGGATAGTCCTACTTTGGGAAGCGTCAGAGAGTAGAATGTAGGTTATATTAATAAACTCCTAAGGACCGAGAATCATGGAGACACTGGAAACTGGAAAGGAGTTGAGTATTTATCGAAATCTTGTTTATTTATTTAGGGTTATCACTATAATAAATTATATATGCAATGGACTGGGAGATGGAATCTAAATGTTGAAATAGCTGAGTTATAAAACAAAAATTTCTAGCTCTGCACAAGATGGCTGACACCTTAATACAATTCATTGTTTACTTATCCCTTGATTGTCATGGCTGGATATAAGAACCCAACACATAGGCGATAATCTGCTGAAGGAATGGAATAACGTATCGCCAGGCCTTGGAATGGCCAGATTTAAAGAGTAGGCAAAGAGAAAGCCAAGGTCAATCGTAGGGGAGAACAGCATAAACAGAAAGACAAGCCAAGGTCAGGAACACAGAAAGCAGAGAAACGATTAACCCCTTAAGACCTATTTTAGGCGCCCTCCGGTCTTTCCTTACTTACCCGATGGATCGCGGTGGGGGGCACTCCCAAGGAGCCCCCACGCAGGTACCCCCCGGCCATGTGAGAGTGAGGTCCTTGCGAGGACCTCACATGGCCGGGGGTAGCTGCCTCCTGCATTGCCAGCAGGGGGGCTGCCTGTAATGACAGGTGGTCCCCCTGCTGGCTGAAAATAAAATTAAAATAAATTAATTAAAAAGTAAAGTGTAAAAAAAAAATAATAAGTATATATATACACATATACATACACACACATACACTGTCTAGGTGTATTTTACTATTAATATATATATAATTATATATATATATGTATATATATATATATATATATTAATATCAATTACAATTAGCGGGACCTGCCTGACAACCCATGCCGAAAGTAAAGGGAATTTAATTTGCTAGCACTATATTTAACCCTATAACTTTCCAAGACACCATAAAACCTGTACATGGGGGGTACTGCTACTCTGGAGACTTCGCCGAACACAAATATTAGTGTTTCAAAACAGTAAAATGTATTACAACGATGATATTGCCAGTAAAAGTGAAGTTTTTTGCATTTTTCATGCACAAACAGCCGCTACACGGACGATATTATTGCTGTGATACTTTTTACTGTTTTGAAACACAAATATTTGTGTTCAGCGAAGTCTTCCGAGTACAACAGTACCCCTCATGTACATGTTTTATGGTGTTTTCAAAAGTTACAGCGTCAAATATAAGGCTTGCGTTTAATTTTTTTCACATTACAATTCGCCAGATTGGTTACGGTGCCTTTGAGACCCTATGGTAGCCCAAGAATGAAAATTACCCCTATGATGGCATACCATTTGCAATAGTAGACAACCCAAGGTATTGCAAACGGGGTATGTCCAGTCTTTTTTAGTAGTCACTTAGTCACAAACACTGGCCAAAATTGGCGTTTTTTGCAAACAAATACTAACTCTAACTTTGACCAGTGTTTGTGACCAAATGGCTACTAAAAAAGATTGGACATACCCCATTTGCAATACCTTGTGTTGTCTACTATTGCAAATGGTATGCCATTGTGGGTGTAAATTTAATTCCTGGGCTACTATAAAGTCCCAAAGGCAACGTAACCAATCTGGTGAATTTCAATTTCAAATGTAACGTGCTATATTTGACCCTGTAACTTCCCATAACGCCATAAAACCTGTACATAGGGGGTACTGTTTTACACGTGAGACTTTGCTGAATACAAATATGTGTATTTTTGTGCAGTAAAAGCAAACCATATTATGACATTGACAGTTAAAATGTCATGTAGAACTAAAAAAATAAAAAAAAATCTTTTCTCCCATTATTTTCATATTAAATTATGTTTCATAGCTAAATATCTTATATTAAATGAAAGCCCTGATTCCCCTGAATAAAATGATATATAATAAGGGTGGATGCATTTAATATAAAAGAGGTGAATTACGGTTGGACAGACATGTAGCGCAAATGCCAGGTTTTGTTTACATTTTGTTTCGTTCACAACGTGTACATTTGGCTCCGTCCTTAAGGGGTTAAACAAGCCGAAGTCAGTAACAATAAATCCAAACAACTATAAAGCGCACTCTTGGGTAAACAAGAACCACAACAGGGCAACTTGCTACCGTCTCTTTAGAGCGCCTAAAGACCCGAGTTCAGCCAAATGTTGAACTTGGGGAGGTTCCTCTGTTCGTGCGTACTGGTAGGTTTGGCACTTAGAGTGGCACCAACGTCATATAAATAGATGCGCACACAGAGCGTGCAGTGACTGACCCACCACTGGTTCAGGGAGCCCTGGAATGGGTAATCCTGATATTGATAAGCACTTATGTAACAAAATTTAGCTACCAAGCCCATACATATAAGAGCAAAGGTGAAGCTAACGTTTCACTACAGAAAACATGTACACATGGCATGTCCCTTAAGTTGTTAGGAAACTAGACCTGAAATAGCGTTTTGGGTCCAAGTGGCCGTCACGTTAAGATTTAATGACAATGGGTTTTTAAATGTTATCCTACAGGAGGCAAAAGGTGGCAATTTTCACATTACACTTCTCTTTATAATAACACCCACCCCTAGAAGGTTAAGATACATTTTGTTTATTATTAATTTATTTATGGTATAATGTGTCACGATAAAATGATATAATGGGTCATAAAACATACAAATAAATTAAATAAGCACATTTAAGAAAACAGGAACAAAAAGTGAAGAGAACTCTACTCAAGCTCTCAAACTTAACTCTACTCCACCTATGACAAAAGGAGCCTCCCCCATGCCCCCACGCATAAATTGCCTTTCTATTTTTCCTTCCTTCCTCTTAGTTTTTTTGTTAATGTTGCCTGGGCCCCTAGTTAGTTTGGGGAAGTGGATAGAGCAATGGCAAGCAGGGTTTTGTACACAGCAATCCTAAAACTCACAGGGCAGCTTAATGTCAACCATGGCTCACACTGCTGCAGGCTCTAGCATGCTGCCTCTTATGAAATGGTAGATGGAAGACAAGCATTAACCCGTTAACCCCTTAAGGACTGAGCCAATTGTACAAGTTGTGATCAAAACAAAACCTTGAATTTGCGCTATATATGTCTGTTCAGGTGTAATTCACCTCTTTCATATTAAGTCTACCCACACTTATTATATATAATTTTGTTCAGGAGAAACAGGGCTTTCATGTCAAATCAAATATTTGTATATTAAACGTAATTTAATATGAACAACATATTAAATAAATGAGAAATTAAGATTTTTTTTAATGTTTTTAGTTCTGCATGACATGTTAACTGTGAATGTCATAATACTGTTAGCTGTTACTGCAATAAAGTACACATATTTGAATTCAGCGATTTTTTTTAGAGTTTTGGAACGTTACAGGGTCAAATATAGCGCATTACATTTTTCAGTTTATACACATTAAAATTTGCCAGATTGGTTATGTTGCCTTTGAGAGTCTATGGTAGCCCAGGAATAAAAATTACCCCCATGATGGCATACCATTTGCAAAAGTAGACAAGCCAAGTAGACAAATGGGGTATGTCCAGTTTTTCTAGTAGCCACTTAGCCACAAACACTGGCCAAAGTTAGCGTTCATATATGTTTGTGTGTGAAAAATGCAAAAAACTAAATTGAATGCTAATTTTGGCCAGTGTTTGTAACTGAGTGGCTACTAAAAAAGACTGGACCTTGGGTTGTCTACGTTTGCAAATGGTATGCCATCATGGGGGTAATCCTCATTCCTGGGCTACCATACAGTCTCAAAGGCTACATAACATATCGGGCAAATTTAAATGTAAAAAAAGGAAATTCAAGCCTTATATTTGACTCAGTAACTTTTGAAGACACCATAAAACCTGTACATGGGTGGTACTGTTATACTCGGGAGACTTTGCCGAAAACAAATATTAGTGTTTCAAAATAGTAAAACATATCATAACAATTATATTGTCAGTAAAAGTACCGTTTGTGTGTGAAAAATACAAAACCCTCAGACTCCCAGGCTTCTGGTAGAGGACCCAAGAACAAGGAATAAATATACCACCCAGGAGGGGTTAGAAAATCAATTCATACTAGAGAAAGATAAAGTCCAGCATATTCACAGACACGTACAGACACATCCAGGCATGCATAAACATAGACACACACACATATACACACACAAACACACTATCTGACTGTGCTCTGCTCAGGGGTGGCATGCAACAGCCAGCAATTTCTTGAAGAGCTAAAGAGCTACTCATTCTAGGCTCTAGCCCACCAGCCTGCCCGTAGCGACGTGCCCCATCACAACATTATTTATTCTAAAATTGGACAGTCACATTTCTCATTGCATCAACAGGTTGTTACTCCATATATTAACTATATAGCCTTAAATATTCTGGTTTTCCAAAAACGCATCGAGATGTTATAAAATTTGCAGAATGTGATACAACTGTCTCTTTGGGGGAAGATCCACCTCTTTTCTGGTACTTCCTGTAAATATCTTATTCTTCTTCTGTAAGGGAAATCAGCTATTTAGTTAGATCTCAATGGGTGACCTCGTATATTCCTGCTTATTAACAGGTTGTCAGAAAACTCTTTGTACTGGTCCTATATATAATTATAGGGTCTTATTTTATCCCCTCTGAGACGCCTTTATACTAAAGCAGTGTTTCCCAACCCAGTCCTCAATGCTCCCCTACCAGTCCAGGATTTATGGATTACCTAGTTGTGTCTAAGGTGTTTTTAGAAAGAAAACAAAAACACCCAAGACACAACTGGGTAATCCCTACATCCTGGACTAGAAGGGGAGCATTGAGGACTGATTTCGGAACCTCTGTACTAAAGTAAATATGTTGACGTATTTTGGGTTTTTTTCATAATGGAAATCTTCCATTACCCTTATTAATTTTGCTACCTGGCTCTGCATGTTTTCTATTCCATAATGTCCTTCATTAAAACAGGTGCCTGAAATAGCACCGCATATTCTAACTGGGCTCTTACCATTGATTCATAAAGTGGCAAAGTTATATTTTAATCCCTTTAATTAATACCCAATAATATCAGCATTATAACACATTATTATTGCAGTTTCAGTGTATTCTTAGTAAGGCTAGGATTACGGTTAGCTATTTGCTTTTATTTTGGGCATTATGGGCATTTTACATGTAATATATATGTAAATGATAGCCGATTTTGAGAAGTTTCACATGTTTTCAGTTGTCAAGAATGAAGTCAAACAGGTTTATTTGTTTCACTGGAAATATAATTGTAAATATGTTTTCAATTTAAAAATGAATGTGGTTATTTTCATCCAATCTTTGCACACATTCTTTTTCCACTGAAAATTACAGAGATAATTTATGACCCGATAGTAGAATGTTTGAGCAATGTAATGTTGTCAGGAAGCAGATTGTCTAAAGCCTAGGGCTATGCTAGAATATATGCAGCATACATTAAAGAAATACTATAGTCACCCAAACCCACTTCATCTCAGTGAGGGGATCTGGTGGCAGTGTCCCTGTCCTCTTAACCCAAGTTTACATTACCGGGTTAAGTCCACCTCTAGTGGCTGTCGGTATGACAGCATCTAGAGTCGCTTGCGCTGCACTAACCGAGTAAAATTTGTTTATGCGACACAGAAGCCCCATAGGAAAGCTCCGCTAAGAGGAGCATTGAATTGGATAATTGGCGGAGGATGTTAGGCCTCCTCAATGACGTTGCTGGAGAGGAGAGCTAAGCAGCACGGAGGTAGCCTCCGTGCTAAAAAAAAGATGAGTTTTAACCCTTTATATGCAGAACAGTTTGGGGAATATGTTACCACTAGGGACAGGGACACTATAGTGTTAAGAATACAGATTTGAATTACTAACGCTATAGTGTTCCTTTAACATAATTGGAATTGGGGTTAGCAGCTCACAGGAAGGATCTCATTACCTGTGTCAGGAATCTTCCTGCAAAGCAGATTGATACATTGGCACATAAAAAACGAACCATGCCTTCCATACGATGTCACCCCACCTGCCAAGTAGTTTACTTTTAATTTAATTTATTTGATTTACACAGTAACTGTTATTGATTAAAAAAAGATTATTCAATTTTGTTGCCATTGCATTGCCTATAACTGCCACTCACATACCTTTTTTATGTGCATTATATTTGACACATTAATTTGTATACTGTGTATAACTTGTCACTTGAATGCGTACTATAATCTCCTCATGTTATGTCTTTAAATATATTTATAATAATGATTTTAACACTGATAATGAGTATCTCAGTGACGGGTACCAAGGCAATGGGTAGTCATCAGATCCAGATTGAGGTTGCTCAGTGCTCTAGGCAGGGTGCCAGTGCTGTGTGAGTGTGTGTTGTAGTGGCTGAGTGCTGTGTGTAAAGGAGGCTGAGAGCTGTATGTGGGAAGGCTGAGTGTATTTGCCAATGCTGGATGAATGTTCTGTGTCTAGTGGCTGAATTGTGTGTCTGTAGGGAAGTCTGAATGTTGTGTGTATGTTTTGTCCTCCCCTCCTTATCCAGTAGAGGGTGAGCTAGATCCTGATGGTCCAGTGGAGGGTGTGCTAGATCCCTGCTGGTCCAGTGGAGGCTGAGCTAGATCCCTGGTGGTCCAGTGGAGGGTGAGCTAGATCCCTGCTGGTCCAGTGGAGGGTGAATTAGATCCCTGGTGGTCCAGTGGAGGGTGAGCTAGATCCCTGCTGGTCCAGTGGAGGGTGAGTTAGATCCATGATGGTCCAGAAGAGGTGGGCTGGATTCCTGGTTGTCCAGTGGAGGGTGAACTGGATCCCTTGTGGAAAGGTGGAGGTTTAGTTGGATCCTTGGTGGTCCACTGGACAGTGTGCTGGATTCATGGTGGTCCAGTGGGGAAGCTCCATTGTCCTACAAATATCAGGTACAGACTACCTTAAGAGTGCTGAAAAAAGAGGAGTTAAGGGCTGCTCTATTGTACAGAGAACAGTACCATAAAATAGAAACCAATTAGTTGAAGTGTATAATCAGCAAGTGATAAAACCTGGGTATAATAGTCTCTATTGCAATTATATAAAAATAATGAATAAAACAGAGTCCATCCAGATGTTCAGTAAAGATCAAATGATAAGAAAATGTTGAGTGAGAGTCCAGACAGCAGCACCCAGTCTGCAGAGACATACTACAGCTCAGAAATCCATAGGTGGGGATAATTCCACCAGCGCTGTGGCAATAGAGCAGTATTTTCTGCTCTACTATTGTGAGTATATTTTATTTTATTTTATTATTTTATTGTTCTTACTGAGAGCACTATTTGCTGTTTCTTATACCTTGTGGAATACGACGGAACCCAAGCCGGACGGACGGACCTACCCTTCCAGTACATCCTTTAGTGGGGATTATACCACTAAGTGCCCTTCACCCTAGAACTGGCCGTAGCTTCATCAAATTTGAGTGTACATTCCTCCTTTTTACTTATTTTTACTCTTGGAGCTACAATATTTCACCATTGGCAGTTTTTTGTGTTTTCTTTTATTCACATATACGGATTATCTACAACCCGGACGGCCCTGACGCCCCTGACGAAGGTGTCACCGCACACCGAAACGCGTGTCGGGCGACCGGCATGCTCTCACTTCACTCACTTAGTTTTTCTTTTTTTCACTAAGGGACCTGCACTGATAGAAATGATTATTTAGACCAACTTTATTTTTTTCTCGTTTACTTTTAGCTAGTTGGGGTTTGGAAGCAGCAGGTAGTGGGTGATACCTTATAGAGTGAGCGTCAGATTAGAACACCCATGAAGGTGTTTTACAAGAGCTTAGGGATTTACTTTGAGGCTTCTATATAGAGTGTACCAGATAGCTTGAGATTTCTCTCTGATTGCTTCACAATCTCTTTATTCCTACCTCTACCCATTATAGGTATTATTGCTCATTCACAACTCTATCAGAAGGTATCGGCCCTATTGCTTTGTCTTTAATTTCTTTCAGTCCTATTATTTATACAAGACATTTGGACTATAATATTAAGACTATAGCACTATCTTAACCACATACCAGTTTTACATTGAGGGGATCCAGTACAGTGCCCTTCCTTTTTTTGAGGGGGGGCTATATCTGGCTATTTTAATTTAAAGATTTAATAAAGGTTTTTCATTTATCATTATTATTTTTTTCGATTTTGCCCATAAATAGGACACGAAAGGGTATTTTTGGAACTTATAATTTAAATGTTCCTTTTTCTTTTCTCTTCTTCTGTTTCCCCCTCAATAAGATCCCCATACTAGCCATTTTAACCTATGTACGGTTATTCTAATTTTGTCCATTTATCATTATCAGCAGCTTTAGATCTCCCCAGGTGGAGATCATCCTTATCATTATTTTGTAGTTCATTAGGGCACAAGCCCTTGGTGGAGCTGGCATCACCATTTGACCACTCCGCTTTGTATTACCTCTCACGCCCCGCTGTCCATCTATCGGAGCAGTTTGGTTAACAAAGCACTAATGTTGTTGTATTATAATTATGATCCTTTAATCATTTAATAAATTATGTATAATATGTATGGATGCTCTTAAAGTGAAAGTATCCAATAACAGTTGAACAATCACATACTGAAATGCGGTAGTACAGAATTTATAAAAGGCTCAGTAACTAAGATGTTAAGAAGCTTTTCTGACAATTTAAACCACTGCCCTCTGGCAATTCTTGAGAATCGCTAAAACCTGTTCTTTCTGGCCATGGAATTATTTAGTAAAAGTTCTCCGCACAGAATATATAAACAGGAAGATATCAAATTTTATTTTGCACATGTGCATGAAGGTAGCAGCTCACACACAACGAGAATTTTTGTGTGATCAAAAACTCCAGACAAAAAACTATCAAGTCAACTCAAGATCGGACGCGAAGACTGTCACATCAGAGACGGGAAAAACATCAGGAAAGTAAGTGCCATAGAATGAAGTTTAACGCAGAATCCTAGCTCAGCACCTTCACAAATAAACAAATTACAAGTAGTACTGTAAAGGGCAAAAAATAAGAAAACATACAGGGTTATTAACTGAAGTGAGAATTCAAAGTGAATTTTGAATTAGTTTCAAGTTCAAGTTCAAAATAGCCAAACTGGAAGCATTCTCCAAGACAGCTCTGCTCTCAGATAGACAACTTTGTTCTTAAATTTTAAATTTCTCATTTTAGTGAGTAACTCAGATAGCAGATATAGACAAATTCACTAATCCTGCTATATTCGCAGTTGAGTTATTGTAACCTAAATTTCGCTATTCAGACTTTTAGTTTGGAGATAAGTGGATAATATTGACAATCTTGAGTTAGAATCTTCTGCTCCCAGAGGCTTCAGTTTTTCTAGTAGCCACTTAGCCACAAAAACTGGCCAAAGTTAGCGGTCATATATGTTTGTGTGTGAAAAATGCAAAAAACTAAATTGAATGCTAATTTTGGCCAGTGTTTGTAACTGAGTGGCTACTAAAAAAGACTGGACCTTGGGTTGTCTACGTTTGCAAATGGTATGCCATCATGGGTGTAATCCTCATTCCTGGGCTACCATACAGTCTCAAAGGCTACATAACCTATCGGGCAAATTTTAATGTAAAAAAAGGAAATTCAAGCCATATATTTGACTCAGTAACTTTTGAAGACACCATAAAACCTGTACATGGATGGTACTGTTATACTCGGGAGACTTTGCCGAACACAAATATTAGTGTTTCAAAATAGTAAAGCATATCATAACAATTATATTGTCAGTAAAAGTACCGTTTGTGTGTGAAAAATGCAAAACCCTCAGACTCCCAGACCTCTGGTAGAGGACCCAAGAACAAGGAATAAATATACTACCCAGGAGGGGTTAGAAAATCAATTCATACTAGAAAAAGATAAAGTCCAGCATATTCACAGAAATGTACAGACACATCCAGGCATGCATAAACATAGACACACACACATATACACACACAAACACACTATCTGACTGTGCTCTGCTCAGGGGTGGCATGCAACAGCCAGCAATTTCTTGAAGAGCTAAAGAGCTACTCATTCTAGGCTCTAGCCCACCAGCCTGCCCGTAGCGACGTGCCCCATCACAACATTATTTACTCTAAAATTGGACAGTCAAATTTCTCATTGCCTCAACAGGTTGTTACTCCATATATTAACTATATAGCCTTAAATATTCTGGTTTTCCAAACAAGCATCGAGATGTTATAAAATTTGCAGAATGGGATACAACTATCTATTTGGGGGAAGATCCACCTCTTTTCTGGTACTTCCTGTAAATATCTTATTCTTCTTCTGTAAGGGAAATCAGCTGTTTATTTAGATCTCAATGGGTGACCTCGTATATTCCTGCTTATCAACAGGTTGTCAGAAAACTCTTTGTACTGGTCCTATGTATAATTATAGGGTCTTATTTTATCCCCTCTGAGACGCCTTTATACTAAAGCAGTGGCTCCCAAACCAGTCCTCAATGCTCCCCTACCAGTCCAGGATTTATGGATTACCCAGTTGTGTCTAAGGTGTTTTTAGAAAGAAAACAAAAATACCCGAGACACATCTGGGTAATCCCTACATCGTGGACTAGAAGGGGAGCATTGAGGACTGATTTCGGAACCTCTGTACTAAAGTAAATAAGTTGACGTATTTTGGTTTTTTTTCATAATGGAAATCTTCCATTACCCTTATTAATTTTGCTACCCGGCTCTGCATGTTTTCTATTCCATAATGTCCTTCATTAAAACAGGTGCTTGAAATAGCACCGCATATTCTAACTGGGCTCTTATCATTGATTCATAAAGTGGCAAAGTTATATTTTAATCCTTTAATTAATACCCAATAATATCAGCATTATAACACATTATTATTGCAGTTTCAGTGTATTCTTAGTAAGGCTAGAATTATGGTTAGCTATTTGCTTTTATTTTGGGCATTATGGGCATTTTATATGTAATATATATGTAAATGATAGCCGATTTTGAGAAGTTTCACATGTTTTCAGTTGTCAAGAATGAAGTCAAACAGGTTTATTTGTTTCACTGGAAATTTAAAAATGAATGTGGTTATCTTCATCCAATCTTTGCACACATTCTTTTTCCACTGAAAATTACAGAGATAATTTATGACCCGATAGTAGAATGTTTGAGCAATGTAATGTTGTCAGGAAGCAGATTCTCTAAAGCCTAGGGCTATGCTAGAATATATGCTGCATACATTAAAGAAATACTATAGTCACTCAAACTACTTCATCTCAGTGAGGGGATCTGGTTGCAGTGTACCTGTCCTCTTAACCCAAGTTTACATTACCGGGTTAAGTCCACTTCTAGTGGCTGTTGGTATGACAGCATCTAGAGTCGCTTGCGCTGCACTAACCGAGTAAAATTTGTTTATGCGACACAGAAGCCCCATAGGAAAGCTCCGCTAAGAGGAGCATTAAATTGGATAATTGGCGGAGGATGTTAGGCCTCCTCAATGACGTTGTTGGAGAGGAGAGCTAAGCAGCAAGGAGGTAGCCACCATGCAAAAAAAAGATGAGTAATGAAGGGTTTTAACCCTTTATAAGCAGAACAGTTTGGGGAATATGGTACCACTAGGGACTAGGACACTATAGTGTTAAGAATACAGATTTGAATTACTAACGCTATAGTGTTCCTTTAACATAATTGGAATTGGGGTTAGCAGCTCACAGGAAGGATCTCATTACCTGTGTCAGGAATCTTCCTGCAAAGCAGATTGATACATTGGCACATAAAAAATGAACCATGCCTTCCATACGATGTCACCCCACATGCCAAGTAGTTTACTTTTAATTTAATTTATTTGATTTACACAGTAACTGTTATTGATTAAAAAAAAATAATAATTCAGTTTTGTTGCCATTGCATTGCCTATAACTGCTACTCACATACCTTTTTTTTATGTGCATTATATTTGACACATTTTTTTTTTTTTTATGTGCTTCATATTTGGCACATTAATTTGTATACTGTGTATAACTTGTCACTTGAATGCGTACTATAATCTCCTCAAATTATGTCTTTAAATATATTTATAATAATGATTTTAACACTGATAATGAGTATCTCAGTGACGGGTACCAATGCAATGGGTAGTCATCAGATCCAGATTGAGGTTGCTCAGTGCTCTAGGCAGGGTGCCAGTGCTGTGTGAGTGTGTGTTGTAGTGGCTGAGTGCTGTGTGTAAAGGAGGCTGAGAGCTGTATGGGGGAAGGCTGAGTGTATTTGCAAATGCTGCTTGAATGTTCTGTGTCTAGTGGCTGAATTGTGTGTCTGTAGGGAAATCTGAATGTTGTGTGTATGTTTTGTCCTCCCCTCCTTATCCAGTAGAGGGTGAGCTAGATCCTGGTGGTCCAGTGGAGGCTGAGCTAGATCCCTGCTGATCCAGTGGAGGCTGAGCTAGATTCCTGGTGGTCCAGTGGAGGGTGAGCTAGATCCCTGCTGGTCCAGTGGAGGGTGAGTTAGATCCCTGGTGGTCCAGTAGAGATGAGATTAATCCCTGATTGTCCAGTGGAGGGTGAGCTGGATCCATGATGGTCCAGAAGAGGTGGGCTGGATTCCTGGTTGTCCAGTGGAGGGTGAACTGGATCCCTTGTGGAAAGGTGGAGGTTTAGTTGGATCCTTGGTGGTCCACTGGACAGTGTGCTGGATTCATGGTGGTCCCGTGGGGAAGCTCCATTGTCCTACAAATATCAGGTACAGACTACCTTAAGAGTGCTGACTGCAGCACTCTGGGTCATCAAGAAGCAAAGTGGGACCACAGGGGCACTCTATACTTATATTTTTATCTCGCTGCCAGGGACGGCCCTCATACTCCCAGAGCTGGAGTTTCAGGTTCAGACAGGGTCCCACCCAGTCCCTCTTTGAGCCTGGGCAAACCTAAGTTTCCTAATGGGCAATACAGCTCTAGTATATAAACTATCCATGTAGGTCAGCTCTCGATGGTGCCCTAAACTCTTTGACTTCTTGTTTGACAAAACCTTAACTTAAACACAACACACTGTTTAGTGAATAAACTCAGTCGTGTTGTTGCAGCTGTTCTACCTCAGATGTTTTATTGAACAGATTCCATTTGTTTTAGTTTTTTTAACTACCCGACATCAGAGTTCTCACTGATACTAGTTCAACAATAGCCCCCAATGCCAGCACCAGGTATCCAAGTACTCAAAGTGTTAGGCAGAGTTTAGCAAAAACTATATTGTTTTAAAACCCTGGGCATGGCATAATCAGGG
Organism: Pelobates cultripes; assembly: GCA_933207985.1. Taxonomy (NCBI): domain Eukaryota; kingdom Metazoa; phylum Chordata; class Amphibia; order Anura; family Pelobatidae; genus Pelobates; species Pelobates cultripes. Next base: position 362,292,523 of record OW240913.1, on the reverse strand, counting down.
TTAATAATTTACTTTATTTGAAGAATATTTCTCAAGCTGTACTGGTTTTGTAAAATGATTAAAAACAAAACTGTGAAAAATGGTGCTTTTACTATTTTTTTTACTATTTTTTTATACTTATTGTTGTGTTATATGAATATCTATATCTGAAGTCACTTAATAAATTATGTATAATATGTATGGATGCTCTTAAAGTGAAAGTATCCAATGACAGTTGAACAATCACATAGTGAAATGCGGTAGTACAGAATTTATAAAAGGCTCAGTAAGTAAGATGTTAAGAAGCTTTACTGGAAAGGGTAGCTTACTAACCCAGGTATTTGACTATTGGCAAAAATTCTCCAACTGAGCAATTATGGTCTAATACAGTGGAACGTCAGAACTTGAATGATCCTGTTCTCGAACAATTCGGAAGTCTAACAAAAATTTTGAGTAAAAAATGTCTCGGTGCGCGAACGATCTTTGGTACCCGAACATACAACAAAGAGCCATGTCTCATTTTCAAGTCAGATAATTTTTATAAATAATTGCAATGATGGCCAACAGTAAATTTTTAGCAAGTTGAAAGGCAGGAACCACTCAAATAAATATAAGGTGCTTATTATTAGAGTGATCTCTGCATTTTTAATGCATAGATATACATGTAAAATGCTGTAGGGGGTCTGGAATGGATTCATCAATTTTACATTAGTTCTTATAGGAAATGTTGATTCAGTTCTCGAACACTTTGTGATTTGAACAGCCTTCGGGAACGGATTAAGTTCCAGTTCTGAGGTTTCACTGTGTTAGCATTTCTGTTTACATTTCTGGAATGCAAAATAACCATACTCTGCTTATAGGAATGACTACCATCTTTTACACAAATGGCGGGATTTTTTGCAAAACATGGAACGAAAAATTGGTTTGAGAACTATCTAGAAATTAACCATTTTCTATGAATAATGTTTTGTCAGGAGTGAAAAGTATAATTAAACAACATTTGAATCTGTCCCAACAGTTTTACAACCATTTTCTGCTTTAAAATAAGATAAAGCTGAAATGGTGGTCAACTGACAAGTGAAATGCAAGTTTTACACTAAAAAATCATGAAAGAAACGTAAAATGGAGAATATTTTGAGTTTCTAGCAAGTGAGCTGTCAGTTCTCCACGACTGCAACTTTATTTATTGAAATAACCCCTTGTGTTTAATCACGAAACAGTAATCTGTAGTGCATTGGAGGCTGGGCTGTGAAATTCAAACTAAAATTTGAGACTATAGCGGGCTTGGAATTATTTTTCTTCTTTCACATAATATAACCGTAACCGTAATATTTATGTTTACTTTTATTAAATTTTACATTTGCTAAATGTAGTTTTAAGAGGTTTGCATTTATGTTGTCTTAATGATACTAATAATATCACTTATTTAAGCATACCCCAAATCAGTCTATGTCACAGTCTTGTAACCGCGGCTGGTTCCCTTATTTACCACTATAATGTCTTAAAGCATAGAACTTATTAGGGCTAACCATTCAGATATCTTAGCCATAATTTTATATAGTTAGTGTAAGAGATCCTCTATTTAACCCCATTAAGGACGGAGCCAAATGTACACGTTGTGAACGAAACAAAATGTAAACAAAACCTGGCATTTGCGCTACATGTCTGTCCAACCGTAATTCACCTCTTTCATATTAAATGCACCCACCCTTATTATATATCATTTTATTCAGGGAAACAGGGCTTTCATTTAATATCAAATTTTTAGCTATGAAACATAATTTAATATGAAAAAAATGGGAGAAAATAAGATTTTCTTATTTGATTTTTTTAGTTCTACATGACATTTTAACGCCTTAAGGACAGAGCCAAATGTACACGTTGTGAACAAAACAAAATGTAAACAAAACCTGGCATTTGCGCTACATGTCTGTCCAACCGTAATTCACCTCTTTCATAGTAAATGCACCACCCTTATTATATATCATTTTATTCAGGGGAAACAGGGCTTTCATTTAATATCAAATATTTAGCTATGAAACATAATTTAATATGAAAAAAATGGGAGAAAATAAGATTTTTTTTTTTTTTTTAGTTCTACATGACATTTTAACGGTCAATGTCATAATACTGTTTGCTTTTACTGCAATAAAATACACATATTTGTATTCAGTAAAGTCTCACGTGTAAGACAGTACCCCCTATGTACAGGTTTTATGGCGTTTTGGGAAGTTACAGGGTCAAATATAGCACGTTACATTTGAAATTGAAATTCGCCAGATTGGTTACGTTGCCTTTGAGACTGTATAGTAGCCCAGGAATGAAATTTACACCCATAATGGCATACCATTTGCAATAGTAGACAACCCAAGGTATTGCAAATGGGGTATGTCCAGTCTTTTTTAGTAGCCATTTGGTCACAAACACTGGCCAAAGTTAGCATTAGTATTTGTTTGTGTGTGAAAAATGCAAAAAACGCCAATTTTGGCCAGTGTTTGTGACTAAGTGGCTACTAAAAAAGACTGGAAATTTGCAATACCTTGGGTTGTCTACTATTGCAAATGGTATGCCATCATAGGGGTAATTTTCATTCTTGGGCTACCATAGGGTCTCAAAGGCAACGTAACCAATCTGGCGAATTTTAATGTGAAAAAAATGAAACACAAGCCTTATATTTGACGCTGTAACTTTTGAAAACACCATAAAACCTGTACATGAGGGGTACTGTTGTACTCGGGAGACTTCGCTGAACACAAATATTTATGTTTCAAAACAGTAAAAAGTATCGCAGCAATAATATTGTCCATGTAAGTGCTGTTTGTGCGTGAAAAATGCACTTTTACTGGCGATATCATCGTTGTAATACATTTTACTGTTTTGAAACACTAATATTTGTGTTCAGCGAAGTCCCTGAGTAGAACAGTACCCCCCATGTACAGGGTTTATGGTGTCTTGGAAAATTATAGGGTTAAATATGGTGCTAGCAAATTAAATTCCCTTTACTTTCGACATGGGTTGTCAGGCAGGTCTCGCTAATTGTAATTAATTAAGATACCCAATTATGTAAAAATATTACATAAATATATATGTAGAATTAATATATGTATATATATACGTATGTGAATATATATGTGTATATATATATATATATATATATATAATTTTTTTAAATATTTTTATTTATATATAGGCGTGTGATCCTGGGCGACCGGGTAAGTACAGAAAGACCGGAGGGCGTACTATTACGCCCAGCGGCGTTTAGAGCCGCCTATAATAGGGCATTATAGTACGACCAGCAGTCTTAAGGGGTTAAAATATATAAATAATTGAGAATACAATATAAAATAAGGATTGTCTTGGAATCAATAAGTTTTGTCTTTTAGATATTTATTATATAAAAATATAAATATAGACATATAAAATCCATTATAGCAGAGTTTATAAGATTAAACTAAATGCTTGCAAATATCATTAATAGGTTAACATACCCTTCTAATCATGTCATCATGTCAGCCTCTCTGTCATTTTAAGATGGAGCAGCGTCTGACTCCAAGTCTCTCCTCTGTGTCTTAACATTTAAAAGTACACCTATTTATACCTTAGGTGTCTCCATTTTAGGGTTACCGTAGTTCATATATGAAAAAGTAACACTTCTTTTACTTTATTCATTTTAGGACCTCCCTTAACTTGGCAAACATACAAGGCCATAACTAAAGGCATGTATTTCTTATTCCGGTTATCTTCTGTCTGGAAACATAATAGCAATGTCCAGAATTAGCATAGTACTTCTTTTCAGCATAAGAAGGCTGTTTGCGGTAGTCACTCAATGATAAACTGTATGGCAAAGTATTTTCTTAATCACCTTCATAGGTGCATCCAGAGTCTTTCATAAGCATCTTTCCCGTCTTTTCCTGTTTTCAGCATGCTTTGCCATCATCGTTGAGTCCATTATTAGGATTTGTAATAGTCCAATCACATCTTTCTCATGTATAATCGGTTTTTGGAATGATCTCAATAGGTTCCTTGTGAAATACCAGTGTAGGTCACATTAGCAATCATTTCACTGTGAGCTGTGACTCTCCTTTTGAGATGGTTCTTGGAGGTAGTCCTCACGATCACAGAACTTGTATAGTGTGCTGTCCGATTCAGTTCAGGTGCTTCCTGCTTGTTAACATAATCCCAATGCAGTTTTAAAACGACAGCTAGGGTTGATGTGATGATAATGCTGCAGATTGTAAAAAGGAGACACCATAACCAATTTTCTAGCATCCTTTTGCTTGCATCTTTGCATTTTTTTCTTACTGTATAAGATAATTCAGGTACAGTCTTTTCTTCCCCAGAGTCTTTCTTATAATGATGTTGATAATTAATTTTTCATACATTCCATGTTAACTGTGAATGTATCATGTCTGTCTGTTCATCCTTCTCCTTCACATTTGCAGGTTCAGATGTCAGATCATGATTCAGTCTGTTACATGTTTTATACGTTGTTTTATCTTGCCATCTTTAACAGCATCCATTGTGTCAGTCAGTGGTTCTGTGAACGTCCTGTTAATATTTAGCAGGTTGTAAAATATCAAAACTTACTGTTTTCTGTTGGCTCTGATTGTTCTCTATAGTAAAAGTTCTCGGAGTCACCCTCTCCAGGATGAACTGGCCAACAGTAAGAAAAAGTTGGTGGTGTAAGGCGAGGTGGGCTGGAAAAAAATTCCCTACATTTCTCTAATAGAACCAATGGTTCTAAGCTCTCCCTGGCGCAGAAATATAATTGTCAGTGAAAAAACATGTAACATTTCTTATGGTGTCTCACCATTTGTATCATCAGGTATGTTGTGAATGCTCATCTGTACCATAGGAATAAATAGATAGCACTGTGTGGGGCAAGCAACTAGTAACTTGGTTAATAATCATTTAACCTCAGCATTTTCTCAGACCACAACCCCACTACTTTGGGGGTGGTTGGGGCACTGAAATCCCAAAGTAACCCAAATGTGGTTGCCCAGTTTTAGGTTTCCTTTGCAGTAAGTGCAGGACCACCATCCAAATGGATTGTCCTGGGATTATCAAATGCATACTAAGGAAGTGAGACTAGCAAACGTGGTATCAGAGGTTGCACTTCGCACAGGATATATCCAAGTAAACCTGGTACATGCATCAACACATACAAAAACATATTTATAACCATGAGATGTTGGCAAACTTAAAATATATAGTAATTCAAAAAGTACGTTAGATATTAATATTTCAATAAACAGTACATCAGTAATGTGGCAATAAGCAAATGCTTAACATTACTAAACACATGAATTACAGTATTTCCCATATTGGGCCACCAATATTCCTTTTCAGGAGTCAGAAGTACATTACCTCTCTCTGTCCTAGCCATGAAAAAGCTTTTAGGGCAAGTCTATCTTTCCTCTATGGGAAGAACAACCAACATATTACGTTCAATGTAATGAACCCCTCTAAACGATAGGAGTATTTATGCGGATACCAGGTGGATAAGGTCTGGATATCCTTGCAAGCATAAACTCTGCATCATGACTGAGAGATAGGGTATGCGATGTGATCCAGTGACCACAGAAAAGCGTTGGTAGACACATTGCATCAAAGTGCCTGTTAATGACCAACTACATGAGGAGAGGGCCCATGCTTTGTTATAAGCATGTCCATAAACGTATTACAATGCCAGGCTTTCAATATATTACCACAAAGCAAAATGCAGTTGTGGATATAAACTCACGATGTATTGTAAGAAAAACTGTTTGAACACCAGACTGAGACTCGAGATCAGTGAACAGTGGACCAAAATAGACAAATGAAATCTTATCAATTAATATACTTTCAATATACTTTCTTTAAATTACTTTATCCTTCGTATTAACTATTAAATATTAAAGTTAAAACAATAACATTTAAAAGCCAACTTTTAGTGTGCATAGGAATTACAAGGCCGTTCATAATGTGAGATAAAGAACCTTTTTTTACTTTATTCATTTTAGGACCTTCCTTAACTTGGCAAACATACAAGGTCATAACTAAAGGGTGTATACGTCATGGAAAATTTCCTGACTTAGTTCAAGATGGCATCTTAAAGTCCGAACATCCTTATCTGTTGTTTATACTAAGTCGTAAGTGCACAGTCGTGGGAGATTCCCGGATTTGGGGAAGTTCCATTAACTTGGGGTTACCACAGTATATTGTGTACTGCAAGAGTCGTAGTATAGCCTTGAAGCTTGTTTATGCATTATTGTTATTGTAATTCGTCTGGGACAAAATGGCGCAAACATATTATGCACTGAGGTTATTGTTTAAAGAAACATCTATGAAAAACAATATGTTCCATTTCTAACACCTTGTCAGTTTGCAATATCTCTTAAAGACAAAGTACACAGTTTAAGAAATACAACATTTCATTCTAAAACTTGTAATATTTGCATTTGCCCATAACAGTCTATTGCAAGAATGATAAAATCATTTAATTTAATGATTAAACTATTGCCTCCTCCAATTACTACGCACTATTGCAGAATCACTACCAGATACCAGGAGATCTAGTCCTGTCCTAAGGTATAGAAAGTGTGTAGGCACTTTGTACTTATTTTATTGGACGTGTGTAGACATGTAGTAGCTATTTGATAGGAAATGTGTAGGCACTTTGTAGTTATCTTGTTTGTGCTCTGTCGATGAATACTGTAGTTCTGCATGAGAGTTTAATGCAGCTCTAAGTAAACATTTTTTTTTTCATTTGTACACAGGTTAAAAAGTTAAATCTTTCCTTGCCATCTGATATGCTACAATGAACCAATCCAGAGAAAATGGGCAGCTCATTGCTCATCAGGATCTGCGAGGTGTCAAGATGGGAAGTGCGACAAATCCCAGGAGATTTCGAAATCAAGACTTTGAATTTCTACGAGAAACTAACCTGAAAAACAAAGTGTTATTTGAAGATGAAACATTCCCAGCAAACATGAAAAGCATTGGTCCAAAGCTGGAAAACGAGTTCAAATCACGTAAAATAGAATGGAAGAGGCCGGTGAGTTTACAACAGATAGAGGTAGCAAAAGACATGGAGGTCTTTGTATTTGCGACAAGTAAAAATGATGAATTATGTTTCTATAGATCAACATATGGTGGTAAAGCATGAGGAATGCATGGCTTGGTTTTTGGCAATCTTATTGCCCCTATGCTAGATGGTTCTCAAAATGAAAACAAAATGGCAGTGTGTTTAATTGTAGTTTGTGTGGTCTAAGTCAGGCCATGAAATGATAAGGTGTTGTATGCCATAACAAGGCAACAGCCAAGATAGACTATTTTTGTGTAACAGAGAAAACATTTGTTCCAGTTCGAATCCGACATTTACGCTAATGAAGAGTTGTGATTTCAGCATAAGATTGGAGGACATTTTTTTCCTTTACCTTATCTTGTCTTACTCTATATAGTTTCAGAGGGCAGCAGACAGTGCAGGCCCCTTTACTGCCAAGGAGAATTAATGATAGGATGCATTAAGCCAGAATTATTCATATACTTGCCTCACTATGGGAACAAAGAAGGTGGGAATATTTATTAGCTTACGCCTTCCCCATTTCACATTCGAGCATTAGGAATGTGCATGGCCAAAAAATTTGGTTTGGTTCGACACTTCAGAAATTCGGGACTTTGGCAATTTCGGCAATTCAGCACTTCGGTTCAGTTCAGCACTTCCGAAATTCAGAGCTTCGGAATTTCGGGACTTTGGGAATTCGGGACTTCGGCAATTCCCTAACCCTACCCCTAAAACTAACCCTATCCCTAACCCTAACCCTACCCCTAACTGTATCCTTACCCCTACCCCTAACCCTAAATCTAACCCTACCCTTAACCCTAAACCTACCTTTTATCCTAACCCTATCCATAACCCTACCACTACCCCTACCCCTAACCCTACCCTCTTTCCAACCCTACCCCTAACCCTATCCCTAACCCTATCCCTAAAAAAATACTAATTTTCAAATTATGTAAAAAAAAAATACACATTTTTGCTCTAGTAAGAAAATGTATAGAGTGAGTCATGAATTATGTTAGAAACATAGCAAGCTATCAAAAACTCAAGCACAAGTACATGGGATTTCAAAACAGGTGGTGGGGGCTGGGGCGACAATTTGTCTGTCATGTATCAGGATGTGTTTGCGCATACCAAGTACACCCCTTTTGTACGTCTATGTATATTATTTAGCATTGTTTCTCTACACATATTAATAAAGAAATATAGTTTGATATTTCTAGACTTAATCAAGGTTAACAAAAGTGTCGTTGAGACATTGGATAACTGAGCATATTTAGACTACACATGCATGTCCCAACCTTTACTTTATTTTCGTGTGCTTTTCACTTTTTCAATGGATCTTTGTTTTTAGAGAACATTCTAGTTAAGACTAGTTAGTAATTTATTTATTTTTACTTTTTTTCAAATGTATTTCTTTCATTCTTATGGATTTGTTTTCAAATGTATTTATTTATTGCAGAAACCAAGTGAATGCCCTCGTCTAGTCGTGGATGGTATTTCTTTATTTGACATTATACAAAGTGGACTAGGTAAGAATTATTTCATACAACTTATATGTTCTTATGAATAATATTTATAAAGCGACAACAAATTCCACAGCGCTGTACAATCGGTAGACTAACAGACAAGTATTTGTAGCCAGACAAGTTGGACGCACAGGAACAGAGGGGTTTGGAGGGACCAGCTCAAATGAAATTATATTCTAGAGGGGTGGTAGTGGCAACATGTGCATTCTCCATTTCAATTAACAATCTAAACTTACTGCAAACATGCTACATTATATTATGAACATTTTAAACCATACTACAAATATTCTACATTACACTAGGAACGTTCTAAACTATACTACGCTCTCCATTGCAATATGAACATTGTAAACAATACTACTAATATTCTAAATTTCAGTGGAAACATTCTAAATTTACTACAAATATTCTAGATTGCCCTATATGAACATACAGCACACATTCTACATGTCACTATGACTAATTCTAAACTTATGTCACACACTGAACATTCTAAACCATACTACAAACATTCTATATTACACTATAAACATTCTAAAGTTATTACAAACGTTCTGCATTGCACTGTGAATATTATAACTCTATCCCACAATATGGTTACTCCACATTAACCCCTTTAGGACAAATGACATGTGTGACATGTCATGATTCCCTTTTATTCCAGAAGTTTGGTCCTTAAGGGGTTAAAAAGCTTCTAACTTTTGTTATTGCATCAGGTGACTGCTGGGTCTTATCAGTTCTTGGGGCTCTCACTTATAAAGAAAACCTGCTGAAGAATATATTCCCATTAAATCAAGAATATGATCGAAGCTATAGTGGTATCTTCCATTTCCGGGTAATAATAATTTACATTTTCTTTTTACCAAAAAATTTTTTCCATTAACAATTACTCACAGAAAAATGATCTCTAGATATCCAGGTAATTTTATGGCAAGACAGGATGCTTTATATTTGCTTTAATCTTCTTTACCGAAACTACCACATATTTGCCTACTGTCTTTAATAGAATGTAGATTATTCGGTCATGTAGGCTAGAATAATCCCTAAGTGTCAATACTGCTCTATATAGGTAAATAAATTTAAAAAAAAACACATAAGCAAACTCTGACTTTAGAATCCTTGGTCAATTGAACCCCTGTGACCATTATGTACGAAGCATGCACAAATAAATTTGTCTTGATTATTTTAGCAAAATAATACACTGGACTTTAATATTGACATTCAAAAAGTTAATTCCCATAGTTAAAGGGACACTGTAGGCACCCAGACCACTTCAGCCGGTAATCAGCATTGACCCTTTGCACTTAGTGCTGCAATATAAAACATTGCAGTTCCAGAGAACTGCAATGTTTACATTGCAGCTCTAAGTCTGCCCTTAGTGGCTGTCTACCAGACAGCCATAAGAGGACTTCCTGAATTGAGGGCTTCCAGATCTTTGGTCCAGTATCTGACATTGGACGACAAGAGAACAGCCAGCGTCAGATTTTTCACCATAGGAAAGCATTGATTCAGTGGTTTCCTATAGGGAGGTTTTTGCTGTGCATGCACATTAGCACCCACTCACCATGGGCTGTCAGAAGGGGCGGAGCCAGGACACAGTTTCCGAGGGACAGAGGCACTGGGAAAAGGTGAGTAAATACCAGGTGGGGGTGTGAGGGAGGGGGGAGACAGCGGTAGCGATAGTGCCAGGAATACAGCTTTGAATTTCTGGAACTTTAGTATCCCTTTAATACAAATGTACAAAATGAATTCAGAAAAAGTGTCAATAGTTACTTCACTAGTCAAACATCTCTAACCATGGCAATGGGCTTTCACACTCTGCTTTACTGACGAGTTTTAATGTTTTTTAGTGTTTTTTTGTTAGTTTGTTTTTCAGTTTGGTTATCCCATCATTATTATGTTATTGTCTAAAATCCATGTAGAAAAATGCAATATTTCTTAAACAGACTCCCCCTCTTTTTTTTTAAATTCTTAATTGTTTCTGATTTTTTAAATATGCGTAGGTGTGAGCAAGGTATACAATATAATCATCAGTGGTAAAAAAGAGTTTAACAATATATCAAATACAAGGGTTACAGAAAGCAGTGAGGTCATATGTTATACAGTGTAAATATTGTTAGTCGAGGGGTCTGTTGTTTTCTGTTATATACATTGCAAAACACATCAGCCCTGTAAGGCAGATTGTGTGTACAGATATAGGGTAACCCGTGTCGAGTTTGTTTGGAAGTTCAAGTACAATTTTTTGCATAGGATTGTCAACAGCAGTGTAAATAGTTATTGTTTGTTTAGTGAAGTTATGGGATGTGAGCAGTAAGGATGTTTCGTCTTTGTAGGCGGTATAAATCCCCATTTTCACTTACTAAAGGAAAGGAAGCAAGGTGGGTGGGTCCATCTTAGTAGAGATACCCTCTGAGAGTTTCATCCCTGCTGGAGCATGCAGGTTTTGCACTTGTGCCAGTTGGGCTGCCTGTTAGTAGTTCCAGAAATTGGGTAGACCCAGTCCCTCATTTTCTTGTGGTATGTACAGTGTGGACCATTTAATCCTGTCTTTATTCCCTGCCCATATGAATGTGTCTATTTGGGGTTATTGCAGTGTTTTGAAATCAGTCCTGGAAATGGGGATGTCGAGGGCCTGGAACAAATATAGGAAGCGTGGGAGCAAGTTCATCTTAATAGGTGCTGGCTGTCCCAGCCAGGAGATGGACAGTTTCTACCAAGTATCCAGGTCTTGTTGTGCCTTTTTGAGTAGTTGGAGATCATTTAAACAGTATGTGAGTTGTAGGTCTGCAGGGAGCTGCATGCCTAAGTAGTGTATACTTCAATTTTCAAAAGGAAATGGATAGGTCTGTTGTAGTTCTGCAGCCATTTAGGTAGAGATATTAATTGGTTGTGCCTCAGTTTTTCCCAGGTTGAGTTTGTATCCCGACCAGACTCCCCCTCTTTGACCGCCATTGACAATTAAGTATACCATCAGTATGTAGGTGCTAACTGGGGTCAGTAATGAAAGGAACCAAGATTCAGAGGGGAAGTGGAGTTGTCTACATAGGTGCATTCTTGTTATATAATAGTGTAAACATATTGTTAAAGAGACACTCTGCTGCCCAAATACATTAAAATAATATCTATTAAGGAGATATATCCTCAAAGAAAACATGCCCAATCACAGACTTCCCAATGCAACTCAATGAGAAGGTGCTCCGGGCAATAGCTGCCTCTTGAGTTTATCTCCACTGAGCTAACCAAACCAGGAAGTAACAGAACTTGTTGTCTGATTGACAGCAAGGGGGGTGTAACAAGGTTAATCTACAAAAGTGTAAATTTCTATTGAAATTTGCACGTTTTGTAAAATGATCAAAAAGGACTTACTTTTCAAATATTAAGCATTACAGCAAGATAAAGTGCTTTAGGTGTTTGGGGTGTTTCTTTAATGCTACGTTTTAGGTGATAGATGCAGTTTGATAAATGCCCAAAATGCTTTCTGGTATATTGAAGTGTTTTTGCAATTTTAATTTATTTAAACTGCCTTCAAAGCCACACCTGCTGTATTAGTTTGGAATATAATAATAATGTTCTTCTCTTTTTCAGTTCTGGAGTTTTGGAGAGTGGTGGGATGTCGTAGTCGATGACAGGCTGCCATATTTAGACGGAAAACATTTGTCTGCTAGACCATCAACTGAAAATGAATTATGGCCTTGCCTTTTGGAGAAAGCCTATGCAAAGTAATTTCTTAATTCATTGAGAAAATGTTGGGGTCTTTTCAATAAACCTGGTGCATGACGCTTCTCCATCACTGTTAGATTTTGTTGGACTACAAATCTCAGACATTTCTGTCTACTATGACTGAATTATAGAGCTGTAGTTCAACAGTCTGGAGGACACAGTTAGATATCTTTGAATCAATTCCTCAATTTTTGTACACAGGTTGCAGATGTGTATATCCATAAAAATAAAGTTAAAATGTCCCATAAGCAAAACAATACTGTTAAGTTTTTGAAAACCATGTTCTTCATTTGTATCATCTTTAAAAAAAATATTTTTAAAAATACTAATCACATAATCAAAAACAGCATGGCTTATAGAATCACATAAACAGTATAAAGGAGCCATTTTGTTTATTTACAAATTTGTAATAACTTGTTAATAAACAAAATTAATATTTTATTATATTGTTTAGCTCTATTATTTTGTAAATTGAGGTTTTTTTTTATTTTATTTAATTTTTTTCCATTGTGAAAAAATGGTTGTTGAGTTCAAATTCAACAGTTAGTGGCTCAGTTACCCAATAACATGAATCTATGTCATCCACATAATGAGATTGGTTTGTACACCAAGAATAATCATCCAGAAATTAATCAGCCGGTAATCAGCCGTGCATTAACAGTATTTTTACACACTTGGAAAAAACCCACAGGTTGCAATAAAAATAATTTTTCCTGAAAATGTACATTTAGTCACTCTTTTTTTTCAGGCTCCTTGGATCATATCAAAACTTGCATTTTGGAGTGCCTGCAGAAGCCTTTACAAACTTTACCGGTGGACTGGCGATGTCATTTGATTTGAAAAGTGATATTGAGCTGTCTGACCTGTTTCACATGATTAAATATGCGTGTCTAGAGACCGTCATGACATGCACCACGAAAAAGAAGGTAACATATTCAGATAAATGCACATAGTAAAGAACTATTGATAATATCTGGTTCAGTGGTGGAGCTAATATAGAGAGGGCCCTGGTGCAAGAAATGTTTTGCCCTGCCCCCTCCAGTGCATACACAGACAGACTCACACACTGACACACTGACACAGTTAGTGTGTGTGTGTGTGTATGTCAATGAGTGCATGTGTCTCTGAGAGTGTGTTCATGTCAGTTTGTGTCTGTCAGTGAACATGTGTGTTAGTTAAACAGTGTGTGAGATAATGACTGTCTTTCAGTGAGTGTATATCAGTGTGTATGTATCAGTGAGGGCATGTTGTCTGTCAGTCTGTCCGTCCCCACTGTCATCCCCACATCCTGCCCCCCACACTTTCACCTTCAGGGCCGGACTGGCCCACCGGGATACCGGGAAATTTCCCGGTGGGCAGCGGAACCTGGGGGCCGGCTGCGTTCCTGGCTGGAGCCACCGGGCCGGGTGGCAGCTTCCCCGGTCCGGCGGCACTCCTGTCACTGCTGTGGCTGATGGAGGAGGAGCATGTCTCTGTACCATGCTCCCTCGCGGTTCCAGGAACTGCGAGGGAGCATGGTACAGAGCATGTCTCTGTACCATGCTCCCTCGCGGTTCCAGGAACCGCGAGGGAGCATGGTACAGAGACAGGCTCCTCCTCCATCGGCCACAGCAGTGACAGGAGCAGACTGGGCGGGTGGCCGGCGCGCGAGGGAGCACTCTCCCTGGAGTGCTTCCTCTTCAGCTCCCTCGCGCGCCGCACTGATGCCGGAGCCGGAAGATGACATCATCTTCCGGCTCCGGCATCCCTATGCGGCGCGCGAGGGAGCTGAAGAGGAAGCACTCTGGGGAGAGTGCTCCCTCGCACGCTGGCCGGCCGCCCGCCCAGACAGCCAGCCCGCCCGCCCATTGACCGGCCGCCCGCCCAGTCAGCCGCCCGCCCGCCCAGTCAGCTGCCCGCCCAGTGACCGGCTGCCCGCCCAGACAGCCAGCCCGCCCGCCCAGTGACCGGCCGCACGCCCGCCCAGACAGCCGCCCGCCCAGTGACCGGCCGCCCAGGAGCCCAGCAGCACCACTGGACCCCAGGGAATCCCCCCAGCACTCCAAAAGGTAAGGAGGCTGGGGGGATTAAATTTAAAAAAAAAAATGTGTGTGTGTGTGTTAGTGTTAGAGTGTGTGAGTGTGTGTTAGTGTGTGTGTGTGTGTTAGTGTGTGTGTGTGTGTAAGTGTGTGTGTGTTAGTGTTTGTTTGTGTTAGTGCGTGTGTTAGTGTGTGTGTCTGCTAGTGAGTGTGTAACTGTGTGTGTCTGTTACTGAGTGTGTTTGATGTCTGATAGTGTGTGTTTGTCAGTGAAAGTGTATGTTTTGTAAGTGAGTGTGTATGTATGTCTGTCGCTGAGTGTTTCTCTGTCAGTAAATGTGTGTGTCTGTTAGCTAGTGTGTATGCGTCTGTTCGTGAGAGTGTGTGTCTTCAGCATTTACCTTTCTCCAGCGTTGGACTCCCCAGTGTCCGCCTCTCAGCTCCGAATGCACATGCGCGGCAAGAGGCGCGCGCGCATTTAAACCGCCCATAGGAAAGCATTACTCAGTGCTTTCCTATGGACGTTCGCGGAAACTCCTCTAGCAGCTGTCAATGAGACAGCCACCAGAGGCTGGATTAACCCTCTGAAACGGCTATGTTTTCAGCTGCAGAGTTAAAACTAGAGGGACCTGGCACCCAGACCACTTCATTGAGCTGATGTGATCTGGGTGTCTGTAGTGGTCCTTTAAGTGTGTGTGCATACCGCGGTCGTGGGGTCGCAGCCCTGCAACCCCTGCGACCAGGTGCCCGCCGCCATATGTTGCGGCCCCGACCTGCGCCGAGTAAGCGCGGGGGGAGGGCCCATGGATCAATTTTCGCACCGGGGCCCCATGGGCCATGTGTACGCCACTGCACACACACACCATACACATTCACACACTGCCCCCACACACACACACCATACACATTTACACACTGCCCACCCACACACTGAACCTTTCACACACATTGCACCACTGCTCCTATACCCTACTACAGCCCCATATCCCAGCAGACTCCAGGTAAGTTGTCAAACTGTTCTTAAACGGTTTGACGACTTACTCTGGGAGGGGGTGCCGACGCTCCTGGCACCATAACCACTACACAGAGGAGTAGTGGTTATTGTGCATGGAATATTTCTTTAAATAATCTACAAGTGCCCCTCTCAGGCTCAGGCTCTGGATCCGCCACTAGCAGAGCTGCCATCAGAAATTGTGGGGCCCCTGACACAGCTCAAGGTCTGGGCCCCACCGGTGCTTGCACCCGAGTCTGCCCAAAGTGCTGCGGCCCCCCCCCCGAGTCTGCCCACAGGAATGCAGTGTCTGCAGGGCCGGTGCAAGGATTTTTGCCGCCCTAGGCAAAAGTTAAGTTTGCCGCCCCCCATGTGACATCACAATGCCCCACCCATATGATCTGCCATGTTAACTAACACCAGTGCTGCCGTGCCGCCGTGTTTACATTAAAAGGCTTGCAGGGACAGGCTAGACACCAGAACCACTACATTAAGCTGTAGTGGTTCTGGGGACTATAGTGTCCCTTTAATGTGAGGTAAATTAGAGATTAGTGCCACAAATAATATACTAGATTGCCTACTTACAACCATATGAGGATAATGATGGGCTCTAGCTCCCGTCTGGCTCCACTGGTCTGGTGTAGAACAGGCTCTCTGGAGGCTGTTTGTAACTGTGGTCACAAAAATCAATGTTCTGGGATCAACGGGAAGCAGCTCCATTTTTTTGAGGGCCCTTTACACAGCTCAACGTCTGGGTCCCAGGATCCACCTTCATGTTCCACCAATGAGTTTGTTCACAGGGGGTGGAGTGTGTGTGGGGGGTATGTCCTGATGTGTGTAAGGAATGCATTGTGTGAATCTGTGTTTGTATGTGTAAGGGCTGCAAGGTGAGTTTGTGTATGTATGGGATGCAGTGTGTGCGTCTGTAAGGGATGCATTGAGTGTAAGGGGTGCATTGTGTGTTGCTGTGTGTAAGGGATGCATTGCTTGTGTATGTGTGTCTGTGTGTAATGCATTGTTTGTTTTTCTGTGTGCAAGGGGTGCATTGTGTGTGTGATGTATGTCAATCTCTCCCCCTCCCCCCTGCCAATTTCCTTCTCCCCCCCTCCAATTTCCTTCTTCTCCCCTCCTCTCCTTCTTCTCCCCCTCCCTCTCCAATTTCCTTCTTCTCCCCTTCTCTCCAATTTCCTTCTTCTCCCCCACCCTCCAACTTCCTTCTTCTCCCC
>OW240913.1:362164921-362275918 GCA_933207985.1 Pelobates cultripes | reverse complement strand
TGACTGCTATTCAATCTATAAATGTAAAAAAAGTTTTTTGTTTTTAAATCCAAGCTATTGTGACACAGGATCTAATTAGTGGCACTTGTCAGCGTATCCACTGTTAGCGTAACACACCCGCTTTAAGGACACTGACTGCTATTCAATCTATAACAGTGAAAAAAGTTTTTTGTTTTTAAATCTAAGCTATTGTGACACCAGATGTAATTGGTGGCACTGACTGGGGAAATGGGCACTGTGAGCCTGACACAGAAGCTGGCAGCAGTGGCAGACAACTAAGTGCATTTACATTAGATAGAAAAAAAAAATCCAAAAAAAGCATACCCTTATCCCTAACCTAGCTATGCTTTTCCCTATCTTATGAACAGCAGCTACACTTTCCCTCCTCTTACTAAGCATGCAGCTTGAGAATGAATCTAAAATGGATGCCTTCCAGAGGTGGGAGGGTCTGCTAGGGAGGGTGTGCTGCTAATTGGCTGGAATGTGTCTGCTGACTGTGAGGTACAGGGTCAAAGTTTACTCAATGATGACGAATAGGGGGCGGGTCGAACCGCGCATATGTTCGCCCGCCGTGGCGAACGCGAACATGCTATGTTCGCCAGGAACCGTTCGCCGGCGAACCGTTCGGTACATCACTAATGACATGTATATTAATGTGTGTATTGTGCTTATGTAATGAGCAGATATTGGCCCAATCTTGTTGCTAGGTGCATACTCCAGCACAATAACATATTTAAAGTGAAGAGCACACCCACAGGACTTCAAAATAAACATTTTTTACAGTTGTGCCCTACATACATTCACCATTTCAGTCCCATTAACAAGCTTTCCTTAATATGTCAAGGTAGTTGGACTGAAACATTGATTACATGCAAAGGCACGTCTGCTTAAAATAAATCTGCACTTTTGTTTATTTTTAAGCCTATGAGTGCGCTTTTTACGTTAAAGTACTTTTTAATTTTAAGTTATCTGTTCTAACTCTGTATCTGCACACTATGCTGGCGCGACGCATTATGGGGCTGGTAAATATTTTTTTTCCAGGGCTGCTTTTAATTCCCAGTCTGGCCCTGTTCACCTTCCTACACACTGCCCTCAACACTGTCACCTTCCTACACACTGCCCCTATACCGTCACCTTCCTACACACTGTCTCCCCAGTCCAACCCACAGTTAAGAGGCAGGGAGGGGGGGATAAGCCCAATTTAATTTAAACAGCTCCCAGCACTTATCCAACACTACATGCACTACACAGACACTACTACATACACATCCACTACACATCCACTACATCCACTACACATACATTACATCCACTAGACACACTGCATCCACCACAAAAATACTAGATACACTACACACTGCATTCACTACACAAACACAGACACTGCATCCACTATACACACACACACAATATATTCAATACACATGCTGCATACAATACACACCATATCCACGAAATTGAAAAGGGGGGAAGAAAAGACATGAAAGGGAGGGGAACAGAGACATAGATGAAAGGGGGGAGGGAAATAAAGACATGGATTTTACAATCCATGGGGTAGATGCGAACTGAATGGACAGTGTGGCTATATCTAAGGTGTGACACATTTCCAACCTGGCTGAGACTGCAGTTTGCAAAGGGATTAAGGTAATGTGTATGTGTATGTGTATGTATATATACATACACACACATACATACATGTTTTATAAATGCCCCCATACTTTGTCCCTGGCCCACCATGTGCCCCCCCCCAGCCCCTCCCAAATATGAATCCTAGAGACGCCACTGTTAGCAAGAAGTGGATGACTCCGGTAGAACCAGCTGTGCAAGTTCTTAGAATTTAAGAAAGGAGTCAGTGCTGCAGGATTTTATCATTTCCATTCTCATCGTGAAATCCCAATAAAATCCTGAGGGTGCATTCTCAGGTTAGCCTGTCATTTGAAATTTACGTTATGTAAAGGTATGCAATATGAAACGCGTGGGATTTATTTACTAGAACGTGAATAGAAAAGTGAGTTTATCAAGTTTATGCTGAAATACAATAGCTTAGATATTTTGTCCTAAACTCAGTGAATTTGTTTAATTCATCACCGTTTCTTGCATTAACCTGTGCCAATTCTCTGGAAATTTAGTTAATAAATAAAACATTAAAAAAAAAACACCTATAACTTTATTGACCATGAATTATATGATGCTCCATTTTTTCCAAGCGACCTAACCCTTACAGCTCTCTCTAATGGTTTATTAGGAGACCATGTAGCGACAGTTCAATATAAACTTGGGGTTGTACCCAGGGCCAGGAGACTATTCCCTCTAAAGCCACACGATATGTATGTGTTCATTTCGAATAATCAGTCATTCTATTCAACCAGTGTAGAATATTGCATATTCCATGTTTCTATTGATTAGATATGGATGTGTGGATTGACATAAGTAACAGATGGTCTAAGTCACATGGTTTTCTTGTATGAGAGCTCTGGAATGTAAGTTGGGGGTTTTGTCCTTATATGGCTAGAGTTATGCTCTGACATCAGTATGGGCACTTCTGTATAGTAACTAAACAAAGGGACACAATGTCTCTCTGTCTCTCTCGTGATGTAACGATGTAACTCTACCTTCAGAAGTCCAGCAATTACCATCTGCTGTTGAACGTCCATTATCCTGTAACATCATTTGTTGTTTTATTATGTATCCGTAACTAAGAATAAACCGTATTAGTACTTTTCATTAATATAGACATATATTAATGTAGCGAGCATTTGGCCCAAGACTATATATACAAAAGACGTATATATCAATCAACTGAAGAAAAGCAGAAGAAAATAAGAAGAATTAACATTGACGAGCCAATCAGATCTTACAACCAGAAAGGAAATGATTGACTTGGGATGGGTTTCTGTCAGATGAGTTTATGTCAAACATTCCTAACCAAGTAATTTATTCAAATTAAAATGTTAAAACTTGTCTCTGCACCAGCGGCGGAACTATTGGCAGTGCAGTGCAGCCCTTGAAGGCACACATAAATCCACAAAGCCCTTAAAGTGGGCCTTACAGTTAGTGCCACTTGATGGGCATCTCTGATTAGGGGACCCCGTGGCTCTTTAGTAGCACACTGGGTCAGGTTCTTGTCAGATAATTAGCGGTGCTGGAAAGGAGAGAGTTCATGTCACTTCTTCACAGCTTTCAGAGAGCCACGTGGTGAGCAAGAGGGGGAGATACAGAGAGGAGAGGGACTGTTTCTGACAGAGCCTGGAGTCTCAGACTCCCATCAGTCTTAGCCAGCCTGCTCTCACATGCCACAGTCAACACTCACTGGATCCCAGAGAAGCTACCCTCCTGCATCATAAAGGTATAGGACTGTGGCTTAAAAATAAATTGTGTGAATATTATAGAAAATATAAATATAGAATTATTTATTTTTATTGCTATTCCTCATTTTCCCTCTAATGGTTACTTTTGTCCACTTGATATGTAAACTAAATGGCAAAAAAATACATGTATCCCTTTTGGGTGCTCAAAAAATGTTTACACTAATTGAACCATTGCTCTGTGCATTATGTTAGCTCAGTTATTAGTGATGATATAGTGAGATATTTTATACAACTTTTGCTTTAAGCTTGAATTCTTGTAACAACGTTATGCTGATGTGATCTCCGGAATCACAGCTTTTTATATACGTTAAATGATGTATGCCTTTCTCATTTTTGAAAGTTTAATTAATAGATGAAAAAAATAACTTTTAGTTTTTTTAATTGCAACTAAATTTGTTGTGTATATTAATGATATGCAATTGAAAGAGCTGTTTTTATTCTTTGTTTTGTTTTTCAGGATGGAACAGAAAGAAACAGAAGTAACAGTATCCCATCCTTGGTGAGGCTGGACCACATATTACTTTACAATTTATTCTGACTGCATTGAAATAAAATAAGTCAAATACAGAGTTACCAGTAATTTTAATTTCCTGGCTATTTATCATGGCAGCATCACTTATGGGTAGCTCCGCCACCAGGTGAGATCAGGACATAAATTGACCAATCAAAGAAACACTGTATGCATAAAAGGTCCCTCCTCCTTCCATATACCAGTCAAGTTTTAAATAAAAAGAAAAAGAAGAGGTGGGAGATTGATGCTGCCATAATAAATAGCTAGGAAATGAATTACAGGTAAATCTGTATTAATTGTTTCCTTATTCCTGATAATCATGGCAGCATTACACATGGGTAGTACCCAAGCTGAAAAAAGTAAGGGAGGGAGAGTTATTTAAAGGATGAGATTACATATAGTTTGCTGAAAAAAAAACCCATGTTTTATTTTTATTATGAGAGGAAATTGAAGGCACGACTCCTTTGCCAAAAGAGGTTGATGGAGTGAATGACACAACCAGCTTGCAGTGCTTAATGAAAGTCATAGGTGAAGACGAGGTATCGCTTAGAGGAACCTCTGTCCAATTTGCCCAAGAAGTAGCCAAGGATCTGGTGGAATGAGCTTTGATTTTCTCCAGAGGTATCTTGTTGTTATTTAGATATACATCTAAGATCACCACTGCAATCCATCTTCCTAATGTTGAGGAAAATAATAATTATAATAATTTGCTATTTTTATAGCATTTTTCTCCCTGTGAGACTCAAAGCACTTTACAAAAATGCCGTTTCTGCTTTGCGAGAACCTGAAGGAGGAACGAGTAGCTTATAAGATTTTAAAAATTTTGATGGAACCGATAAATACTTGATAATGCATTCTCTGACATCCAATTCTTGGAGCTTGATCTCTACCAAGTTGGAAGAAGATGGAAAAAAAGAATGGGAGAGGTGAAAGTTAAATGCTACTTTTGTAAGATAATTTTCTTTGGGCTACAGCAGCACTCTAGCATTGGAAGATGAGGTGATGTGATGGTTCGCCTGAGAGAGCTTGCAATTCTGAAATACGTTTTGCAGTTGAGATGGCCACAAGGAATACTGCTTTATATGTGAGGTGTTGTGTAGAAATTTCTGAAAGAGGAGCATAAGGCGGTTCAGTGAATAATTTAAAACCATTGGCAAATTCCAAGGTGGTGCCGAAATTCTGGATGGTGGATGTATTCTTATGGCAGCTTTAAACAACCGACATATAAGTGGATTAGAGGCCCAAGAGAAATTGCACATGGCTGAGAGAGCTGAGGATTGGACTTTTAAGGTACTTAAACTAAGGCCTTTGTCCAATCCTGCACGTAGGAACTCCAATACCTGCAAGTGAGAAGGATATTGGTAATCAAGGTGTTTACTTTTTACCTGCTTTTTAAAGGTGTCCCATATACAATAAGGGCAAGAGGAGGTGGAAGGTTATCTTGCTTTGAGCAGAGTATCTATAACTGATTCTGAGAGGCATTGATGTTTGTGTGACCTCTTTTCAAGAGTCACGCCCCCAAGTTCGAGCAGGCAGGGTTGAGATAGGTGGCTGGCCCTTGAATAAGGAGAACTGGTAAGTGAGTTAGTCTCCAAGGCAGAGTTTGAGACATTTTGAGAAGTAGTGGGCCAGATGGGAATGATGGCTATAATATTCTTCCCTTCTTTCCAAATTTTCTTCAGAACTCTCATGATTAATGGTAGGGGAAGAAACATATACGAAGTTATATCGAAGTTCCAGGTTTGGAAGAGCATCTTGTCCCTGGGATTGAGGGTCTGGTGTTAGTGAGAAGAAACTTAAGTGTTCTTCCTATTGGCCATAAGGTCAACCTGAGACATGCCCCACTTCTCCGTCAGGACCGTAAATATTCTCAAGTTCAGATACCATTCTCCAGGGAGAATGTGCGTTCTCCTGAGGTAGTCTGCTAACAGATTTTCTTTCAGGTGGACTTGAGCTCATGCCACTAGTAGGTTTTGTGTTGGAGGATGATGATTGGAAACTTCTCCAAGAAGAATTTCTAGAGTATTCCTTCTCTGTGCGGTATGTTCTATGCTCTCAAAAGGACCGATCATGAAACCTTTAATTTCTCCATGTAGATGGATTCGAGGATCTTTTTCCTTGAGGTAAGAGGATTTTTTTGGATTGCTTCATCCAATACTTTACCAAAAAGTAGGTCTCCTTGGAATGGTAAAGAGCATAGAGAGGATTTACAAGAATAGTCTGCTCCCCATGAATGTAGCCATAAGGTACATGGTACACATGGGTAGGTGGACAAAAAAAATTACTTTTTAGGAAAAGAATATTCCTATCCATCCATCCATAATCTGTACAGAGGACGGAGCTACCCATAAGTGATGCTGCCATGATTAGCCAGGAAATAATGTTTACACTGAAGCCATTACACCGGTGAATCAGATGAGCTGCTCTTCGAGAGGAAATTGTCATTTATGTGGAATTTATTCACCTTACTTTTGGTGAACCAGGACACAAACAGAAATAGTAATACCTTTAAAATATATGTGAACCAACTTTTAATGGAGATTTAAAGGAGCTTTTTCATAGACAGCCCCTCCATCTAATTTGCACTGGGCCTGATAATATGTAAAATATGATCCCAGGGGTCCAGGTATTGAATATTTGTGTTATTTGTCTGAATTTTAAGATTTGAGGCCTCCTACACCACAGGTCTCTACAGTTGGGGTAAACAACCCTACAGTATATTTACTTGAGATTTTATAAACAGTTGTCATTTCCCTCATAATGTGTTATTTAAAGTTAATATTTGTGTATTTGCATGTATTTTTTATATGTGTAGGCCAATTAACATTCTGATGCTAGAATCAGGATGATAAACCCCCAAAAACTGTTAATGTAAATTATCTTAATTGTATATAGATAGTCATACAATATCTTGAAAATTGTAAACAAAAGCAAATTGACAATGTAATAGTCAGAATAAGAAGATTTTATGCACAACTGTATCACAGATTTCATCTGAAGATTTTAGATCCATTCTTTAAATCTTCTTTTCCAATAATGCAGTTTTCATTTTATTTTATTTTTTTAGTATAAACATAAGCTAATGCGGAGGGGCAGTGTGCCTGTCATTGTAAGTATAGAACCTTTTCTATATTATTTGTTATATATAAATATATTACATTATTCATGTTAAAATGTGATACTTTTGCACTGATGCTGTTCTAAGTTAACATAAACCGCCCCAAAATACATTGAATACATATGTCACAGAGATGCATGATGTAGGCACTGTAACATTTTGAGATATACTCAGATTAATGCCAATCCAGCGTCACCATGTCCTCAGCATCGTGGCTATTCCTCTTCCACCCTCCTCCAGCACTTCTCTGGTTTGCTAATCCCACAGTCTTCTTTTGTTTTCCCTGCTAGACAACGCTTGTCCAAGCAGAAAAAAACATCTGTGACGCAAAAACGCTGGCTTAGTTGCTAGCATGCCGGCGTCTTATTGGGCTGGTGCCAGTAATTAGCTAGAAGTGTCGACTAGGGAGTTACCATAGCAACTATGGTTTGTGCGTTTTGTTTGCTATGTGTGGAGAGCAGAAGGACGGCCTGTGGGAGGTCATTTCTGTTTACAGTTAATTCTTCGGCAATGAGTCTATGTTGAAGAATTGACTACCAGGTGGGAGAAATTTATATTATAAATAGTTTTTTCTCCCAATCCATACATTTGCTTCAAATCTGCTAGCACGATGTATAGATGAAATTGAACGTTCTTTCAGTAATTTGTAGGTACCATGATAGGTCCCCATTAACAGTCATTTATGTTATGAGTCTCAATTATATTCTACAGAAATGTAAAACCATAAATAAAATCAGTGAACCATATGTATAGTAATACATACAGTGTTATTCAAGGTGAATTTCAAATTTAAGGTCAAAATAGCCGAACCAGAAAAATTCTCTAAATCAGCAATGCATGTTCTTCGATTTCTTTTGCATTACATTTGAAATTCACTTTGATTCCTCATGTAAGTGAATAACCCAGATATAAAAATATTAGGCAGACAGCAAATAAAATATTTTACCCGTGATGATACATTTGGTTTCAGTCCATTCCAGAGCTTGTAACAACAACGGGATGATTTTGTGAAAGGGCAGATAATGCTAAACTCATTAAGGTCAATTGAGCAGATGACACATTCAGTATGGTGAGTGAGTGATTGAGTGAGTTACACTCTAATGCCAGCATCAAAATCCATCTTCCCTAGTATTGAAACATAACTAAAACACATATATGGACTTATATGGACACATGCATTAAGTGGAAGACACTTGACTTCGACTCATCCATTCCTTGCCAATTAGTCAGCAGAACACATACTAACATTTTTATACCATCTGATGTAAAACAAAGCAAACTTCAGAAAGCCTGTGCACCATATGTCCTTGTGATACAGACCATCCCAAAGGAGAAAGCAAGCCTCTAAATATGTTTATTGATTGACCACGAGAGTATATCAGAGAACCAGCTTTGATAATCTAATTTCAATTGACAGTCTGCGAATTTCGAGTAGATTTGACACTTACTTTTATATTTCTTGTTACTTTAGTCAATTCCTGAAAATGTTCACCTGGGGAATGGATTGGTGGAAAGCCATGCATATTCTATAGTTGGCACAGCACAGGTTTGTAATGACACAAAATATGAGAACTATATTTACTTTTTCCAGTTCTATATTAATATCCTTCCTGAAAAACAATCCTCAAAAATTGCACCACATATTCAAAGTCAAGTCCTGCCATTGATAAATTGATAGACACCACATCTGTTTTTCTCTAATCCTCTGGTATGATTCCTGAAAAATAAAAAATAGTGGTTTGGCTGATTCTAAACTAAACTCTATAAGTACTCATGGGTGAACACCATCTGACCCTGGTCTTTGTTTATATTAATGGGGCACTATAAGCACCAAAACCACTACAGAGTGTTCCAGCAGTTGTAGTGCCAGGAGTCCCCAGGCACAGTCCTATTGGCATCAGTTCATACTTCTTAGCTAATGTATTCCATTCAAAGCTGAACAAAACTGATGTTACCATAGAAGGAGAACCTCCACTTTCGGAATGACTGCAAAGAGGGGCAGTATACAGGAGCCTGGGGAGCCCAAACAAGTGTGAAACCAATAGAAAATGATTTGACTTTTAACAGTGGATAGGGCCTGTGGAACCATGGCACTACAACCACTACGGCACAATGTAATGTTTCAATTACTTTTTTAACTTTTTAAATAATTTAACACGTTATCCAGTGAACAAATCACTTGTTTGCTAAACTGTAACAGTGATTTCCCCATTTGCTGTGGCTGCCGGTCCATTTCCTGTGTTTGTTCTTAATTTCTTCACTTGCGCCTTCAATATGGCGGCTCCATCACGTCCTGTGACATTTTTCCTTCACTGTCCGATATACCAAAGATGACGGCACATCCTGCCTAAATGATGTCTGTTCATCAAGTTATATCGTACGGCCCTTCTTCTACTCTATTGGCGATATTGACAGGCAGAAATCACAATTTGCACAGTGACGAGTGTCTCAGTCCCTCATTCTTGGCTTTCCATATCGCTTGTGTAGTTGAAATCACAGGGCGCCATCATTGAAGCTGGCAAAAGAAGAGCAAAGTTCCAAAAGTCATCTAATCAAGAGAGAATAGGAATAAACAGATCAAATTAAAATTAATTAAATAGACGTAAGTAAACAACAACCAAAAAAATGTAAAAAGAGCAAATAAAAAATCTAAAATATTTATAAGGTGAATATGCAAATGAGGCGGTATCAAAATAAGGAACTATTAAAAATATATAAAAAACTTTATATATAAACTTAATAAAAATTAGAAAAATATATATATTTTAAAAATGAAAAAAGAAAAGTAGGTTCGTAGAATAGTATTCACCGAGGGTAAAGACCAAACCATGAGCACTTCCCTCTTTCTACTACTAATACCTCTCTCCCTATACAACCAAGCATTCTGATACAACCAAGCTTTCTATGTTTCTAAGGGAGATTTACATGCTAACATACAATACTTACTTGCAGTTTAAACTCCTCAATTTAAGCTTTGCTGTGGCCACCTCCACGAGGCACCCATAGTGGATTGGTGGGGTGCTCAGTCCAATAGGAATCTGGTTTGGATTCCAAATCTACACAGAATCAAAAATACAGTTTTGCATTTAACAGTTTAACATTTAACAATTTAACAGAGTCGGACCCACTGATATTGGGGTACTGAGACTTAACACAATATGGACATATGGTGGAAACGAATTCCCATATTTATTTGCTAAGCTAGGTGACTTTAAGTAGCCTTGTTAATGTAAAGCTGTATTTTTGTTTGTGTGTGCGCTGTATTTTTAATGTATTTTGTATATGTTTTGGTCTTTACGGAAGCATAACTGCTTAGAGATGCATGTTCTTGGTGTGCCCCCAATTCCCATTTATTTTGTATAGATTTGGAATCAAGACCAGATTCCTATTGGGCTGAGCACCCCACCCATCCACTATGGGTGCTGCTTTGGAGGTTTTTTTCTTGCACTCTTGAACTTTACTGAAGGCTTGTTGGTTCTGAGCAGATACTTGAACGTCCCTCTGGAACTATTGTCAGACTAGTCCTCTGGTCATAGTAGCATCCCACAATTGGCAATCAGGAGCATTCACAGATCTTTGCGAGGCTTTAGATTGATAAACTATTGCAGAGCCCTCCACCCAGACGGATAATACATATTATTCAACTATATCGTCATCCAACAAAAAGGCCTTACACACCTACAGCAGATGGACATTAAGTCCACGCCATGGTTGCATCATAGCTCCATCTGTGTATCAATAGATTCAAACTTGTTCTTTCCTACTCGGATACACTGGAAGCTTAATGAATTGTTGTTGGCGGTTCCAGCGATCCAGGGACAAGTGACACAACAGTTCACTTATTTTTTCGAGGAGAATGCCACTGAGGGGATGTCAGATGTGGCGCTTTGGGTGGCGCATAAAGGTGTCCTCAGAGGACATTTTATAAAACTGTACACCAGTAAGAAGAAGGAAGCTGTTGGCACTATATAAGTGGCAATAATAAATAAATAAATAATAAACAGCAAATAGCTTAAATCTCCAAATATGTTTTACATCTTGAGACTCTCCACAAGAGGACTCAGCTGGAAACTACATATATAAAGTAAATAAATGCCTGAAAACAACTATCAGACCTATTGGAACATAAATACTTCCACACTCCGCAATGTACGAACACATTTTTCTATCTACAAAGGGGGTGGTGACTTCTTGCTCACATGTTGCATGGACAGCAAAGTCAAGCACAGGTACATAGCATATGAACGTCATCGAATCGCTTGACTCGATTCCCGGTGGAGAGTGTGGGAGAGTTTTGGAGATATTAAGAAGAACTGTATAATATTCCCTCACTCTCCTTTAGTGGCTCCCCAAGGCAAAGAGAGATAGGGAACAATACCTGAGAGGTTTCACCCCTGACACACTGACAACTAAAGAGGCACAGTCCTCAATTGCATCCTTGAACCTTATAAAAATATAGCAAAACAAGCAAGTCAAACAGAGAGTTAATTCGAGGAAGTCAGTCAATCTTGCATACACATCTCTCTCAAAAATCTTGGAGGCAGGCAGTAGCGTGATAGGGCAGTAGTTAGATGGCAAGTAGGGTCAAGGTTGGACATTTTCAAAATCAGGGTTGCATGTTTGAAGGATAAAGGAAATATGCCAGAGGAGATGGAGAGTTTGAATATTTAGTGAGAGGCAGAGCAAGAGTGCCTATGAGATTCGAGGGAATAGGATCAGGAGAACAGGTGGCGGAGGGAAAGGACCGGAGCAGAGCAGAAACCTCTTTTGTTGTAGAAGGTGCAAATGAACATATGACAGCTGAGAAGTGAGGTTGATGGAAGTATTGATAGGGGAAGGAGAGATGAGAGATCTCTTCCTTGATTGTAGAATTTTCTCAGTGAAGTGAGTAGCAGAGTTTGTGGTGGTAAAGTTGGTAGGAGGAGAAGCAAAAATATAGTTAAATATGTGAAATAGGCATTTGGGTTTGTGGGAGAGGGTGGTTATGAGGGTATTAAAGTAGTTTTATTTTGCAGAGAAAAGAGCCAAACTGTAGAAGAGCAGCATGCATTTATAAAGGAGAAAGTCTAATGTGGAGTGAGACTTTATTCAGCAGCGTTTAGCAGTTCTGGAACATTTTTGGAGGTATCAAGTCAGCTTGGTGTGCCAGGGTTATAATTGGGGGTGCTTTCTGCATTTAAATGTAGGAGGTGCCATGATGTCTAGTTGAGAGTAGAAGGGAGAGTTGTAGAAGAAGGTTCCAGAGTTAGGGCAGGTGAGGTATGAGATGGGTAAAAGGAGAGTTTGGATGTTGGTGGAGAATCGTTGTAGGTCAAGACAGTGGAGGTTCTGCGAGGTTAATGTGCCGAGGGTGGTGTAACTTGGGTGTGGAATATGCTGATGTCAAAGCTCAGCAGATGGTAGTCAGATATAGAAATGAAACATTGGAGAGTTTTACCTGCAGGGATCCCTCTATGTGTATCTCTACAGGTAAAGATATATAAATAAAATATAGAAGTGTAATCATTTTGTTTATGCAGCCATAGCCACACCTTCCTGCATGTGACTTGCACATCCTTCCTAAACACTTCCTGTAATGAGTCATCTAGTATTCATATTTAATTTATTGGAAATTCTATTTAATGTAACACTTTTTAAAGTAAGCTACATCTGAATGAAAGTGAAACCATTTTTTTATATGCAGGATGTGTCAGTCACAGCCAGTGGAGGTGTGGCTAGGGCTGCATAAATAGAAACAAAATGATTTAACTCCTAAATGGCAGAGAATTGAGCAGTGAGACTGCATAGACATGATTTATACACTATAACTGCTTCATTAAGGTATAGTTGTTTTGGTGACTTTAGTGTCCCCTTAAGGTAGATAAATGTAATAAGAAAATGAAATAAGAATATGGTATTTATAAACAAATAAAATAGAACGTTGGCTAACAACAAACACTGTTAAAACAAAAATGTACAACAATGGTTCCTGATATAATCGAGAGTTTTCTTCAACCCTGAATGTAACATGGGAGATCTGTATTAAGCAGTTACAATTAGAAGGAATCTATATGTATAACAGACTGGTAGATGGTTGTTTTACACACATGCAAAAAAAAGTGAAACTATTTTATTCTTGCAAGATTATTTAAAATCACTTGTACAATTTACAAAATACAAGGACTGAGTCACAACACATGACGATATTGTATTTTAACCCAGCACTGCCACAATATTTATGTGGCCGAACTAATATTTTATTTGTAAGAAACAATGTCATTGCTCAAGTCGTTTATCTGCTTTACTGCGAACATGCTCCTGCTGCTCGTCTACAATTTAAATACATTTCAGGTCTTTATTTAAAAAAAAATTTGAATGGCAGGATAGTTGTTTGAAGCAGATTAGCAGTGAAGCTAGTTATTGATGCAGATAGTGGCACATTTTTCTCCAATGTTAAACTGAAACGATAGATTACGATTTATGTTAGGGGTACTTTGATGCAGTGATTGGCTAAACACATTAAGGTCAGGTGGTGTGACTAAATATTCATATATATTGATTACACTTCAATATCAATTATTAAATGATATATGTTATCTGTTGTCTGTAAATCTTGTTTTTTGGGGGGGTTTGGTTATATATTTCATCACATTTCCAAAGTATATTTTATGAACCAATATGAACTACTTTCTAAAGAAGGTGATCTAACATTGAAGTAACCATCAATCAGAAGCGTATTGGGTGGACCTTACATGAGCTGCTGATATGTTACTGTCGTAATATTGTAATAGTTTATAGATTTTTCTGTATGTACTTTGGGTGCCTTAACATAGTGTGTAATTGTATAAATATCTTTTTTTCTGCTCTATTTTGTTGTGTTATCTCCACTAAAAAGACTGATACAAACTAATAACTTTTTCATTTAAAATGCTCTAGTTTGTATAAATTACCAAACATTACATGGGAAATAATACATTATTTAAAAAAAATAATAATTTTAAAGAGTTTGTTACATAAATATTAATTTGTAAACTTGCAATTCATCTTAATTTGGGGCGATCGTAAAGATTCCCAAACTCCAAAACGAAATTTAGTTGAATCATTATCCCAAACGGACCAAATGAATCGTGCAAACCTTTTCATTTTGAGTCATGATTTAAAATTCTGTTCATAGTATCAAACAAAAAAAGCCAATTTTCTGGCCCTTTTGGTTCTTCTGTTTTTTTTCCCCAATGTTTTCTGTTAGCGATAAATGGAGGATCCAAACTGCTACATGGCCGAAATGTGGCCGTCTTATTTATTTTTAAATTTTCAGACAAAGGTCTTTAGCTGAAATTATTTTTTTTCATCATGCACCATCAAATTATTTGCACCAAAAATGGTAGTGGTTGTAGTGCATGGTTGTTGCGTGTTGTTTCACTTTGACATATGACAACTATACTATAAATATAAAATTTACAATAAAATACAATTAAATAAAATGGTCCAAAGTTCCAGACGTTGTTGGAGAGTACTAGTTATCAGCTCATTATAAACCTGCAGAATTGTATTATTCTTAATGTCATAGCAGTCTCTCTCTCTCTCTCTTTCCTTTCTGCCAAGAATTATTTGCTGTATTTATAACCATCAATCTATGTATCTACTATAAGAATATTTTATCTCTTTTTTTAGGTTCATTTTAGAAACCAATTGGTGAATTTAATTCACATCTGGAACCCTTGGGGCTATGGAGAATGGACTGGAGCCTGGAGTGACACGTAATATTTAAAGCCTAATACACTGACATATAATTAGAAATATCTTACTTGCTCTTCTGCATATATCAATTGTTTGGGGAGAAGCATGTCAAAGTCTGCTTATATTGTTAACTTGTGATTTATTATGATATTTATAATATCTATTGATATATGGGAAAATAGAATTAGCCTACTCATGAGAATAGGTACCCCTTAGCTGCTGTGATTTAAGATTTCCATAATGCATAGCTGGTTGCAGGGCCAGATTTACATAGGGGCTACCAAGAAAGATAACTGTGTGGGGATATTTATGGGATGATAATATTATACAGTTGAGAATTGCCCACTATTTCAATTCCCTTAGATCTTAGAGATCATTATCATGTAAGTGAAATGTATTCCATACAAATAACATCACAATTTGTTATAAAAAATATAATTTATTGTGACAATATGATAAAATAATAATAATATGTAACATGCGTGATAATAATGAGTGAATATTTAGTATAACGTTGTATACAATGTATAACGTTGTATACAGAATCAACTGTCAAGACTTACAAGATTTATGAGGGTACTTCACAGACACAGAAAGCAAAACTTTACACAGCACAACGAAAAACCAAAATCTTGGCTCACAGTCAGATCAACTGAATAACCCTTTCAATGCTGGCTAGATCCTCCTAGGTATATAATATCGTATTTTCATGTAATTTTCAATTAAAATAACATTGAAACCAGCTCATTAATCATTTCCTGGAACCATCCAAAAGAGTCAAATCTACAGATTCTATAAGCTGAATTTTAATTTGCCTTAAAAGATATTTTATCTTAATTCAGAGCAAATCAACACACATGGATAAAAACAGTGGTATGCTAACACTTGGTAAGATACCAGAACTATGTAATTATCTGACTCCACCTGCAGAATGGAGTGTTATAACTACATATTCTTTATTTAATTAAGATTCCTCAATTATTGAAATCTGACCGTGATTTATCCAGTCATATATCATGCTATTAGTACATTTTTAATTAATTTAGATTAATTAAATAAAACCAGCATAATTACCAGTTATAATGTAGATGTTCTCATCAGATGAGTAGGTAGTCCCAGGAACTTGAATGCGAGTATGATTGGTTGTATGGAGGTGTGTAAGTAATAGAGAAAAGTGATGTTGGTTAGAAAGTAATAGTACAATTCTAAGTGTCAAGAAGTGTTTCTTGAGTTGTGTCCAAAAGAGTTTGAGAGTTGAGTGTTAGTCCCAGAGTGTCCTGAATATCTGTCCTGGATCTCTCTGAATTTCCGAATCTGAAAGCCCAAACTCCCTTCTCTTCCCTTTGTCCTAAATTTTAAAGAGCCAGACTCTCTGTACGTCATTAGTTGACAAGGCCAATAGGAAACTGTAGGTGTGTCTAAGCTATCTAGTATTATTTAGTTTTTGGTCAATAGAGGGCGCAATTGCCTCATCAAAATTGTATGTCCTCGAAAGAGTTAACTTATTTTGATGAAGATTCTGACGTCATTTGGCTTATCTAAAATGACTACCATAACTTAAATTTGCTGTCAGTTCAGAGCGTTTCTTTGGATTTTCTCCAGACAGCGCGTCGACAATTCCTGTTGTAATTTCTAAAATTGACAGTTCTAAACTCAATTTCACACCTTACTTACAATGGGACCTTGTAAAATTTAGAAAGTAAAATTAATTACTGAGTCTTCTCTTTCACTAGTGTCTGTGTTTAAAATTATTTCTATTCCATTACATTTAAACAGAGCATTCCATCCCCCTGCTTCACTGCTTATCACTTGGCTTGTTCACATAAGGCATTCCTTAGCTCAGGCTAGTGGCTAGTTACAGAAAGGAAAGAAATTCTGTGTCTGTCTTGCCTGAAGATAGCAAAATGGAGTCCATTTTGCTCTGAGTGACTCTGGCAATATACACTTTTAATTTCTGTTAGCACAAAATGTCTGCCGATATAAATATACTGACAACTGAGAGCTTGGTTGGTGTCCCCACCTTCCAAACACATAGAGTACAGCGCTCTACAAATGTCTAGTGAAAACACACACGCCTCAAAATTTATTGGGGTTGTATGTAAACAAAATGTGAAAGAACATAAAATAGTGCAATACTGTATATCAATAGTAAAGTGACGTCGATACATTGAGTGAAAATAAACTCAAATTTTTTAGAGCCTTTTATATGGATGTAGGCTCTAAACACTTCAGTTTCCGTGCCTTTAAGGTAGGCACCCGTAACCTTCTTGTGTTGGTAAGTCCCTTTTATTTCTCACAATGGTTCATGCAAGGGTAAAAAATATATAGGAAACTTCCAGGTGTAGTATCTCAAGTTTTGAATGAATTTAATCCAAAATAGAGTAAAAATAGGTGCTCACCTTTTTAGAGCCTTTTAGTAACTGGCTCTAAGTTTGAAGACTTTGTGTCAGTTTGCAGGGTGACACTACCCTCTCCGGATACAGGATACAATGTGGAGATGAAGATAAATGGATTGTGTAGAATTTATTTCCAAATATATTAATATTAATAACAATAAAATCTAAATAAAAAATAAAATAAAATACAGTGATAAATAGTCCTCTTTATCTTCTATGTTACCAAGATGCGTTATACCTGCAATTTTAGCATTTTCTCAATGTATCTTTCCTGGTAAAATATTTTATAAATAAATAAATACATTTTCAATCGGTATCTATCTTCATACCATTTGAAAAAGTTGAAATTGCCAAAACTTGAAATACTATACCTAGAAGTTTCCTATATATTGTTCTCTTACATGAACAATTGTGAGAAATAAAAGGGACTTACCAACACAAGAAGGGTACGGGTGCCTACCTTAAAGGCACAGAAGCTGAAGTGTTTAGAGCCTACATCCATATAAAAGGCTCTAAAAAATGTGAGTTTATTTTCACTCAATGTATAGACGTCACTTTACTATTGATATACAATATTGCACTATTTTATGTTCTTTCACTTTTTTTTTTATTAATCAGTTTTTATTGATGCATGTCAATAGTTAAATTTGGGCTTGCAGGCCCGCATTAATAACAGAATACAAGATTACATAGTAAAAGCATCAGATATCCAAACAGAATATACATATGAGGTTAGAATCAGTTACAGTTGCAATATCAGGTAACACGAGATCGCAAGTGTCAGTCACTACCGTGTTCCTCCCCAGGGGGCACATCGCTACAGCTCGTGAGAACCATAGTTGACCAGATCAGTCCACCGAGTGCTAGGGCGGTGCGGACAAATTAATATGTATCAGTACCTTAAAAATGCGTGTCAACTAATGGTTGGTGTCAAGATTTCTCGTCGAAGAGTGTGAAAGTGAAGTGTGATGTATTGTGTTAGGGTATGGCATAACCCATAGGGAATCCGGTGTTGGGTGGTGGTAGTAAAGAGGTATGGCACTGCGCAGCCATTGTAGATGGAAAGGGAAGAGGATGGTATTGGCTCGATGAGGACACACGATAGTGTGAGAGAGTCCCTCCAGCGATATGAACTTCCAATCGTGGTGCCCTCGTTCGCACCTCGACTGCCCGCATTTGGCGCAATAGAGTCAGTGCGGGAGAGCCCTGCCTCTTCGTGGAGTTCCCAAAGGCCTAACTGGTCTGTCTAATGACCGTGTTATGTATTGTCGGGTTGTGCATGTCGCAAATGGTGTGCGAAGGAAGCAGCTTAGCAGGTGTCGTGTATTGGTGGAGGTGTGAGATTCATGCTGTCCAAGGTTCCTTGCGGTAGAAATAATGTTTCGTCGTCGTGGGTAAGGGGTGTGGGGGTGCGGGGTTCCTACATGTGGTAGTCGGTGAGTCCTGCGCCTCCCTTACCATCAAATGTTTTGTATGTCCGATCAGTTCCCAGTCAGCCATTATTGTCACATGTTGTATGACCAGAGTCCCCATGGAGATCAGGCCAATGTGTCGGATATCTAGCAACTGGCCGGGTGTGGATATCGCGCTGCATCAGGTCTGCCTCAATCCGCCCCCTCCCACACATGGGGACAGTGGGAATCCGAAGTCCACTACCTTTGCCTGCGAGGGCTCGCGACCCGTCGCCTTATCGTATAGTCTAAGTAGGGGCGGTGTGTGAGTGTAGACTAGCCAATTAATTGTGTGTATGTATGTCCCCCAAGGGCATCTTTGTTAGTTCGAGCCATCCGTTGTAATGTCTTATCCAGTCGGGGTGGTGTGGTCGGTTCGTGAGGTGTGGTGTCTGCGATCATTAGCTGCATAGGGCGGCTGTAGGTCATAATGTATGAAATGGGTATGTCGCGAGGGCTGCGCCGTCCCCCGGCCCCAAGCCCCCCCGCCGGGATCCCCCTACGGCCGCGCACGGAAGGTGAACCACGGCGCCCATATATCCACGTATTTTGCCTCTCTGCCCGTCAATTCCGCTTGGAGCGCCTCTGCCGCCCTGATATCCTCGACCCCATGAATCCACTCTTCCCTTGTGGGGATATCCGTTGTCTTCCAGCATACCGGAATGAGTGATTTGGCCGCGTTCAATAGATGGCGCAGGACAGATTTTTTGTATGCAGACAATGGTTGTGAGGAAATGTGCAGTAAGGCTAATTCCTCCGACCATTTGGTATCGTCTCCGAGGATTAGGAGAACATCTGATTTGATTCGATTCCAGAACGGTGCGATAAGTCTGCATTCCCACCAGATGTGCAATAGAGTCCCATTGTCTTCCTGGCATCTCCAGCACGTTGGTGGGGTAGTGGGGAAGATCCTGTGAAGTAGTACTGGTGTTCTATACCACATGGAGATCAGTTTGTAATTTACCTCTTGATAACGGGAGCTAGAGGAGCTCTTGTGTTGCCATATCAGGGCTTTGTCCCATTGCGTCGGAGTGAAAGTCTTGTCCATGGCCCATTCTCAGCGTCGCTGGAAGGTGTTGTTGTCCGATGTGGTATCAGTCAACAGGTATTGATAAAGGTTCGAGACAGTTTTCCCAAAAGACGCGCCGCGGGAGCAAAGGTCCTCAAACCACGTTAGTTCTCTCCGTAGTTTATCCTTATGAGGCAGAGAATTGTAATAATGTTTTAGTTGCATATACCGGAGAATCACCATCGGAGATCGTGGTCGGTCTTCCATCAGCGTGTCTAGCGTCTTTAGGGTACAGTCCCGGGTGACTTTGTATATTTGGGATATATTCCGCGTTCCCCAGGAATGTCCAGGCTTCCATAGGCAGCCCGCCCCCTATACCGGGGTTGTGTGTAATCGGCAGCAAGGGGCTCGGGGTCAGGGAGACCCTGGGTGTCTCCCTGAGGCTCTCCCACGCGAGCAGTGTTTGTTCCACCGGGCCCCTCGTCCTATCTCCTGCTGCCCCTGGTCGCCCGTCTCCTCCACACCATCACTTTTAGTTTCACTGCGTCTCCTTCCCGGTCCAGAATCACACATTGCTTGCTCGTGTCCATTTCATGCCATTCCAGAATCCGCTGTAGCGTCGCAGCTTGGTAATATTTTTTAAAGTCCAGCAGTGCTAGACCCCCTCTGTGTCTGGGCATACATAATAAGTCGTGGCGTAGCCTGGATCTTTCCCCTCTCCATGTATATTGGATAACAGACGACCTGAGTGTCGAGAAAAATGTCATCGGCAGGGCTACTGGAATGGTCTGAAATAGATAAAGAACCCTCGGGAGGATGTTCATTTTAAGGACCGCTATGCGGCAGTGCCACGTAATGTGCAGGTAAGCCCATCTCTTCAGATCTGATTCAATTGACTGCAAGAGCGCTGCGAAGTTGAGTCGATATATATCTTGCGGGTCCGTGGGAATCCAGATGCCTAGATACTTCATCGCCCCTGCGCACCAACGAAATGGGAAGAGCGGGCCCAGGGACTCGAAGTCTACCGCGGGTACAGTGATATTTAGTGCCTCACATTTCGCCAGGTTTAGCTTAAACCCGGATATCCGGACAAATTTGTCCATATCTGAAAGTATGCATGGTAGCGTGATCCGTGGCTGGGAAATAAAGAACAGGAGGTCGTCCGCATAAGTGGCCACCTTATGTTCCGTGCCTTGACAGGAATAGCTGTGGATGTCTGGGCGGTCCCGAATTGCTTGTAGGAGTGGCTCCAGGGAGAGAGCGAACAGGAGTGGCGACAGGGGGCATCCCTGCCTGGTGCCGTTTACGATTCCAAAGCTCATAGTCAGAGCTCCATTAACACGTACCGACGCTCTCGTCGAGCTGTATAGGGCAGAGATCCACGCCATAGTCCTCTGCCCTATACCCATGCACCGGAGCGTTTGGGTCATGTATGACCAATCCACCCGGTCAAATGCCTTCTCCGCGTCCGTGGATAACAGCAGGAGGGGTTTCCAATGTTTCCGTGCATGGTGTTGTATAGAAAACAGGCGTAGCGTACTGTCCCGAGCTTCTCGGCCCGGGATAAATCCCGTCTGGTCCACATGAACTAGATTCGGTAATATCCGTTGAAATCTAGTCGCCAGGACTTTTGTCAGGAGTTTCGTGTCCACATTCAGTAGGGAAATTGGACGGTAACTGCCGCATTCTTTCACATTTTTTTCATGTACAACCCCAATAAATTTTGAGGCGTGTGTGTTTTCACTAGACATTTGTAGAGCACTGCACTCTAAGTGTTTGGAAGGTGAGGACACCAACCAAACTCTGTTATCTTTCTTGGTGGTTTTATATATTATAGTGGGAATTTGGAGTATCCACAGAGTGTGTTCAGCAGCTTGGCTATAAATTAGTAACACAACTAAAAGCGCAGTTTTTTTCCACATTAGTTGTTTTCTATATATTAACATATTGCCTAGTTAAGTGGAAGCTCCAGGTTTACACATTGCAATAGGCCCAGGCTCTGTCTCTCTTTTTTTATTTGTGAGTCTGTCTGTTCTTGAAGTGTTTCCCTGAAAGGCAGGTAGAGGGCACCACTCACAGTTATAATGCACGGACAGATTTCAAATTTGTCTCAGTGTTCTATTTCATAGAAACAACACTAGTCATTTAAATTATAAAATTGGAACTTCAGATCCTAAACGGGATTAGTAGCTACATTTTAATTCTATTTACTAATGAATTTGGCACTAATACCTATACTCTGTGTTCATCAGTTTATTATGGATCTTTTGAGTCAATTCGCAGCTTGGGAATATAATAATTTGTTTCTAAATGCTATGCATTATTACATATTTAATGATTTTTGGGTTTTTTTCCACTGACAGGTGTCCATTTTGGAAGGAAGTGCCTGAAGCAGAAAGCCAGTCACTGCTCGTAAAGAGGGAAGACGGAATGTTTTAGTGAGTTTGAGTTAATAAACTGGCTGATTGTGTATTAAGTATATAATGTGTAGACTTCGCTCATAATCTAACGTTTAATAATTATCTACATGTTAATGAAACAAGAAAACACACATATAATTACACCAATGATAAGTTAGTGAAATGTGCTCAACTATGAAATATTCCTTTATCTATCAGTAATACAATCACTAGCCATACTAAATACAGGAGCACATTAATTATATCAAAACACGTTTTTTATGTTAGAAAATATTCCTTTAGGTATATATACCAATACATACAAATAAAGATCTTATGAACATAAACAGAGATAGCTGTAACGCTACAATAAAACATTATGCTAATACACAAGAGCCTGGAGTTGCTAGAATGACAAGAACTTGGTATGGAACCAGAAAACTATGCAGGTTCAGGAAGACATTAGACACCATGGCGAGAAGCTGTCAGTGCTGAACCTGACGCCTAGGTGACTCACAGATCCTGTACAAATGCTAAAACGTTGTTCAGATGGAGGGCTATTTGTAACAACACTACAATAAATACATTATAACAGTCTTAGCCTGAGATAATGTAACACATGATATTATGTATACAGAACAAAAGCTGTCACGTCAACAAGAATTGTCATTGGGTTGAGGGTTTTATGTTCATGCTTTTACAGGCCTTTTTATTTACATAAATGTATATTTCTTTTATATTTGTAGTATGTCTTTTGAAGACTTTGTTGCACACTTCTTTAAGTTGGTGATCTGCAGCCCTTTACCAGACTTCTTGGATTGGGAATATCAGCCTAAACAATGGTACAGGCAAATGTTCTGGAACACCTGGCCTAAAGGAATCGTAAATAAAAATGGCGACAGGCAAGGTAAGAAGAATAATCAGACCTGCTGTTTAAGCTTAAAGATTCTATATTCTTAAAAATAACTTTTTTTTAAAGATGAACAATATTCCTTTAACTCCAGTTCAGACTTCATATTTTTTAGTTTTGTGGACAGAAATATCAAAGTCACAATATAGTGTGAATTTGTGGCAAAATGGTGATATTCTTCTATACCAACACAGTGGTGTTAATATGCTATACATTTACCATAACCTTGATTTGGCACTTTGGTTACTTGTCCTAGGCGATTGAGATCTAAGGGTCAGGTGTCTATGGGATTTTAGATTATCCATCAGCTGACTATTATACATCAACAAACATATGACAAGGGGTCAGAGCCTAAAGATCAGACAATGATGTAATTAGTATCCTGGTGCAGAGAGTTTTAGAAAACAGTGTTATATTTTTATAATTAACATAATTTTGCATCACATTCCTCTGCTATGAATAACAAGAAAGTATTATGAATATTGACAAAATCATGACTTTACTTATATTAGATTTGATTTTCAAGAATCCACAATATCTGATACAAATAAATGACAGTGATGAGGTGAAGAAAGGGTTCAATGTGGTGATATCGCTCATGCAACATCCTGCAAACCAGAAGAAGTTCCACGGGGAATGGCCAGCAGTAGCATATCAAATTGTACCAGTAAGTCACAAATAAAACTATCGCTATGTCTGTTAAGTCACCAGGTCTTACAGAGTTAGAGTTTCTGATTGGAACCACCTCTTTTAGTTGCAGTTGAGATAGCTACATATTCAGTCCCCATGATCTAAGACAGCGTTCTGCAAACTCTGGCCCTCCGGATGTTGTTGAACTACAGATCCCATGATTCTCTAGCAATCTATTTCATTCAAAGAATCACTAGAGTTGTAGTTCAGCAACATCTTGAGGGCCTGATATTGGAGAATCCTGCTCTAAAAGTCAATGTTCCCTCTCATAATTTCCACCTCAATGGTATACACGATGCATTTTACAGCAAACAGCTCTCACAAAGTTTGTATAAAATGGATAACATTTGC
Source organism: Pelobates cultripes (assembly GCA_933207985.1). NCBI lineage: Eukaryota > Metazoa > Chordata > Amphibia > Anura > Pelobatidae > Pelobates > Pelobates cultripes. The sequence continues at coordinate 362,251,999 of OW240913.1, read as the reverse complement.
AAATTACTATTCATTCAAAACATGGGAATAAAACTTGTTTCTAACTTTAGAAAATAGAATATGCAGAATTTGAATGTATTTAACTGATGAAATCTCGCAAAAACATAATATTTAGTGATATAACATTTAATATGTGGGTAACAGGTTCATGATCCAAAATCATTTTTTTTTAGTCTGTTGCATAATTGGAAAGATCTTCAAACTGTTTTTTTTTTGTTTGGGATCAACAACAGAAACACGTGAGAAAGGCTAAGCTTGATATAACTATGACCTCTAATTAATGAGCTTTCCAAATAATGTCCAGTAAATTCTATGGAAATACCTGTCGATTAATCATTCAAAAAGTTTTTCTGACAGTACTAAATCATTTGGAAAGTGTATTAAATCGAGGCCTGTGTAAACATAATTCATGTTAAAGTTGTTGTTTTTTAAAAAAAATTCAAAAACATTTTTTATTTATTGCGATAGCAATGATAAACATGAAATTATCATGGATTCCAATTCTATTTTAGTACAATATAAAGAAACAAAGTTTTAGAACCATAAAAGTGTTCTTCAGTTTTATAAAGATTATATTGTACTATAGATAATGTGGTTGTATTACATGCTATGAAATGCTGACTATATTTATATCTTATCGTTACAGGTGGATTCCAAGGTATGGACATTAAGAAGAATGCTGGATGTAAATGGCAAAATAAATACTAAAATTGGAAAATAAAACATAGTAAATAGAGGACAGACTAATATCAGTAAATTAACCAAATTACCTCATAGACAAAAAAACAAATTGTGTACAAAAACTAGCTTGGACTAACTTAGTGACTGGATTCCTTCATGTATCAGCTTAAATGGAAACTTTCATGGGTCAATATCGAGGTACCTTGGCAACTTCTTCTAAATTAAGTTACTAGAGTGCCAGGAGGTTCCTGGCTCTTTGCTTTTTATTCCTTTAAGTGACATTGCCTGGGTGTGCATTGAATATATTATTTATCATATGATCAATGATATATTCAACGTAAGATTTTGATATTACATTACTTACCACATGCGTGGCTTCTGTGAGGGTCACATTACTAAAATAGCCACCTCCAGTCCCATCTGTAGACAGATGCAACCTATGTCTTGTATCTGGTGGAAGCGATATTGAAGGACCCTTACAGGATGCGTTTAGCTTTTTTCATTTAAAATATTTATTGTTTTTGAAAGCAAAATATGGGGAGGGATACAGAAATGACAGAGGGGAAGGGGAGAAATATGCCATCAATTAATAAAATTTCAACACAATTTACAAGATCGAATGTGCATAAACAGTGAATAGATTCACAAGTTCGAGAGACAATAAAATTGTTAGTCACGAATGAGTGCGCAAAGATTTATACATAACATTATCGCAGAGAACCCAGCGTTCAGCAAGGCTTTATCTTGCCATCATGTCCTAAGTGATCATATGGTTCGAATAGAACTGTAAAGTAAAGGATAATAAGTAATAGTAAATTGATTACTCTTATGGTATAGGAAGTTACCCCAAATAACTGAGCGTAGCAATACATGTTATTGGTTAGTCTACCTCCAAAACAAATGCATAGAGTTGGAAAATTCAGCCATCATACCTCTCATTGTGGGTCCGTGTTCCGTGAGTTACTCGGAGAGGCCGGAGAGAGCAAGCTCTCTCATTAGCTGGCCTCCCTGCCATATTCGCAAGCTTTCACTGCAGAGGCTCTCACCATGAAGAATGAGGCACAATCCGCTTTTGCAGTTTTAGATTCTGCTTTTGTGACATAGTGTAGCTCGTCACCAAAATGTAAATAGGTTTTTCTCCCAATTTTTGCTACAGAGTTCTATGCTGAAGAACTTTTTGACAGGGTGAGGCCCTTATTGCTAAATAGACTTTTATCCAAATTTATTTTAGTTCAACTTTTACAGTTCATGTTTGCTTTCATTTTATATTTTTTATATTCTATATGTGCTATAATATTTATATATAAAGTCAATCACTGTTTGGAAGATGTGAATACTTGTTCTTATAAGCACAATGGGTTTTATTTGCTAAATGCTATTTGTTGGCCCGGTTCGTTAGACTCAGTAATTTACCACTTATCACTCTGATAAAAAAGCAAATGATAAACAAAGACACACGTATCTTTGGAATCTTGGAGAACATACCGTTAAGCTGAGAGAGGCAGTCACATTTTTTTTAAAAAGTGACATGGGGTGCATCCATACTGTGAGATTTATAAAGGGGGCAGTGGATACCTTACTCCGCAATGGGTGTTGGGGTGGGAGCAAAATTTACCTGGAAAGAGACAAAAAAAATATTCCCCTTACCACTCGGGTATACCCAGTCCTCTAGTCCAAATATCCACAGTCCCAGTTCGTGCCCAATCCCTTTGGATTTGTTAAAAACAATACTCCTCCTACCCACTCCCCAATATATGAGAACAGGGGATGCAGGATCCCCTGGTTCAATACCGCTACCTCCTGATGTCTAGGGGTCATAATGTTTCCAACCCACCAAACCAACCACCTGCCCCACAAATGTTCAGGAACCATTTTTTACAGCAAGTTATCACAGCATAGTATTTGGTTACATTTTTAATACATGACCATTTTCTTTTTCGAATGAAATAAAATCACTGGTTCTTCAAATTGTAATATCCACTTGCTAGCAGGCTTTTAATATTATAAAGCTTATCTCTATAATTTAAAGGGACACTTTAGTCACCAGAACGACTACAGCTTAATGTAGTTGTTCTGGTGAGTATAATCATTGCCTTCAGGCATTTTCATGCAATAACTGCTTCTTCAGAGCAAAGGCAGTGTTTACATTGCCCCCTAGGGACACCTCCAAGTGGCCACTGGAGGTGCTTCCTGGCTCAGTGCTGCACAGTAGGCAGCTCTGCCGTTGACGCTGGATTTTCCTCATAGAGAAGCATTGATTCAATGTATCTCTATGAGGAGGTGCTGATTGTCCAAACCTGTGTTTGGCCCCGCCCCCTTACCGATTTTAGACAATCCCATGCTTTCCCCATGATGTCACCAAGGGGGCGGGGCCCATGCCGGCGGACCCACATGGCGCTGGAAATAAGGTGAGTTTTTCATACTTATAAGTGGGGTAAAGGGGGGGAGGGGCAAGCCACCTTAAAGGTGGGTTTTGCACTATAGGGCCAGGAATACATGTTTGTGTTCTTGACCCTATAGTGTTCCTTTAATGCTGATTTGTTATATTCTTTTATAAAAAGTGTGACTTGTATACTATTTTCACAGTTTTATAATTCAAAAGAAAAACTGCAGAGTTCTCAGATTCATAATCAGTTTGCTTCAAGATTGGAGTTGGACAAGCCTACTTACAATAGACGTGATCTAACATCGAAATTCAGATTGAAGCCGGGGACATATTTAATTTATCCATTTGTTGAGAAGACACAATTGGAATTCTCGTTCCTTCTGCAAATATTCCTGAAAAGCCAAGACTGCATAATGTAAATATCTTGATAATTTTAAATTTTTCCTTTTACACATTGTCCAATGACGTATAACATAATCACGCAAAATAGTATATACACACAGGGATTTTATATACAATGTAAGCCTGTTTCCTCTGAATATTATATAAGGATGGAGTTTTTTGCAGCAGATGAAAATCATGTCTACCCATCTATTCTACCATTTTAAACCAGTTCCAAAAACTTAAATATTATTTGGACACTGACTTTGTCATTTGATACGATGTCTTGTTCTATTGCCTCCACCTGGACGCAGCCCCAGGGACCAAACCTGAATAGTCCCGACAAAGCATGCTTACTCTGATCACTTTCACTCTTGCACCGTCCAGCCCAGGTAGTGGGGATATTAAATGCAGGTGGGACTATAAAGGGGGCTTTGGCACAAATGGGGATAAATGGTTAATTGGGGTTAGGACTAACATGAGCTCTGGTTAGGTTGGTCTATAGTTAACAAAGATTAGGATTATGGCTAGTTAGGGTGATGGTTAGGATTAGCTGGTTAGGGTAATTTAGGGATTAGTTAGCTGGGATTAGTTAGTTAAGTTTAGCTAGGGTATGGTTTAGATAGAGTTAGCAAGCCTAGGCTAAGAGTATGGTTAAATATGGTGAGAATTATCATCAAAGTTTCAGAAAGGTGGCCAGGATGGTGATACAGTCATTTCACCAAGAGGGGTCTCTGTGAAGATAGCACAGGGCATGTCAAAACTGGGACATGGCTGTAATTTTACCTTTGAAATTATTAAAAAAAACAATCTGTCAAAGGTATACATGTAGGGTATTGCTGTACTTTGGAGTTACAGCCGAATACAAACCTGGGGATATTGAAATAGGATAGACAAGGCCTTTCAAATCAATATGATTTTTTATTTATTTTTTTAAATAGTGCTAAATTGTTCACAGATTGGTGACTGAAATGCCCCATAATGAAGGGAAAGTTCTTGTTTTTTTCTGGCAAATGGCACGCCATGATGGAGGTAAAGAGCAGCTGGGTGGCTCTATAAGTCCAAAAGTAGATGAAATTCTAGACATATGACTATTGTTTAGCAGCACTAGTTGTTTAGAAATTATTGTAAGGAAAATAGTAAATATTTATCAAATTTTTCTCATTTTTTTTTAAAACAAAATATTATTGATTGTTTATTTTGTGCTCTATAATAGCATATCAGAAGAAAGCTCTATGTCTCATTTGACAAATCAGAATAAATATAAATGGAAGGACTTAATGAGAAAGGTGGAAATTATGGTAAAAGAAATGCCTAGAAAAGTGCTAAAAATGTGTTAAACACGATTGTGTGGCATGGCAGAACGTCGGTCACTAAAGCATTAAAAAAGGGTAAAACAAAGAAAATTATGATCTGAAAGTAATTTAAACTTCTTAATTTCCTTAAAATGAAAACCCTTTAGTTTAGCGGTTGAGACATTTTTTTAGGAAAAACTGATGATTTTTTTTAAATTCACATACTAGACACAGTTTTATTTATATTTCCTATAACAAATATACCAGGTAATTCCATTTTGAAAAAAGAAAATTGGAAAATCTCCTGCGTTGATTGTAGTGGCCTGAATTTTGAAATGTGGTCGTCGGTTTCATAGATGACAATTCTCATTAAAACACAATATTTCTTCAAAAATGGTTAATCCCGCTTCCTCCCATTGATCGTGTTTTCTCTCTCTCTTCTGTTCCGTAGTCAGCTGGGTACTCAGGAGAGCGCCAAGGTTTATAATTCCAGACCATTACAAGCTAATTACTTGGTAATTATAATATCCTGCTGGCATTCACAATGCTAAATAAAGCAATTATATTTTATTTGCTGTACTGTATAAATGATAAATCATACATTATCAAGTAACGTTCAGCTGCAACATTTAAAGAATTGGTAAAGTCATTAGTTTCAAACAGTGACAGTCGTAGGTTGTCACAGCTTTTAGTGAAATTAAAATAAACAGAAGTTTAATTAGAGTCAGGGAGGGTCACCTTAGCTAAACTATTATTGTGTAAACCTAGCTAACAAGCTATTAAAAAGGGAAAGATTTTATTGAACTACAATACAAAATAAAATCTGTATTCAGCGTTAGTGGTTTAATATAAGATGTATCGTACTGGGTTGTGAGCTCCAAATTTGCAAAATGTGGATATAATAGCTGAATTTAATAAAAATAAGTAGTTTTTAAAGTGTACTTTTGGCAATGTAGCTGCAAATCCAGGTATTGGCATTAAACAGGATGCAATTCATAGCAATTTGCAGCTAATTTGGCTTTACATTTTTAGTAAATATCAATGTACACGAATTTGGACATTTAACAAACACAAAATGGAATCTGATTTGCCACTAAATGTATCAGTTCAGGGATTCCAGCTGCACTGAAATAAATAATAAGACTTTGGCCCCATAGTCTACCAGGCAGCACAATGCAAAGTAAATAAAAGGGGCTTCTAGGAGTCGCTAATTTTCTGGAGGGAACATCCCCCCATTTCCTTAAGGTGCAGGAGTAAAGAGATTAATAAAATATGTTGCCAAATGGAATCTCAGGTAACGCCCATACCTTAATGTCTCTCTCATTGCAAGACACAGAGTGAAAGTGTTAATAATACCAGGTCGGAAGACATGCACATCTCCTTCTAATATTCCCCATTCCAATATATTGGTTTGGTTGATTATTTTCTGGACCCTCAACAACCAGGAGAACTTATTAAATGTCCCTTATCTCAGAAAACAAATGTACAAAATTCAAAGGGTTAATGCCTATCCCATTGATTAATGTGCTGTTTACCCTTTCAGGTCCAAAAAGCTTTTGAGATACCCTTATCCTCACATTCTGAAAACATGGAGAATCAGTGGTGACAACCCACTGGAATTAAGGTGTCACCTCTGCCTCCCCAGGCACTGTGCCAAGGGATGCCCTCTCTACCTGGCACCAGTAGTACGGACCCCTAAAGCACATCCATTGCAGGCTTCATTTAAAATGTATGACATAACCAGGAGCCAAAGCTGGATTAAACTACATCTGGGATTAGATTCATATCATGACCAAGTAGCCATCAACCTACAGAAGAGTAATCACAGAGAAATACTCACAACTTTATTATATATTTGAAGATAAAAAAAACTGTAATCTGATCTTCGTTTCACTTTTCAAATATTTTCCTCATTAAATGTAAAATAATGTATTGTGGTTAAAATATCTTACTAAGGTTTCCTTTGCAGAGGTTTGATGAACAGCAACTATTCAGAACATTTGCTTCTCAGGTAAGCCTTGACCTGTCCATTTATCTATCACTCCTCAGTCAGAGATGCCTGTTTAGTAAATAATAGGTTATTCTCCATGGTACAAATTGTTAGTAATTCGATGTGAATTTAAAATTTTAGGTCAAAATGATCAGTTTGGAAAAATTTGAATTGAGATATTTGGGTTAAACTCACTTTTAATTATTGACACTTCCTGACACTTAATTGAATAACCCTGTTTGAATTAAAGTGGAACTGTCACTGTTTGGGGACTTTGTATAATTTGCAAAAAAAAAACAAGAGTGACATTACTGCTGGGGACCTGGTGGCCAGGGGAGGGCAGGGAAAAGTGAGTTTAACTTACCTGAGCCTGTCCCTCTTGGGTATCACCATCCTCTTTTGGCCAGTTTTCTTCTTGAGTAAGACCCAGCTCAGAGCTGAAGGATATGCAACTATCACATGTCATAGAACCCCAATGTTCATTCTCAATGTCTCACACTAGACAGCCTTGCCACTGTGCCCACAAAATGTGCCATTAGCTAGATTTACCCAGCAAGTGTGCAATAGCAAGCACATCTCACAATGCAAAGCAACAGTGACACTTTGTTATAGTGAGCAAAACAGCCGCAAGTTTGATGCAAATTCACTGAAAAACACTTCCAGGTTTCTCATCAAACATCCGCACATGAGAACATAAAACCCTAAATTTCATGTAAATTCCATGTGGACAAATGACTCATCAAATATCAAATGTAAAGCACAGACTTAAAAATGTACGGGAAATTCAAGGATTTCCTGAATTTGCAATTTAAAAACAAATGCTCAATCAGTCTATGTTCATTTTTTTCTACACATGATAAATAGGGCTTTGATTGTCTTTATTATCTTTAATGACAAAATGTGTTAAATTGTGTTTAAAACTGAAATGCTCCAGTCCAAATGCAATTATTTGTCTGCTCTGCTAACAGTGATTATTTAACCGTACGAGTATAGCAATATTATATATATATGGTTTTACATTTATTTTCATTACAAAACAAAGAAAAATAAAATTTAGCTTCAAAGCCACATTTTCCATTATTTTTGCCATATCCCCTCCTCCCATACAGTATTCAAGTCTGAATTAGAAACGTTTACTATTCATGTATAGCAGTCAGGGACGTTGGAATTGAGAGAGAGATCAATATAATTGAATATAGATTAATTGTATGGTGTAATAGTATCTTAGAAATATCTTCGTAGTAAAATATTGTAGTTTACGATATTATTTAACATGGCCGTTATGTCCACATACAATATTTTTACGTTCTGCCAGCATTTTATGAAGTTGCATTTCTACAAATGTCATAAAGTTCCTTACCGAACAACGTGGATTATTATTTATATGTATATGAGGAAAAATATATTTATTTATTTGTATATGTTAATATGATTTACCTTGTTTCAGACAAGGGAATAAAGGGATACTTATGTTAAGGATAAAACAATACTTAAAAAATAAATTGTGTTTATTTACATAAGTTACATTTTATGTTCCTCAGAACAGCAATCTAGACATAAAATTGATGTTTTATTCTACATTTGTGTTCTACATTTACATTCTCATTTCAAATAAAAGTTATGTTGATACTTTTTAAAACAAAAGTGCTTGGTAGTAAAAGGATAACAAATGCATACTTTATGTATTTTGAAACTAGTGTAGAAATTAAACAAGCCTGTTCGAATACGTGATATTTCTTTATAAAGTAACTACAGGATTGTGCATTGCTACTTTACATGTGCACCCCCTGGTGGTAAGATAGAGGAGCGGGCGGACTCACAGGCACACGTATCATGGTGTTGGGTCCGGGCTAGACCATTTTTCTCAATTTAGTATAAAATATGCATTTTTACCATAACCAGCCATTTCTGATTAATATCTTCAAAAATTTTAGCAGTAAGAATGCAATACATTAACACAGCGGTAGACAACCTTTGGGACACCAGATGTCTCGGACTATAACTTCTTTGATTCTTTGCCAGCATTATAGCTCTACGAGCATTACGGGGGATGTAGTTCCCAACATCTGGAGTGTCGAAGGTTGCCTACCTCTGTTTTACCATATATAACCATTTGCTCGTATTTATTATAGTTTATGTGTAGCTAGATTTTTGTTTTCCAGAGAAAGGAATTAAAAACATGGAGGGAGATGGGAAAGAAAAAATATACCAAATGGACAAGGGATTAGAAGAAATTGGATGTCATAGGAAATATATGGAGATTATAAAAAAGGGTAAACAAATAAATGGAAGGTTATTGTAAGTAGTAAAGGATTTGTAAACAATAAGATAAAACAAAATAATTAGAGAAACAAAGATTATTAACTCAACAGAATGTATGAGATCATTGTCATGGGTGTTGATTAATGTGGGAATTGTCAAAGTTTCAAAGTGAATTTCACATTTTAGATAAAAAAATATTTAAACTGAAAAAGCGTTTTGTATCCAGCTATATTGGTCTAAAATTTGAACTATACTTTGAATTGCTGGCAACTTACAGTTTGAGGATTAGCCTTATAAGAATTGTCAGAGACTGAATTTTACCACTAGTAAAGGAAACTATGAAGTTTGCATATAAGACTGACCTCTCTGACAAAGTCCAGAAACACACTGCAGGCAGGTCCCACTTCACTAGGTGGAGGTCGAACGGGTGACTAAAAGTTAAACAAAGTTGAGTGTAGCACTCACAGAGTGGGGGGAAATTAAAGTGAGATCTATTTTTGTGCATTGAGTATATTTCATCCTTTTTGAGTTTAATCTGCATAAAATAAAATCTGTAAAAGACAACATTTATTGATTGCTGTTCTCTTGGCTGATTTGTTATCTATCAGGAAAACAGAATGAACGTCCAGGATTTGCAAAGATTTCTCAATGAAGTGATACTGAAAGGTAGGATTTACTTTGCATCAATAAACGTAAAACAAAAATATCAATAAATCATTGTGTTACAAAAAGTCTCGAAGTCCATAGCCACATAGCTGACATATTAAATATATAATCGTAAACACTAGGTAAATACATATAGGGTTTTTTTCATTGATCTAGAGCTCTCTGATTAGTGAATAAATCCATCTAAATTCATTACTTATGGTGTGTTTATATGGATGGGTCACTTGCAAAAAATAAATAAATTATTAAATGTTCTGTAGATTGCATTAAAATATTTTAAAATGAACCACCACCAGTCGCTTGAGATGGAGACATATAAGATTCTTCCTTGTTTAATTAAAGATATATTATGGTTTTCTCCTTCTCAAAGTCGACGCGTGGTGGACATGTATCCTTCCACCAAAATTACTATTAATACATGGAACATTTTATATAGAAAAATTCAACCCTTTGTATTTGGGATTACAATGCACATATCCTGATTTAAACATTAACTATCGGTCTTCGCATTCTATTACCCACATTAATGATTTTTTTTCTTCATCAAAAATGTTTTAAAATTTTGACCAATTAAAAAAAAAAGTGACTTTTTAGATGCCACTACACATGAGACATTGATATCAATAGTTAGTGACCATTTTAAACAAAGAAAATTAGAAATGACAAATTTAGAAAAGGTTTATCCTTCGGATCCTCATCGGAAACGCATCATTTCCAAGTTGGACAAATGCTGAAGTGGGAGAATGAAGTAGGTGGGGCATATACAACAGAAGAATGTCATCATTTTTTATTAAAATGTATCACACATTGTACTAGTCATGTTAAAAATCATCACAAAATAATATTTAGGTGGTATCTAACCCAGTCAAGATTCTTCAAATTAAATCTTGCCACCACTAACACAGTGGAGAAAATGAGGACAGGTGGGAACACTTTTATTACTGAATTCCATGTAAATTTAACACCAGAATTGTGCTTATTCAAAAAAATCCCTGAAAATGTATCTAATGGTAAAAAAAAAATCATACTAGGCCACCTAATATCTGGCATTTCTGTAATTTCCTGACACTGGAAGTCACCATTCATCCCATCAATGAGAGAAGTTATTCAATCAGTATTTGGAAACATAAGATGTGAAGTAGCTCTTCGTGCTCCATCAAATACAACAAACAATTTAAGATATAAATGGATATTGTGGGAAGGAGACAAAAAAACTATAAACTGTGTTGTTAATTTCTACTCAATCGAACATTTATTAAAAATAAACTATTTTCTTTCAAATTAATCATACACTATATTGTTCTATATTATATAAATGTGTATACAAATATATACATTAATTTTATTCCTTATTTGTAAATGAAAACATACTATGAAATGTAAACTTACATTTAAATTTCCCGTTTTGTTTTATCACTATTGTCCATTGTATGATACGATTGTTATATTGTACTTTCATTGTCATTGAAAAATTATTATCAATAAAAAAATAGTTGAACAGATATTTTAAATGAGCTGTGACTAGATGTGAGATAGGAAGGGATCTGAACACATAGGAATGAGTATTTACTGGTGACATGGTATCAATACACTGCTGCTTTTAAAAAAAATGCAGCTTAGCCCATCAAGCCTATCTCACAATCCTCTTTTTTTCTGGTAATTGTTTAATCCCTTAAGGACGGCGGGCCTTTTATGGCGTCCTTAAGGGGCTGGTCCAAGATGCCGGCGGGCGGCATAAAATGTCTCCGTTATCCTTTATAATTACCTTGCTGATACCCCGCGGATCCCTCGTCGGCGGTAGTAATCCTGGGGACTGCCTGACAGCTCCGGCAGTTCCCCTCTGGCACATTTGGCACTGCTGGGCAATGTGATTGTGGGGTCCTCACGATCACATGGCCGAAATGGCTGTCTGCAGCTCTGTCTGCAAGGAAACTCCCTGGAATGTCAGGCAGTCCCCCTAATGCCTGTAAGAAAGTTTTATAAAGTAAAGTTTAATAAAAGTTTATTAATTCAATAAAACATACTTAGATCATGTATATAGTTATATATATTAATATTAAAATACACTTAGAATGATGTTCATTATACATATATATAAAATAAAAATAATCAATAAATTTAATAATGAAAAAAATAACATTTAAAAAATGTGTAATTATATATATATATGTGTGTAATTTTGTTCTAACTGTATTTTGATATGTTTATATATAGACGTCAAAATACATTTAGAATGAAGCTGTATATATATATATATATGTGTATATATGTATAGAGATAGCAGCTTGCAGTGTCTTCTATTATAAAGTTACTTAGTGCACTCTTTCTGCTGAGAGGGGACTTATCACCTGGGAATTGGAAGAGTTGAACAAGCCAGCACTGCACAGGTTAGATTGCAACCATTTGTTGATTGACAGGTGGCCTGTGGCTTTACTACTCCCAGAATGCAGTTTGAGGACATACCCAGCCTACCAGACAGTAATGAATATCTGTGCTTCTCCAATGGTGCTTATCCAATCAACACCAAGACCTTCCTTGGTGGCAGTGGAGTCATAGCGAAAAGAGTTTGTGCCTCCTCAGTCATGCATAGATCCCTTGGAAAGATCCTTCCTGTAATGCAGGTCCAGATCCATTCTTATGTCCCTTATGCCTGCTGTGAGACAAACAGGATTATTTACTAAAGTGAATTTTGGCAAAATTAAGGCCAGAGTAGCCAAACGTAAAGCTTTGTATTTTCACCTTAGTAAATATCCATCAACGTGTATTTCTCTCGTTACCTGAAATGTTTCAATATTGCACCTTCCATACAGTCTCTAAAATGTTTACCCCCTTAATAATCCAATAAAGCAGTGGTTCCCAATCCAGTCCTCAAGGCACGACTACCAGTCCAGGATTTAAGGATTACCCAGTTGAGTCTAAGGTGTTTAAAGAAAAAAAAACACCTTAGACACAACTGGGTAATCCCTAAATCCTGGACTAGTAGGGTACCTTGGGGTCTGGTTTGGGAACCACTGCAAAGGATTTTAAAAAAAATTAAAAATGTTTTATTCATTTAAAATTATGGAATTGACATTTTTAGTTATGCCCAAAGAGCAGTCCGTACCCGAAATAAACATGCTATTTACCCCTTGTTTCAAATGAATGAGTCAAAACAAAACGGTTATTGGAGCAATCCATAAGCTGATAGATGCCACGGCTATAACACAATATAAAACATTTTGTATCAAAATTAGCTTCACAGACTTCTAACGGTACATAAATGAACATATTTATATTTCTTTGTAGATTTCCCTTGCAAATCCGGCTTTATGAAAGACTCCAGTCGATTAATACTGAAATCCATGGATGTATCCTATCAAACACAAAGTCATAGCAGCAAATATTTTTTAAATAACTAAAATTGCTCACATGCTCAAATCACTTCTTCATATTACAGTATACAATGTTTAATTTAGAGACATAGGGTTTATATTGGTGGGCGGTTGCAAAAGGGAACTGGTATCACTGAATAGTTATGGCATTTTGCCATTTAGTGGCTAATATAACTCTATTGCAATGCAAGTCTTAAACATACACCACGTGAAATCACAAAGTCCCACAGAAAAGCTCAATTGGAAAAACTCTCCAAGTCAGCTTTATATAATTACATTAATTTAAAATCACAACAATTCACACTTTTGTGAGTTATCTACAGATCTAAGAAATAAGTATTGAAATGTACCTGATCTAAGAAATACCTACCCAACTGAATAAAATGTTATAACCCTTCTCCAGGATCCAGAGAATGTTCAGTAATGACAGTTAGCCTTGATCTAACAAAGTAACTGGTGGAACACATGCAGGGCCAGATTAAGAGCCCAGTGGGCCTGGTGCTGACCATTATGATGGGGCCTAATTACAATTATTAGTGTCTCAGTGTCCCCATGTCTCCCTGCTGCCTTTCTCCCCATCCCTCACTTACCTGAACTGTAGTCTGTCTCTGCAGGCTGGGAGCTGCTGTCTGGACTCTCTGTGCTGTGTAGCTGCTCCCCCGCGGATCAGTGAGTAGAGAGAGACAGGTAGATGCTGTAACTTCCTATCCCTGCATCTCTCCATACACCGTGACCCCTACTGGCCGGTGCTGAAATTGCAGAGTAATCTCCGTTTATACTGCGAAAAATATCTGCATTTGTATTGCTGGTCTTACTGCAATACCGCCACGGCCAGACAGCCTCAAATACTAGCTGTGCCATAAAATACCAGTCAGGTGGCAAACCTAAGAGTAGTGTTTTTTTGTTTTTTTTTTAAATAGGCCTATTCCATAGGCCTGGGCCTGGAGCTGCAGCTCCATCAGCCCCTATGTTAATCTGGCCCTGTTCACATGTGATCTAATGAATACTTACCACACTGAATACAATTTGTAGCGCATTGTTGTTTATGGTGGCAACCAGCTCTTTAAAAGACTTCCTCTAAAATACTTAATAACTGTGGATCTAAAGAAATAATTAGACAATTATATATGGCCTAACAAATTCCTACCAGCATGAATGAAATTGTGTTCATGTTTTTGTGGAGGTGTGCTAATCCGTCCTCAACCCCACCTCCCCCATTCTGATTGTTAATAGCACATCTTGATTGATCTACCCTGATCTAATGAATATCCAGTTATGATCCCCCATGACATAGGTAATGTTTTTGAAACTAGATTAAATATATTGACACAACAAGCACTTCATACATGATCTAATGATTAGCTTCCAAACAGAACCAATTTGTTTGTCTAAATTTCTGTAGAGGGATAGTTGTTTTAGGTTTACTACCCTCAAAACCATTGCTAATATGCCCATTACATATTATATCTAGCAAAAAAAAAAATGTTATTAAGTGTTCTTGCATAGCAAGACCACTTAATGTTATCTCACATATATATTATTAAGTGTTCTTGCATAGCAAGACCACTTAATGTTATCTCACATATATATATTATTAAGTGTTCTTGCATAGCAAGACCACTTAATGTTATCTCACATATATATTATTATTATTATTATTATAGCAAAATTTGCCACCCTAACTCCTCCCACAGTTTTTACACTACATAGACAAAAAGTTACCAAAACGTGCAGATTGTTCCCGATCGGATTGCTATTACTTTGTGGAACGTTTCGCCGAATGGTTCACGGAATATCGTCGTTTTTGTGGCGCAATTTGTCCCATAGGAATGAATGGCAAAGCTAGAGTGGGAGTTGCCAAAAGCTGAAAAATCAGGACATGATTTCTAAACTGCCACCACTCCCTTATTTTCAGGCCCACCTACACAAATCTTATATCAAAACGTTCAGCTATCCCTGCTGCCACTAAACATGTCAACGGCTAAGCCGTAGTCCTGATAGTTTTCACAATATGACCATTTGTTTGCAACTAACGCCGTCCATTGACATTCATTGAAACTTCACTCTGCAAAGCTCAAATTTGAAGTGCAATTTCTAAACTGCGACTGTGCCTTCAATTTTAATACTTCAGAGACATACTATGCATCAAAATGTAGGTCTGGGTCTTGTGATTCTCACAATATAAAGCTCTTCGCTGTAGGATTTATAGTTTTTAAAATACGACCGTTTGAAGATGGCAACCGCCAAAATACTCTGACCTGTGTCAGGCTGCAGCAGCAAGTGATGTCATAGACAGGGCCTTTTGAACACCTGCTAATGTTTTTATAAATGTATGGTTTAATGTAACTGTGCAACAACGTTGCAATTAAATGTGCTAGACTACTGGTGGAGGCAAGAATCACTTCACACAATTTCCCCAGAAATTGTAGCTTTTCTAGTTATTATTATTCTTATTCTTATTCTTATTATAGCAAAATTTGCCACCCTAACTCCTCCCACAGTTTTTACACTACATAGACAAAAATTTACCAAAACGTGCAGATTGTTCCCGATCGGATTGCTATTACTTTGTGGAACGTTTCGCCGAATGGTTCACGGAATATCGTCGTTCTTGTGGCGAAATTTGTCCCATAGGAATGAATGGCAAAGCTAGAGTGGGAGCTGGCAAAAGCTGAAAAATCAGGACATGATTTCTAAACTGCCACCACTCCCTTATTTCAGGCCCACCTACACAAATCTTATATCAAAACGTTCAGCTATCCCTGCTGCCACTAAACATGTCAACGGCTAAGCCGTAGTCCTGATAGTTTTCACAATATGACCATTTGTTTGCAACCAACGCCGTCCATTGACATTCATTGAAACCTCACTCTGCAAAGCTCAAATTTGAAGTGCAATTTCTAAACTGCGACTGTGCCTTCAATTTTAATACTTCAGAGACATACTTTGCATCAAAATGTAGGTCTGGGTCTTGTGATTCTCACAATATAAAGCTCTTCACTGTAGGAGTTATAGTTTTTAAGATACGACTGTTTGAAGATGGCAACCACCAAAATACTCTGACCTGTGTCAAGGCTGCAGCAGCAAGTGATGTCATAGACAGGGCCTTTTGAACACCTGCTAATGTTTTTATAAATGTATGGTTTAATGTAACTGTGCAACAACGTTGCAATTGAATGTGCTAGACTACTGGTTGAGGCAAGAACACTTCACACAATTTCCCCAGAAATTGTAGCTTTTCTAGTTAAGTGTTCTTGCATAGCAAGACCACTTAATGTTATCTCACATATATATTATTATTATTATTATTATTCTTATTATAGCAAAATTTGCCACCCTAACTCCTCCCACAGTTTTTACACTACATAGACAAAAATTTACCAAAAGCGTGCAGATTGTTCCCGATCGGATTGCTATTACTTTGTGGAACGTTTCGCCGAATGGTTCACGGAATATCGTCGTTCTTGTGGCGAAATTTGTCCCATAGGAATGAATGGCAAAGCTAGAGTGGGAGCTGGCAAAAGCTGAAAAATCAGGACATGATTTCTAAACTGCCACCACTCCCTTATTTTCAGGCCCACCTACACAAATCTTATATCAAAACGTTCAGCTATCCCTGCTGCCACTAAACATGTCAACGGCTAAGCCATAGTCCTGATAGTTTTCACAATATAATCATTTGTTTGCAACTAACAACATCCATTGACATTCATTGAAACTTCACTCTGCAAAGCTCAAATTTGAAGTGCAATTTCTAAACTGCGATTGTGCCTTCAATATTAATACTTCAGAGACATACTATGCATCAAAATGTAGGTCTGGGTCTTGTGATTCTCACAATATAAAGCTCTTCACTGTAGGAGTTATAGTTTTTAAGATACGACCGTTTGAAGATGGCAACCACCAAAATACTCTGACCTGTGTCAAGCTGCAGCAGCAAGTGATGTCATAGACAGGGCCTTTTGAACACCTGCTAATGTTTTTATAAATGTATGGTTTAATGTAAATGTGCAACAACGTTGCAATTAAATGTGCTATATAAATGATAACATTTACTCCGCACACTCCAGTTGTAGACTACTGGTGGAGGCAAGAACACTTCACACAATTTCCCAAGAAATTGTAGCTTTTCTAGTTATTATTATTATTATTATAGCAAAATTTGCCACCCTAACTCCTCCCACAGTTTTTACACTACATAGACAAAAATTTACCAAAACGTGCAGATTGTTCCCGATCGGATTGCTATTACTTTGTGGAACGTTTCGCCGAATGGTTCACGGAATATCGTCGTTCTTGTGGCGAAATTTGTCCCATAGGAATGAATGGCAAAGCTAGAGTGGGAGCTGGCAAAAGCTGAAAAATCAGGACATGATTTCTAAACTGCCACCACTCCCTTATTTTCAGGCCCACCTACACAAATCTTATATCAAAACGTTCAGCTATCCCTGCTGCCACTAGAAATGTCCACGGCTAAGCCATAGTCCTGATAGATTCCACAATATGACCATTTGTTTGCAACTCACGCCTTCCATTGACATTCATTGAAACTTCACTCAAGCCAGCTCAAACTTGAAGGGCAATTTCTAAACTGCGACTGTGCCTTCAATTTTAATACTTCAGAGACATACTATGCATCAAGATGTAGGTCTGGGTCTTGTGATTCTCACAATATAAAGCTCTTCACTGTAGGTGTTATAGTTTTTAAGATACGACCATTTGAAGATGTCAACCACCAAAATACTCTGACCTGTGTCAAGCTGCAGCAGCAAGTGATGTCATAGACAGGGCCTTTTGAACACCTGCTAATGTTTTTATAAATGTATGGTTTAATGTAACTGTGCAACAACGTTGCAATTAAATGTGCTATGTAAATGATAACAGTTACTCCGCCCACTCCAGTTGTAGTCTACAGATGGAGGCAAGAACACTTCACACAATTTCCCCAGAAATTGTAACTTTTCTAGTTCTTATTCTTATTATAGCAAAATTTGCCACCCTAACTCCTCCCACAGTTTTTACACTACATAGACAAAAATTTACCAAAGCGTGCAGATTGTTCCCGATCGGATTGCTATTACTTTGTGGAACTTTGTGGAACGTTTCGCCGAATGGTTCACGGAATATCGTCGTTCTTATGGCGAAATTTGTCCCATAGGAATGAATGGCAAAGCTAGAGTGGGAGCTGGCAAAAGCTGAAAAATCAGGACATGATTTCTAAACTGCCACCACTCCCTTATTTTCAGGCCCACCTACAAATCTTATATCAAAACGTTCAGCTATCCCTGCTGCCACTAAACATGTCAACGGCTAAGCCATAGTCCTGATAGTTTTCACAATATAATCATTTGTTTGCAACTAACGCCGTCCATTGACTTTCATTGAAACTTCACTCTGCAAAGCTCACATTTGAAGTGCAATTTCTAAACTGCGACTGTGCCTTCAATTTTAATACTTCAGAGACATACTATGCATCAAAATGTAGGTCTGGGTCTTGTGATTCTCACAATATAAAGCTCTTCGCTGTAGGATTTATAGTTTTTAAAATATGACCGTTTGAAGATGGCAGCCACCAAAATACTCTGACCTGTCAAGGCTGCAGCAGCAAGTGATGTCATAGACAGGGCCTTTTGAACACCTGCTAATGTTTTTTATAAATGTATGGTTTAATGTAACTGTGCAACAACGTTGCAATTAAATGTGCTATATAAATGATAACAGTTACTCCGCCCACTCCAGTTGTAGACTACTGGTGGAGGCAAGAACACTTCACACAATTTCCCCAGAAATTGTAGCTTTTCTAGTTATATTTGATCTAACACATTTAATTAGGTGAATGATTTCATTCTTAATTGGGGTTGCGGGAAGGTAACAAAGCTGAGATGATTTGAAAGGGAACTAAAACATGTTGAGAAAATAAACTCAAAATGTCTGTCTGTTATATACATTCTATTACTATTAATAAAATACAGATGAGGTCTGGGAGATTACCTCTCCTCTTCCTCCACCCTGTGTGTCGAGGGATGGAATGGAGATTTAACTTTTAAGGGGCTTTGCT
The DNA here is from genome assembly GCA_933207985.1 of Pelobates cultripes. Lineage (NCBI taxonomy): Eukaryota > Metazoa > Chordata > Amphibia > Anura > Pelobatidae > Pelobates > Pelobates cultripes. Next base: position 362,232,909 of record OW240913.1, on the reverse strand, counting down.
AATGGCTCCTATCTCCGCCCTGTGTGCAGTGTGGTGGAGAATAATGCAATAACAGTTGTAAAGCAGTACCATCTCTAAAATAAGGGATGCTAAGGCTTCTCGGACAAGGGCTGCCAAATCCATTTTGCCCTGATAAAATTAGAATTTCCCAACTATAAAGTGACCACACTTCCCATGATGGCTTGGTCATCCCCAAACTCATTCTGGGACAATATACAGCCCATAGTCATAAATACCTATTAAATGGTTTGCAGTATAAAAATATCTGTAAATGTTAATAAAAACATGAGTAGCAGTGGCGAGTATTTCTCCTTTTTCTTTTAAAATTGGAAATAGTTTTAATTTTTTTCATCAACGAGATCAACATTGATATGTTACGATGCTTCTGCAAGTGAATTTCAAAGCATGTGTTTTGTTTAAATCAATCATTCAAGAATAACCCACATTATAAAAATAACTACAAAATAAAGTAGATTAATAATATGTATGTCTATAATTAGGTGATGAGCAAAATCCTTATAATGCTTAGAATGAAAAAGCATGGATTTTAAGACATTATTTATTTTTACTTTTTGGATTCCTGACTTCTGAAAATATTCACAGTAGAGTGTACGCACGTTCATAGTGTCAATACACTGTGTTGTTCTAAATTTTACATTAAAAACAAGGTTGGAATTTTTATTATGAAACTAAATTCAGTGAGTATAATTCACGTTATTTTGTAATGTTTCCTTCTTTAATTCTTTAAACCCAATTTTAACTTAACTGAGTGAGCAGCATTCTGGAGCCGGGAGTCTTGACGCTAATCAATTTTCTCGATTATGGCGCTATCTGAAGAGGTTTAAGGTAACAAGCAATGTTTTGTGTTTTTGTCTTGATATGGTGATATGGTTGCGTTATGTTTTTATTTACAATGTGTTGTATTAATGGTCTGGACTTTAATTAATTATTAATACTCACTCTACAAAATATTTGTTTTTAAGGATATTTTTTTTGACATTGACACGAATCAGTGTGGTTCTCTTAATTCATACGAATTTCGAAAGGCAGTGGAAATTGCAGGTATGTGTTATCATGAATAAAAAAAAAAGTGCCTGTATCCCAACATTTCAAACAGACAAAGAGGGACACTTTAATTTTAGGTGTATGAGTGGGGCATGGTTAGGGGGTGGCCACTGGTGGTGCTGTCCTTGGAAATTTAAAGTGACTTATTAATAATAATTTATACAACTAAATGTAATTTAGAGCAATAATGTAGCAGTAACAGTAATTTATACAGACTGAATGTTTTCACATTGTTCGTAGTATAAGTAATATTCTTTTTTATATGTATAAAGATATCAATTTATTTATGCGTACAATTATATGTATAATTATGAAAACCAATATAGAATGAAATACCAAAAAATTTAATTTAGAACAAGAACAATGTATCTTATTTACACAGACTGATTTCTAAACACATTTATTGTAGTTTAAAGACACATTACTGGGAGTATTATTGTTGTGAAGCTCTGTTAAGCATTCAGACACACCACCAATATAGAGCTCCTAAAAAAGAGGGACAGATGGACTGTCGCTCTAAAATAGGGACACTTGGAAAGTATGTAAGTGTAGCTGATGTACCTGTAGGCACTGTGCCCAAGGTTTCCACATCTGGATTACACTTTTTACTTTTAGCCAGATTCATTAAAAAAAATAAACAAACAGAAGGTATGAAAATACTAACATGCAAAAACCTAAAGGAACACTATAGGGTCAGTAACACAAGTATGTATTCTGACTCTATAGCATTAAAAACACCATCTAGGCCCCCTGCTCTCCTGCCCCTCTAATTATATTAAAATCTTAACTTTATTCCAGTCTGCTGCTGACTCTGCCACTGATCTGCCTGCTTGGCTGACATCATCTGAAGTGGTAAACTTAGCAAATCACAATGCTTTTACATAGGAAAGCATTGGATTGGCTGAGATTGTCAAGGAGGCAGATCAGGGGAAGAGTAAGCACAAGTTAAAGACAACCCTGGCCAATCAGCATCTCCTCACAGAGATACATTGAATCAATGTATCTCTATAATGAAAGTTCAGTGCCTCCATGCAGAGGGTGGAGACAGTGAATGTCAGTCACACTGTGCAGCACTGCCCCAGGAAGCACATCAAGCAGCCATCTGAGGAGTGGCCAGTGGAGGTGTCCCTAGGGTGAAAAGACAGTGTTTACTGCAAAAAGCCTGAAGGTAATGATTATACTCACCAGAACAAATTCATTAAACTGTATTTGTTCTGGTGACTATAGTGTCCCTTTAATGGCTTGGCTCTTGGTTTGTCCCTAAACAGTGAGAATATATACAAAACTAACAATAATTAATATATATTTACCAAGGATATACCAAAATATATTTAAGCAAAGTATTAAAAATACCAATTTACTTTTACATTAAAAGTAGTGATTTAGAATAGTAAGGGTTAGAAGGTGTACCCATAATCCTAACTATCTCTAATGCATATGTAGAGCTGTCTTTTTGTCTAGCTCATAGAATGTGTAAGTCATATATTTAGAATTTAATTAATTATATATTAGTAATATATGCAGGCACTAGACACAAAGGCTAACCCATAAACACGTCTGTCTCAATGCAGGACTTCAAAGGGATGAGCTCAATCATCTAATTCTTCTATTCGGAGACTCTGAGAATAACATACACTTTGTAGAATATTTAGTGTGCATGTTACGACTGAAAGCAGTTGCAGGTAAGTTCTTTATTTGTGTGTTTAGTTATCACTGATGTATCTACCTAAACTGAAGGTGAGCAAGCTGCATTGTGGTGGGAATTGTTGCTCAGCCATGTTTGAGCAGGGAGAAAGTAGCCAGATAGAACATAACGTAAGTTTAGGATAGAATGGACAGTTATTCTGATGAGCAAGAGAAGATCGACTGACATTATTGACCAGTTTTGGTTTCATTTTGTATCACTTTAAAATGAAAGACCAGTTCTTCCTTCGCTTTCCAGCGTTGACCCTCACTCGGTAAAGAAATTAATTTCTCTGCCAGGGCTCAGGTCTAAATAAATAATTTAATATCATATAAATATTAAAGCTGGTCACTGATAAAAGTATGGAAAGAATTACAGGTGAAATAAGAAGATTATGTATTTGTCATCTTCGCAGCCATCACATGTTTGTATCATAAAAATTATTTTGATATTATATTTACTGAATAAAATTTAGATATTAAGCAAATCCCAGAAGACCAGTTTTAATTCTTATAATTACATGTTATTATAGAGCTTTATTTATAATGTCTAACTCTGGTAAATAAAAAGTTTTTTTGCCAGGATTTGATGTCCACCAACATGCTCACTGTGCCAAAGCTTATATAACAATTGGTTTTCTTAGAGAAATCCAATTATATGTTAATACTGATTATTGTCAAATTTATACCTGGACCTCCAGATTAAATAATCCTCACACCAAGAACCTTTGAATTTCCATCTTTTCGTAGGTGTGTTTAAATGCTTCTCAACTGATGGGAAAGGCGTGTATCTGAGTTATGAGCAGGTAAGTTATATTTCATGTTTCTGAAAGATTCAAAATAATTTTTCTAACATATGGAGTAATCTGATAAATTTCCTGAAATGTGGAGTAATCTGATAAATTTCCTGAAATCTGGAGTAATCTTATCGATTTCCTGAAATCTGGAGTAATTCTATAGACCAGGTTTTATACAGGTATAACACTCTTTAAATTCTCATATGCAATTGATGTTCTACAATATTTTTGTTGTTTTAATCCAGTTTTTACTATACAAAGATTTGGGGATCTTTATTTTATAAAAAGGAACATAATGTTTCCAGCCCATCCCTGAAAACAGATATTACAATGTAATTATTCATTTATAAATTAGTGGATTTTGTTTTTAAGCACTCTTTGGTAATACGATTTATTGTTTAGTATTTATTTACAAAGAATCTATATGGTGCTATGTTTTGTTGTACGTCTGTTAGCCTTATCAGAATTTGTTACAGTCAATTTATGTTGTTTGCTTTGTATTTTAGAAAGTCTATGTACACAGCACATTCCAATATAGATTTAACCCTTAGAACACAGAGTAAATACAAGTAGCATGTATCTGTTGCCGACCTATGCAATCAGAATCTGACTTTCCCTTTTGCACTGAAAATCAAAGGATGGTATTTATTTAAATATAGCACATATTGTAACCATTTTGTGGCTGTATCATAAATCTTTATTCAGTACTAACATTGACTGTGTTGGAATTTAATTAAACTTCCAATGCAATCAAAGGATATCTTAAGACAAGTTAGGGAATATAGTTAAGCTGCAGTCAAGTTTTGTGAAGAAACAAGTATCTTCTTGTGCATTGCCAGAGATAACGTGGTCTTGAGGGATCCTCCATAGACCTCAGCACGAAAGGTTGTCAGTGACGCAGGCTCCTGGTTGATGAAGCTCCAGGAGCTGAAGAAGAGAGGTTTTTTTTCCTGCACAATATTCTGCTTTTATTTAGTCCCTTAGGGAATCAATACAAGAGTTTATTTTTAATACTTAGAGCCAATCAAATGTTTGGAGTTTGTATTATATCAAGGAATCACTATCCTCCTAGATTGTATCCTGGACTATCCTTCAAGATAGTATCCTAGACTATCCTTCTAGATCGTATCCTAGACTATGCTTCTAGATAGTAACCTAGTCAATGCTTCTAGATAGTATCCTGGACTATCCTTCTGGATAGTATCATAGAATATCCTTCTAGACAGTAACCTAGACTATCCTTCTAGATAGTATCCTAGACTATCCTTCTGGATAGTATCATAGAATATCCTTCTAGACAGTAACCTAGACTATCCTTCTAGATCGTATCCTAGACTATGCTTCTAGATTGTAACCCAGACTATCCTTCTAGATCGTATCCTAGACTATGCTTCTAGATAGTAACCTAGACTATGCTTCTAGCTAGTAACCTAGTAAATGCTTCTAGATAGTGTCCTATACTATCCTTCTAGATAGTATCCTGGACTATCCTTCTGGATAGTATCCTAGACTATCCTTCTGGATAGTATCATAGAATATCCTTCTAGACAGTAACCTAGACTATCCTTCTAGATAGTATCATGGACTATCCTTCTGGATAGTATCCAGGACTATCCTTCTCGATAGTATCCAGGACTATCCTTCTGCATAGTATCCTAGACTGTCCTTCTAGATAGTATCCTGGACTATCCTTCTAGATCGTATCCTAGACTATGCTTCTAGATTGTAACCCAGACTATCCTTCTAGATCGTATCCTAGACTATGCTTCTAGATAGTAACCTAGACTATGCTTCTAGCTAGTAACCTAGTAAATGCTTCTAGATAGTGTCCTATACTATCCTTCTAGATAGTATCCTGGACTATCCTTCTGGATAGTATCCTAGACTATCCTTCTGGATAGTATCATAGAATATCCTTCTAGACAGTAACCTAGACTATCCTTCTAGATAGTATCATGGACTATCCTTCTGGATAGTATCCAGGACTATCCTTCTCGATAGTATCCAGGACTATCCTTCTGCATAGTATCCTAGACTGTCCTTCTAGATAGTATCCTGGACTATCCTTCTAGATCGTATCCTAGACTATGCTTCTAGATTGTAACCCAGACTATCCTTCTAGATCGTATCCTAGACTATGCTTCTAGATAGTAACCTAGACTATGCTTCTAGCTAGTAACCTAGTAAATGCTTCTAGATAGTGTCCTATACTATCCTTCTAGATAGTATCCTGGACTATCCTTCTGGATAGTATCCTAGACTATCCTTCTGGATAGTATCATAGAATATCCTTCTAGACAGTAACCTAGACTATCCTTCTAGATAGTATCATGGACCATCCTTCTGGATAGTATCCTAGACTATCCTTCTAGATAGTATCCTGGACTATCCTTCTGGATAGTATCCTAGACTATGCTTCTAGATCGTATCAGACTATCATTCTAGATATTATCTAGATAGTATCCATTCCTGACTATCCTTCACTGACTAGAACCTGAGTGAGTACACGGGTAAAACGTTTTCCTATACTCTATTGAAGGTTTTATCATTTAAATAAGGGGATTTCAAGTTATATACTATATGTAATCACTTAAGGGTTACCCCAGTGAGCACTTCTGGAATTTGGTGATTTATGAAGAAGAAAGATGGCTTCACCTCCGAGCTGCCACACATTCATTAAATGTCGAGATCCCCAGAGGTGACAGAGCTGCTTAACTTCTTTCCTAATACTCACATCCTGCCCCATCCCTGAAAAAAATATTTTTTTGCAGCTCTGTATCTGCTCAGTATACAGAAATGTGTTTTCTGTATATTAATTCATACAAACATAATGTGCAAACATACAAAAATGTTACACTTTATAATATTTGTTCTCTATTTTTTCAATCATATTCCTTACCCTACTCACCATATTTTTTTCCACATTAAGAAATATTATATTGAGTTTTGATGGCGGAGGGGGAAGAACGGCTAAACCGAACAGTGTTATTTTAACTTGTTGAAACTCATCTCTAAAATAATTAAAACTAGTTGCAAAGATTCAATTATATGACAGATTTAAAGCTGTACTTCCCCATCTCTATAAGGCTGCTACTTTTTATGTTATTAATTTACTGAAACTAAAATGGCTATTCACAGTGTCACTGTCATTGTGATACATATACATCTATACGGTATCGATATTAGTTCCTTGTTACTTGAACATTACATTGTTTCATTACAGTTGATGAAATCCATGATATGAAGGCCGAGGGTCAAGATTCAGAAACTGGAATGAAGCCTGGTAAGACAGTTTGGTATCTGGCAGTGAAAGGGAATCCTGGACCTGCAGATGTTTGTGAATGATATTTCCCAAAATGCTCAGCCCACCTCTAGGACCATTAGAGTACACAAACATCCTGAGGACCACCAAGACTGACCTTTGTTCCTAAACGGAATTTCACCTGGAAAGTCGATACAATAGATTAGAAGTCATCTCACTGCCCCATAATTGCCTTCATAAAGTGTATGCCAACTGGCAATCTGGCTAGAATTAATCAAAATTCCACAGATTTAGTGGAATATCAGTCAAGGACAATCAATAAAATATCTGGAGAAAATGATAATGTAAAGACTAGGACATCCCTGCCTTGACAGATAATACAAGAATGCATGCCGAATAATGAATGCATACATTAACAGTCAATACAGAACAATGTATACGGTTTTATTCTTCTGAAGTTTGCAAATATGGAATGTTGACACTTTATATCCTGTTAAATTGTACGGGTGTTCTATATTACAATAATGTGTGTACTGTTCTTCATTAATCTCTTTTACTTTTTTTCTTGCAGGAATTCTATAACTGTTGCCAACATTGAAGACATCAACCAATGTTGACTTTCTCCATTTAAATACTCAAGCATTCTGTTCTGATTGTAATGGATTGCAACTTCCCAAAACGCTGGCTAGCACTGGGTTACAAATGATTAATTAGTGTCGTTATTTTTCTGTTAATGCTCGAGAAAGGAATGGTCGACCGCCGTAGTATTGTCTAGTATTACAGATCCAATGGTGCTTCAAGCATTAAAGCCCGATAATTAAGTAAAAAATAAGAAATTCATTCTTGAAATATCACATATTTACTTAACTGTGATTCCTTTAAAAAATGTAAAGTAGTACAATAGTTTGTTCTATGAAAGCATTAAATGTGTTGTGATATTTCTTTATATAATTATAAAACAACATGTCTTTCAGACCAAAGATGTCCAAACTCCACCTAGGTGTTCAACTACATTTCTCCTAGGATTGTAGTAGCCAACTTTAATTTCACATAAAATATTTATATATGAAACATAATTAAATATGAATAAAATCTAAAAAAGTGTGAGAAATTAAGAAATTTTATTTTTTTTATATCTGCATGGCATTTTAACTGTGAATTTCATAAAACTGTTACCTTTTACTGCAATTAAAAATTGTCTCACGTACATTGTCTCTTGTACAGATTTTTTGGAAACTTACATGGTCAAGTAGAGCACATTCCCTTTTTCAACTTTCACAAATTGAAATTTGCCAGATTGGTTATGTTGCCTTTGAGACCATATAGCAGCCCAGGAATAAAAATGACCCCGATCATGGCATACCATTTGCAAAAGTAGACAACCCAAGGTGTTCACAGTCTTTTTTAGTCACAAACCCTGGTCAAAGTTACCGTTCATATTAGTTTTTTTGCATTTTTCACACAAAAACTGTACTTTCACGGATATCATTGTAATATGTTAATGTTTTTAAACATTCATATTCGTCACATGATATGATCAACGCCACATATTCCACACCTATTGTTAATATATTCATATATATTATATACATGTTTTCTCTTTTTTTCCCCCCAGTATACATTATGAGACATTATCACTGATTCACTAACTATACGTGTATAATTTCATCCATTTAAGCATTGTGTTTATTGTATCTAATGTATACAAGGAACATACTGCATAGCAGACATACCAAATGAATAAAGGTTCAGATAAACCTGCAGCATACAAATTAGATATGGGCCATGTTTCAGTAAGAAAGAATATATTCCAATAAACATGGCGGATAATGAGACCGTACAAGGTTTGGCAAAAGAAAACAGACAGCACAAATGCATTTTCAGGATTGAGAGTTGGCAACAGGAGGATGTGCAGAGTAAAAGAGACAGCTTAAGTAGGGTTAGGCAGCATTCAGCTCTCCGGATATTGCGGACTATATGTCCCTTGGTGTTTTTTCCAGCATTATGGCTGTAAGAGTACACAAACTATATATCTACAAGAAATAATAAACAAGAGCCAAATAGTGTAATACAGCAACTACAGCCAATGGAAGAAATGTCACGGTTAAACTCACAGGTATATATAGTAATATGAACTGGCTCATCTTCCTGTCCACCCGCACCTCCCACGCCTCACACTTCTGTCAGTCCCTACATTGGCTTCCTGTAAGATATAGAGCTCAATTTAACATTCTGGTTCTTGCTTTCAAATCGCTACATAATGCTGTTCCCACCTATCGATGCTCCCTAATACACAAGTATGTACCGTCTAGGCCCTTACGCTCTGCTGAAGACTTACGTCTATCTTCTGTCCATACTCCCACCTCTGATGCTCACCTTCAAGACTTCTCAAGGGCTGCAACGTTCCTGTGGAACTCGCTTCCCTCCTCTGTTAGTCGCTCACCCAGTCTCCACTCCTTCAAAAAATCATTAAAAACCCACTTCTTCATAAAAGCGTATCAATTAAACTGTTAATAGCTCCTGACTGATTCCTCTCTTGCAACCGTCATTAGTCTAATACTACCGTTACATTTTGTGTCACTTATCCTCACTCCCTCTAGAATGTAAGCTCATTGAGCAGGCCCTCAATCCCTCTGTTACTGTGTCACTATACCCCACTCCCTCTAGCATGTAAGCTCATTGAGCAGGGCCCTCAACCCTTCTGTTCCTGTGTGTCAATGCTGCAGAACATTCAGCTTTGAGGAGTTTGTCATGGAGGCAATAAACTTTCCCTATAGAGATGCAGTGATTCAATGTGGAGATGCTGACTGGCCAGCGACTGGCCCTACCCCCCCATAGGAAAGTATTGGATTGGCTGAGATCATCAATTCTGATGATCTCAACCAATGACGTAGATCAGGGTCGAGGCCAGTGCCGATTGACCTGCGTGGCACTGGAATAAAGGTGAGTTTTTATCATATTTAAAGGGGGGATTTGGATCTAATTAGTACTTTTAACACTATAGCATCAGGAATACAAGTTTGTATTCCTTTAAAGTTGTCTACTATCATTCTTTTGAAATACTTTGATGGTTATCCCTAGTTTTCTCTCAGAAATACACTCACATATGGCAGCCTTGAATCACCTCTATGGACTCCTTGACAACCCAGAGAGAGTTGGCTAAAGTTGAGTAGTAATCTCATGAATGGGTAAACATATCAACAAATAAATAAAATGTCATTTAATCCACTGGGTAACATACTACACTGGACAGTACTAGCCCTGTCTTACACAGCAAAGTAAAATAATTCATAGTGCTCTCCCCTCCTGTCAATTAGTGTTCTCCCTTTCTGTCCCTTAGTGCTCTCCCTTGGCCCCCTGTCCCTCTGCAGTCCCCCCTTGGTGGTCTTCTCACTCCCCCCTCTCCCTCTTAGTGGTCCTCCCTCCCTCCCACCAGTTTCTACCCTTTGGTGGTCCTTCCTCTCTCCCCCCCCTTAGTGGTCCTCTCTCTGGCAAACCCCTAGTGGACCTTCCCCCCTCCTCCCTCAGTGGTCCATACTCCCCCCCTCCCTCAGTGGTCCCTCCCCCTCCCCAGTGGTCCTACTCCCTCCCTTCCTCCCCAGTTGCCCCCCTCCTCCCTGGTGGTCCTTGGTGTCCCCCCCTCCTCCCCAGTGATCCTTGTGTCCCTCCACCTCCTCCCCCAGTGGTCCTTTGTCCCCCCAGTGGTCCTTAGTCCCCCACTCCTCCTCCCTCAGTGGTTCTTAGTCCCCCCCTCCTCCCAGTGATCCTTAGTGTCCCCTTCCCTCCCTCCCCAGTGGTCCTTTTGCCCCCGGTGGTCCTTAGTCCCCCCTCCTCCCCAGTGGTCCTGTCCCCAGTGGTCCTAGTCCCCCTCCCCTCTTCCCCCAGTGGTACTTAGTTCCCCCCCCCCCCAGTGGTCCTTTGTCCCCCCCCCAGTGGTCCTTAGTCCCCCCCTCCTCCTCTTCCCCCAGTGGAACTTTTGTTGGCACTTTATAAATATCAATAATAACAATAATATGCACCTGCGGATTGAACCATCTATATCTACATTCTGCCAGGTGCGATACCCAGTTATTAAACCCATGCAGCCTCTTTTGCGTATTTACCGGAATAAGAAGAAAGGGTATTTCTCCAGCATTTTGTATTTGATTGTATCCACGTGTTGCTGTTTTATCCCATCTTGCAGTGAGGGTTATTTTATTTTTAGTTATTTCTCCTCCAGAAGCAATCTATATTTCTCGCTATTTACCTGTGAGCTCTGCTATTTGTTTAATTGATCTACAAGTCGTAGAAGATGTTCATTAATGGCAGCCATTAAATACAAGTTCACGAAGCTTGAAGGAAAGCTCTAAGAAGATTAAATTTGGGCAAAGAGTTGTAAATCAGCACAAATAATGCAATAAATAGCATTCTTTTATCCTAATCATGGAAATGCAATTTCACGGAATGCAAGGGGACATTAACTTTCCCATTGTGATGATAATTACAAAATATCTTACACTGCACCCCTGCCGTGGGCGCAATACTCATTGTTCTGGTAACAGTAACTGCTCGCCATATACTGAGCAGAGCATGGTTTGCTCTGTATGTTCCATTTTCGGTTTCTACCTCTGTTAGTCTGCATGGGCATTGTCGGGGGTGGGATAGTGAGGCTAAAGCCCTTGGTGTGTCAGTGAAATCCCCAAGTGCCTTGCCTGGGACTGGCTAATCTGAGTAAGTCCTGCTCCCAGAAGTATATATAGTGTGCCATATTGGCTCTCACTGTTTAGCAAACAGAGGCTGGAGAGAATATGAGAGTAAACGACAACCCAGCTCCGCAAAAACTGTACATAGCATTATACAGTACAGAAAAGGGAGTGGAGAAAACTCACAAGACATCAGGAAATTCATGCTTGTCTCCCCAGAAAAGAGGTAGGCAATACATCTGCTGGTACTTCAACTTAGCGTAATAAAGTTAACATAAAGGTAAAACAATACTTTTAATGCTTAAAAATGCACTTACAAGAGCCGGCTACTGGCTATTGTTCCTGCTCCACCTAACCATTTGCACTGTGCTGTTCTGGGTGGAGATATGCCTGGATATATTGCCCTCTTGTAAGTGCCTTTTTAAGCATTAAAAGTGTTGTTTTAACTTTATGTTAACTTTATTACGCTATTGGCTCTTCTTTTATAACCTACGGCTGCCAGTTGAAGTACCAGCAGACGTATCGCCTACCTCTTTTCTGGGGAGACAAGCCTGAATTTCCTGACGTCTTGTCAGTTTTCTCACTACCCCCCCACTCCCTTTTCTGTACTGTATGACGCTATGTACAGTTTTTTTTTTTTTTCTAGATATTGTATTCTCAGGTGGTATTTATCTTCTCCTAGTGTGGAGCTTGCCTTTTTTTTATACTGTGTATAAGTGCTTGTTTTACTCTGTTTGTATTCTGCATTCGATCAAGGCCTGTTAATTGCCACTAATCCCCTTCACCATTAGAATGTTATTGGGAACCAATGAGGTGAGCAGATAGAAAGCAATAAGACATTGTGCTACATACATTTCCACACACAAAGACTTTATATAGACACAAACGTGTATTTAGCACAGTGTGATCATCATATGGATTGACATTGTTGCACAGTCCACTCATGGGGGAATTGATCAAGGGAGTCAGTTCATGATTCTGCTGGGCCTGTATGAATCATATCGGTATCGGTAACTTATTAATGTACTTCCCCCAATCTATTACCTCCACCCCTTAGGGGTTGCCTATTAGAGGGATTGAGCTCTTGTACTATGATTGAGTACCTCCACAAGCTCAACTTCCTTGCTGCTACCAGGGGACTCTGGAGTACTACAGGCCTAGTCACCAAAGCTTGACTGGCGTCTCTGAGTACATCTTCCACATGCTCCCTTGATAAAGGCCTTTTTGCCGAAACATTGGGGGTGTTTTGGTGACTGACTCTTCTCACTAGGTCTGGTATGCTTATTGTTATATATTTTTTGTACATATATTTGTATTTGTGGGGTTGGATTAGATTGGTATCTCATTTCTCTATTTTGTATACTGAGATTCTGCTATTCATAGGAGACGCATTTGGCGTCTATACATATATATTCAGAATTTTTCTGACCATTGCTGCATAGCGTGATATGATCCTATATTTTGGATCCTTATGTTATGTGACATTCTTATAGAGTGTACCTACTTAATAAAGATTTTTTTGATCATTATTGATGGTTGTGCTCCTTACTCTATTGTTATTTACATGTATTTGGGCTTTTGGGGATAGAGCCTCATGTGAGTGAGCACCCCGTATCGTATCTTCATAGAGCTCCATTTGGGAGCTTGCTCATATTTCATATTGGTTGTGCCTACCTTATTTAATTGTTTACTACCTCTTCCACCGGACCAGGGTGCAGCTTTCTCCTATCAGGCAGGTATCGTGCCCTTTCTCTTTGCCCCTTTTGTTCCTCTCCCTGCCTGCGCTTCCTCCAACTACTGCCTTTACAAAGGCACTTATGGCTTTCCAGACCAGCTCTTTCGGAACACGTACGCAGGGATCAGTGTTACCAGTCAACAGGTCTGTAAACTCTGGTACTGGAATCCCCAAACAAACCAAACAGGACACAGTTCCCAATGGCACTAACACGCAATATTTTGTTTTTGGACAAGGACTAGCCATTGGTGACTTGTCTTTAAACATGTGGTGAAATACACAAATAAATAACAAGTACTAAGTTGAGATGACAGGTAACAAGCAAAAGCATGACAATAATAATAGTGTAAACAGAGCCGGCGCTACCATTAAGGCGAATAAGGCATTCGCCTGGGGCGCCGGCCTCTGGGGGGCGCCCACCGGGTGGTTTGCTGGCGGGCTGCCCTGCTGATGTCTGGGGATGCTGTGCTGGGCGAGCAGCTCCTTAGCCACCCCCCAGCGCAGCCATTCAGCTGCTGGGCTCCCTCTGTAGCCAATTACCTGCTCAGGGAGTGGGGTTTACTGTAACCCCATCCCCCGAGCAGCGCACTGTGCTTCCTGCAGGCAGGGAGAAGCCGGGATGTGACCTGGTATCCTGGCTGCCCCCTGTCTGTGAACACAGGAAGCACTCAGAGGGGAACCGGGAGCAGTATGTGCTCACAGTGCACGCTCTCCTGCTCCCCCAGAAGCAAGAAAAACAACATCCTGGATCCTGCTGCCTGGACCTCTTCACAGCACCCAGGTATGGCATGGGGGATTGTTTATAGTATGAATGTTTGTAAATTGGTGTGTGTGTTAAATTTCTGTGTTTGTGTGTGTAAATAAAGTGTGACTATATGTAGAGTGGTGTGAGTTTGTGTTTGACTGACAGTGTGTGTGTGTCAGTGAGATTGTGCAAGTGACACTGTGTTAGTATGTGCAAATGACACTGTGTGTGTGAGAGAGAGAGTGTGCAAGTGACTATGTGTTAGGGAGAGTGTGCAAGTGACACTGTTAGTATGTGCAAGTGACACTGTGTGTGTGTGTGTGAGAGTGTGCAAGTGACACTGTGTGGTGTTAGTAAGAGTGTGTAACTGACAATGTGTGTTGGTGAGAGTGTGTAGGTGACTGTGTATGTCAGTGAGAGAGTGTATGTGTTAGTGAGAGTGTGTGACACTGTGTATGTCAGTGAGAGTGTGCAAGTGACAATGTGTAGGTCAGTGAGAATGTGTACGTGTTAGAGTGTGTAAGTTAGTTAGAATGTGTAAGTGTGTGTGCCAGTGAGAGAGTGTGTGTATTAGTGAGATTGTGTAAGTGACACTGCAAAGGTAATTATTGCAATTTTTAAGAAACTGAAATAATTACTGTCCTGGGTTAACGTTAACTCCTCTAGTGGCTATGCATGGAGACGTCCAGCGTCACGCAAAACCTAGTGTCAAGGAGCGAAGGAGGACATAAGGCCAGCACGAAAGACATTGGTGCTGGACCCAGGTAAGTGACAGAAGGAGTTTTAACCCCTTCTGCACCACAAGGGGGGTGCGCTTGACAGAGGGGGAAGCTATAGTGCCAGGATAACAAGTTTTTTTCCTGGCCCTATAGTTTCCCTTTAATGCCTACACAGTGCGTCTCTTTTCCTAAATGTCTCTCCACTGTAATTGAGAGTTTAGTGAATAAACATCTAAAGGGAATGTAGTTGCATTAATGAGGGGGCGGCAAAATGGATTGTTGCCTTGGGCGGCAAGAATCCTTGCACCGGCCCTGAGTGTAAAATATTAATGGGCTTGGGAAGACTAAAACAAGCAGGTATATGTGATTTACATGCATAATGCATAATATGCAAATTAAGGAGTCTTGCTTTTCAGTTATTCCACATAACCGTTATAGCAAACAGGTGGCGCTGCCCATAACTGTTGTAGAGTAATTTACAACCAACAGGTGGCACTGCACAGGACACACAGCTAAAATTATACAAGTCATTCCTCAAATAACATTACATTACACATCCTGCACGTATAATGGGCACAGGATGACTTCAATATAAGAGTCCACAAGGGACTTACATGAGAAGTCCGTTTTATGCTACAGGTGGTGGTGACTACTGTCACAGTCTATGTCCCATGTCCCCTGCTTTATCCAGCTGTCCACTAGGTGTCAGGCAAGGGCTATTTCACAGTCCATATATGGTATTTGTACATAAAATATTACATGCATCACTGCTCATCTGATATCACTTCTCAATGAACTAAATGCCTGTGGATTATATGATTAGATGTGTTATTGTATACATATTTCTGACTGTGTCTATAAGTGAATGTCACTCTCTGTAGTGTTTGTATGATGGCCTGTGTTATTGCTATCTGGTACTTGTTCCTGATACACTACTGTAACCGTGGCTGGTTCCCTTATTTACCACTATAATGTCTTAAAGCATAGAACTTAGTAGGGCTAACCATACAGATATCTTAGCCATAATTTTATATAGTGTAAGAGATCCTCTATTTAACATATATAAATAATTGAGAATACAATATAAAATAAGGATTGTCTTGTAAGCAATCGTTTTGTCTTTTGGATATTTATTATATAAAAATATAAAATCCATTATAGTAGAGTTTATAAGATTAAATTACATGCTTGCAAATATCATTAATAGGTTAACATACCCTTCTGAACATGTCATCATGTCAGCCTCTCTGTCATTTTAAGATGGACCAGCATCTGTCTCCAAGTCTCTCCTCTGTGTCTTAACATTTAAAAGTACACATATTTATACCTTAGGTGTCTCCATTTTAGGTTACTGTAGTTCAAATATGAAAAAGTACCTTTTTCACTGTATTCATTTTAGGACCTCCCTTAACTTGGCAAACATACAAGGCCATAACAAAAGGGTGCATACGTCATGGAAATTTTCCTGACTTAGTTCAAGATGGCATCTTAAAGTCTGAATAGTTTATCTGTTGTTTATACTAAGTCGTAAGTGTACAGTCGTGGGAGATTCCCGGATTTGGGGAAGTTCCATTAACTTGGGGTTACCACAGTATATTGTGTACTGCAAGTGTCGTAGTATAGCCTTGAAGCTTGTTTATGCTTTATTGTTATTGTAATTCGTCTGGGACAAAATGGCGCAAACATATTATGCACTGAGGTTATTGCTTAAAGAAACAGTTATGAAAAACAATATGTTCCATTTCTAACACCTTGTCAATTTGCAATATCTCTTAAAGACAAAGTACACAACAATAGAAATACAACATTTCATTCTAAAACTTGTAATATTTGCATTTGCCCATAACACTACGTTTATACTGCAAGTTTATTTACACTTATTTTAGCTTGTGCTAATTTATTGAGTAGCTCAAAGTATTGATGCACTCCAATCAGTTCACAGAACCCACAGTAAATAATTCTACCTGTTCTTAATCCCCTCACATGGACTGGTGTAGTTAGAGATGTAAGTCCAAGGATCATGCTTTACATTGTATTACAAAGTTAGAGAGGTCAAGTCTTGGGACAGTATTCTTTCCGATGGTGACAGATTTGTTGAAGGTGTATGCTGGTCACCAACCTTTGCATTCATTTATTTTCCTTTTTCTAAGTAGCTTGCTTTTACACTAAGGTGAGTGAATGTTCTCCTTGGGTTTTGCTCTTACACTGTTAGCTTGTAATTATGTTGTCTCCCGGCTTGTCATTCAGGTCCATCTGAGCTAGCTCTACCATTCAGGTATTTACATTAGTAACTAACTAGTCAACATGAACACACCAGATCGGGCTTCAGGAGGTGATCTGACAACTCTTACATCTGTATAATATTTGTCCTGAAGGAAGTCCCGATCGGGGGTTGAAACGTCAGAATGTATATACTGAGATACTTTAATTTTCATGTGAAGAAATTAGTGAAAAACTATGAGTGAAGATATCTATACAAATACTTATAAATACACAGAAATGCTGCAATAAATACAACATATACAATTCAGAGCACTTCATTTTAAAACGTTAAAAACTACAAAGTATTTAAAACCATCTGACCGGTAAAAATAAAGTGGATTCTGTTCCATCATACATTGTGTAAATGGGCCACAGCCCCAATGTGTCCCATTTTCAGCAGACGTGTAAATACTTGTGGGAATTTAAGTTTATTTGAAGTGGTGTGCTCTGATTTTTGAATGATATGTAAAACCCATTACAATGAGTTACTGCTGCCTAGTGCCACGTCATTCACACTCCTATAATCTATACTGCTCTGTCATTGACTCATTAGTTTCACATTACAACATGTAGATTTGTTTACTCTGTTATGGCCACAAATACCAGGACTCACCCACCATATAGAATCAAATTAATGTGAAATTGATTCTCCACTCCCTGTAACAGTTCAAAGTAGAAAATGTCATGGAATATATTTATTGTAGCCTGATGACCACTCCTTGTGAAGCATGCATAGTTTATGCATATATATTTACATATTTAAAGTGACACTAAAGTCACATCATCTCAATGTGATTTGGGCGCAGTGGGCCTGGCAGTTTTGTAGATACTCTAGTGACGGAACTACCACTTAGGGGCCCATTTGGTGGCTCAAGCACTTAGGGCCACCCGGTGGGTAATATTGCTTAAAAGGTGCCTAGTTGGGTGCCACTGCCCTATGAGAGCCTGCATGGGCCCCTGTATTGTCGGTCGCATGGGAGGAAGTAACATGCGTCAGTGTGTGTATCTGTGTCTGTGTGTGTCTGTGTCAGTCTGTATATGTGTATCTGTGTGTTAATGTGTGTGCATATCTGTATAAATATGTATGTACGTGGCTGTGTGTGTGTATGTGCATACATCCAAGCAATCAAACACCAACACAATGACCTCTTAGCTGTATGCAAACTCACTCCTGCAATTTAACACAAACATTACATTCAAACACACCCCTGCATTCAAACTCCAAATTAAAATAGAAGCATACCCCCTTCACTCAAACATGAATATTACACACAAATGTACATCAGCATTAAAAGCCAACATTACATCCCTGCAATCAAACGCAAACATTACATACAAACACACACCAGTATTAAAACATTTAAATTATATACAAACACCCCTTTAATCAAATACCAACACTACACACAAAAGGACACCTGCATTTAAAAGCCAACACAACATACAAGTATTATTATTATTATTATTATTATTATTATTATTATGTTATTATTTATATAGCGCCAACAAATTCTGCACCGCTTTACAATAGGTGGAGGAACAGTCATGTAGTTCTAACCAGACAAGTTGGACACACAGGAACAACATGCTAGAGGGAGTGGGGTAAAGTGACACAAAAGGTAAGGATAGTATTAGACTAATGACAGTTGCAGAAGAGGAATCAGTCAGGAGCTATTAACAGTTTAATTGACATGCTTTAATGTCGGTTTTTAATTATTTTTTTGAAGGAGTGGAGACTGGGTGAGCATCTAACGGAGAAGGGAAGTGACCATTTTAAATTGAGCCTGTTATGTTACAGGAAGCCAATGTAGGGACTGACAGAAGGGTGGGGTGTGGGAGGTGCGGACGGACAGGAAGAGGAGCCTCGTCGCCGCATTCATTATGGACTGTAACGGCACAAGTTGGCAGCACGTAAGACCACTGAGAAGCGGATCACAGTAGTCAAGGCGAGAAAGGACAGTGGAATGGACCAGCACCTTCTGGCATTAAGTAGGGTCTGATGCGCGCAATGTTTTTGAGATGGAAACAACAGGAGAACAGTAGGGGAGCAATGACTGAACCTTGGGGGACACCAACAGAGAGGAGTTGGGGAGAAGAAGCAGAGCCAGAGAAAGAAACACTGAAAGAGCGCTGGGACCGATATTGCGGAGGATGAGAAGAAGCAGTGTCAAAAGCCGCAGACAGGTCAAGGAGAATTAGGATAGAGTAGTGACCGCGATATTTTACAGCGAGTAGATCATTGGATACTTTGGTCAGTGCCGTTTCCACAGGGTGCTTAGTGCGGAAACCAGACTGCAGCAGGTCTAGCAGAGAGTTGGACTCGAGGAAGTCTGTCAATCTCGCATATACAACTCTTTCAAAGATCTTGGATGCAAAAGGCAGTAGCGGGATAGGATGGTAGTAGGATGGGGAGTTAGGGTCAAGGTTGGGCTTCTTTAGAACTGGGGTTACAGTTGCATGCTTGAAGGGTGATGGAAATAAGCCAGAGGGCATGGAGAGATTGAGAATTTTAGTGAGAGGTGGAGAAAGAGAAGAAGACAGAGTATGGATGTATTCTAATGGTAACAGTACATACAAATACACCCCTACATGCACACATATACTCTATATAAAAACATGCTTACATTTAAATGCACAAACACTGCTCACAAATACAACCCTGCAAGGTTAGTCAAATGGTAGAGCCCCAACTGGCAAGGCATCGTGGGACCCGCACAACAGATTGTGATCTTCCTTATGGCCACTCTTGTACTAGAAAGGGGCTCAAAAAACGTTCTTGCACCAGGACCCTCTCTACATTAGTTTTGCCACTGGATACAGTAATATTTACATTGCAGGCACTAGAGTCGCTTCCCCTGCACTGACCAAGTAAAACTTAAAAAATGTCATATGAGAAGCATTGAATGTGTCTATCGCTCACTGTGCACGCACATTAGGTCCCCAATGCTAAACATTGGATTGGACCAGCAATGCAGGAATCTACCCCTTCCTCAATGACATTGCGGAAGGAGAAAAAGTGAGCAGCACAAGGCAGACTCTACGCTGGAAAAAGGTAACTGTTTTTAAATATCTTTAAGGCAAACTGGGGATGCTGCATACTCGTTTTCCTGGCACTATAGTGCTTTGAGGGTGCCCCCACCCTCAGGGTCCCACTCCCGTGGTGCTGAAGGGGGAGAAAGGAGTTAATCCCTTACCTTTTTTCCAGTGCCGGGCTCCCTCGGCGCTGGGACTCTCCTCCATCTTCTGACGTCCCTGGTTGAATGCGCATGCACGGCAAGAGCTGCGCGCGCATTCAGCCAGTCCATAGGAAAGCATTCTCAATGCCTTCCTATGGACGCTGGCGTCTTCTCACTGTGAAAATCACAGTGAGAAGCACAGAAGCGCCTCTAGCGACTGTCAATGAGACAGCCACTAGAGGCTGGATTAACCCTAAAGTAAACATAGCAGTTTCTCTGAAACTGCTATGTTTACAGCAGAAAGGCTTTAAACCTACCTGGACCTGGCACCCAGACCACTTCATTAAGCTGAAGTGGTGTGGGTGCCTATAGTGGTCCTTTAAGTATTCCTATTTAAATGGACTAACTTATGTTGTCTAGGAATCCACGTCAATGCACAGGCTGTAAAGAAAGCTGGCATACAGCTGCCTTGCTATAATGATGTAATCATGTAGTGATGTCATGAGCAGGAATATGTCATGACCTCATTCTTTACCTCTCCCCGTATAATGTCTGTTCACTGAGGCCTCCATTAACGCCATAGTTTACTGACTGGGTGATCTTAGACTGTCCAGAACGATCAGAGGTCACAAGAACATAATTCACTGCAATTTAAAAATTCAGCAAACAAGAGACAAACTGTAACAAATATTATCAGGCACAGGAGGTTAATAAGGGTTGTGTTCAAGCGATCCATAATCTGCTATTTACCAGACTGTTCAATGCATCGTACATCATACACAGGCTACAGTGCCCTCTCCCCGTCCCTGGTCCAATCTGTGTGTTTAAACTAGCCCCAGTTTGTCGAGATCTCGTGATGATGACATATAATTATCGCTGTGTTGTTCTGCTGCTTTGTAACATCCTTATTGTACCGATCCTTATTGGATAAGACCAGCACACAGTAATACAGAACCAGAACTAGATATGAGAGCCCTGGAAATGTCACATAGCTGGACAAACACGTTTGTTTGCTTTATTTCAATACAAACAGAAGGCCGGTGCCTGGAGATAATTGCTGAGCACTTTCTCCTGATTACACTGCTTTCATCTATATTGAAACAATGGAGAAACGGCTTCAGACTTTGATGAGAATAGAGACCCATGCAGATCCTGCAGAGAGTGGATAGTAAATACTTTTAGAGTCACAGTCTCATTCCTCTCCATAGTGAACTGAGAGAAGTTCATCTCAGGATGCTGCCAAGACCACTACAGGTAATCTCTATCACTCCCTCTAAAAACATGCCGTCATTATTCATTTTCATCTACACAGCTGCCGGGTTACTCGCTAAAACATGAATGGTAGGGCGAATGTAAAATCAAAGTACTTTTCAAGTTTTAATTCAAAATAGATCAACGTAGCTTAGCGGAATCTGGAATTTTTTCAGTCTGGCAATTTTTATTATTATTAATATTGCCATTTATATAGCGTCAACAGATTCCGTAGCGCTTTACAATATTATGAGAGGGGGGATGTAACTATAAATAGGACAATTACAAGAAAACTTACAGGAATGATAGGTTGAAGAGGACCCTGCTCAAACGTGCTTACAGTCTATAGGAGGTGGGATATAAAGCACATTAGGACAGGAAATAGCAATCAAACAGGATGGGAGTGATTATGGCCTGCAATTTGAAATTCACATTAAATTCATTTTAAATTTAATGGAAGAACCACTTTAGAGAGTTCATACATATCTCTGGAAAACAAGGTTACAGGCAGCAGACATCTTGTTTTTTGTTTTAATCATATAAGGCTGGAATGTTCAAATGTTGCTTTGCATAACAGATTTAAATGAACTGTTCAAATGTGGTTTTCATATAAAAGAATAGTGTTTTAAAGATTATTAGATTGTTGCTTCTTAGAGGTTGATTGGACATGTCCAGATCAAAATAGCTGAAAGGTTTATACAATGTATTTTTATACAAGTTGAACACAATTAAAAGTATACTTGCTTGCATTAAAAACTCACTTTTTTACAAACGCGTATTAATTAAACTGTTAATGGCTCCCAACTGATTCCTCTCCTGTAACCGTCATTAATAAACACACTAAGTCTTCAGTGAATACGATTCCACCAGGTGACGTCCACACCAGCCAGGTTATTCGAAGTAGATAGGCCTAGCAGTTGTATTTCATATGGGAGCACCTCAGAAGGTCCCTATTTTTGTTTGTGAATTCCCTGTAAATATTGAGCTATCACACTGAGCTAATTTGTATGTTCTCTCTTAGAGCTGTATTGAATCAATATATCTCTATGGGGAGCATTCAGCATCTCTATGCAGATCATGGAGACACTGAACGTCAATGCCGTCTGAGTGGCTGGCAGTAGAGGTGTTCCTAGGCAGCAATGTAAACAATGCCTTTTCTCTAAAAAGGCATTGTTTACAATAAAAAGCCTGCAGGTACTGGCTATACACACCAGAACAACTACATTAAGCTGCAGTTGTCCTGGTATCTATAGTGTCCCTATAATTAGGGTTTATATTTTCAAAACAAATGTAAGCAGACAAAACTATTTAACAACCTTATGTACCGTGGTATTTTTTATGCATCGACAATTGCTTTGTCACTGTTGAGAAGACTCTTGCTACATGTATTTCCTCATTCGGTAAAACAGTCCATAAAATGGGATATAAAACAAGCAGTTGAGATGTAAACAGTTACAATAGGCCAGTGGCGTCACTGGTGGGTGGGGGGCAGAGGGGGTCATGGCCCCCCTACATCATGCTGTGCCCCCCCTTGAGCCCCCCCAAATGCCTGCAACTTGCTGGCCATGTGGTTACATTCTATTCCCTCGGACTGTAACAGCCCGAGGGAATGCAGGACAGAGGGGCTGGAACCGTGCTGGGGCTGGAGGGAGCACTGACAGGCTCCACAGGCACAGGCCCCACCCCAAACAAAGCCCCGCCTCCCGCACATAAGCCCCACACCCGCCGTTAAGCAGCAGACCTTGCTGCTGCTGGAAAGGATGGAAGATGGCCGTCTGACCCCCAGAAACAGCCCCCAGGGACAGGTAGGCTTGCTATGCTCAGGTGTGTCTGTCTGTCTGCTAGTGAGGAAGCTTGTGTGTGTGTGTGTGTATGGTCTCAGCAGTCTATGTGTGTGTGTATGGACTCAGCAGTCTGTGTGTGTGTGTGTGTGTGTATGGACTCAGCAGTCTGTGTGTGTGTATGGACTCAGCAGTGTGTGTGTGTGTGTATGTGTGTATGGACTCAGCAGTCTGTGTGTGTGTGTATGGACTCAGCAGTCTGTGTGTGGACTCAGCAGTCTGTGTGTGTGTATGGACTCAGCAGTCTGTGTGTGTGTGTGTGTGTGTATGGACTCAGCAGAGTCTGTGTGTGTGTATGGACTCAGCAGTGTGTGTGTTGTGTATGACTCAGCAGTCTGTCTGTGTGTGTGTATGGACTCAGCAGTCTGTGTGTGTGCATGGACTCAGCAGTCTGTGTGTGTGTATGGACTCAGCAGTCTCTGTGTGTGTGTATGGACTCAGCAGTCTGTGTGTGTGTGTGTATGGACTCAGCAGTGTGTGTGTATGGACTCAGCAGTCTGTGTGTATGGACTCAGCAGTCTGTGTGTATGTGTGTGTGTATGGACTCAGCAGGCTGCGCGCCGCGGACTCAGTAGTCTATGTGTGTGTATGGACTCAGCAGTCTGTGTGTGGACTCAGCAGTCTGTGTTTGTGTGTATGGACTCAGCAGTCTCTGTGTGTGTGTGTGTGTGTGCGTGTATGACTCAGTAGTCTGTGTGTGGCGGCGTGGAACGCGTCTGTGTGTGGACTCAGCAGCTGTGTGTGTGTGTGTGTGTGTGTGTGTGTGTGTGTGTATGGACTTAGTAGCCCGTGTGTGGACTCAGCAGTCTATGTGTGTGTGTATGGACTCAGCAGTCTATGTGTGTGTGTATGGACTCAGCAGTCTGAGTGTGTGTGTGTGTGTGTGTGTGTATGGACTCAGCAGTCTGTGTGTGTCTGTGTGTGTATAGACTCAGCAGTCTGTGTGTGTGTGTGTGGACTCAGCAGTCTGTGTGTGTGTGTGTGTCTGTGTGTGTATGGACTCAGCAGTCTGTGGGTGTGTTTGTCTGGACTCAGCAGTCTGTGTGTGTGTGTGTGTGTGTGTGTGTGTGGACTCAGCAGTCTGTGGGTGTGTGTAGGCCCTGAACTCAGCAGTCTGTGGTGCGTGTCTTGGACTCCAGCAGTCTGTGTGTGTGTGTGTGTGTGTGTGTGTATGTGTACGGACTCCAAAGCAGTCCTCTGTGTTTGTATGGACTCAGCAGTCTGTGTGTGTGTAAGGACTCAGCAGTCTCTGTGTGTCTGTGTGTGTGTATGGACTCAGCAGTCTATGTATGTGTGTGTATGGACTCAGCAGTCTGTGTGTGTGTGTGTGTATGGACTCAGCAGTCTGTGTGTGTGTGTGTGTGTGTGTGTGTGTGTGCTGGATTCAGCAGTCTATGTGGTATGTGTGTGTGTGTTTATGGACCTTGGGTAGCCTGTGTGTTTGTGTGTGTACACCAGCAGTCTATATGCAAAGTGCACTGCCAAAACTGTGTGTGTGTGTGTGTGTGTGTGTGTGTATGGACTCAGAATTCTGTGTGTGTGTGTGTGTGTGTGACCCAGCAGTCTGTGTGTGTGTGTGTGCAAAAGGCAAAGGTGTGTGTATGGACTCAGCAGTCTATGTGTATGGACTCAGAATTCTGTGTCTATGGTATAGCTTCTGTGTGTGTGTGTGTGTGTGTATGGACTCAGCAGTCTCTGTGTGTAGGTAGTGTGTGTGTGTGTGTGTGTGTGTGGACTCAGAATTTGTGTGTATAGGTGTGTGTGTGTGTATGGACTCAGCAGTCTGTGTGTGTGTGTGTGTGTGTGTGGGTGGACTCAGCAATCTGTGTGTGTGGACTCAGCAGTCTATGTGTGTGTGTGTGGACTCAGCAGTCTGTGTGTGTGTGTGTGTGTGTGTGTGGACTCAGCAGTCTGTGTGTGTGTGTGTATGGACTCAGCAGTCTATGTGTGTGTGTGTATGGACTCAGCAGCAGGACCGCCATCAGGGCATGACAACCAACTGCCCCACATTCCTTATGTGCATCTATCTATCTATTTATCTATCTATCCCTCCTTTCCAGCTGCTCTCTGTCTAACTTCCCTGCGGCCGCCAGAGCATTGCCATGGGTTACCATGGAAATGCTCCGCACAGCATGCAGGCCTGCCTCGCAAGAGTTAGTCAGAGAGGAGCTGGAAAGGAAGACAGTGTGTGACAGTGTAACGCGACTGGCTCCCTCCACCATGCCACCGGACCACCAGGGAATGCAATCTCCCCCATCCCTGGCACGGTAAAAACCAGGGAGGGGGGCTTACAATTTAAATATACACAAATAAATAAAATAAAAAATACTACCCTCCCCCCTATTTTACACATACACTGCATCCTTACAAGCACACACTCTTCACTACACACACACACTACATTCACTAAACACACTCTGCACTACACACACACTACATTCACTAAACACAAGCTGCACTACACACACACACTACATTCACTAAACACACTTTGCACTACACACACACACTACATGCACTACACATACTCACACTACATTCAATAAACACACTCTGCACTCACTACAAACACTACATTCACTAAACACACTCTGCACTACACACACACACTACATTTACTAAACACACTTTGCTCTACACACACCCACACTACATTCACTATACACACTTTGTACTACACACACACTACATTCACTAAACACACTCTGCACTAAACATACTCACACTACATTCACAATACACTCTCTGCACTCACTACAAACACTACATTCACTAAACACTCTGCACTACACACACACACTACATTCACTAAACACACTTTGCACTACACACACACATACTACATTCACTATACACACTTTGCACTCACTACATTTACTAAACACACTCTGCACTACACACACACACACTACATTCACTATACACACTTCTCACTACACACACACACACACTGCATTCACTATACACACGTTGCACTCACTACAAACACACTACATTTACTAAACACACTTTGCACTCACTACACACACACTACATTCACTACAAACACACTATATGCTCTATACACACTACATTCACTACATACACTACACCCACTACAAAAACACACACTCTGCATTCACTATACACATCTACATTCACTACACACACACTCTGCATCTAATGCATGCATACACACATTACATACATTACACAAATGTACAATCTGCATCCACTATACACACTGCATCCATGACAAACATACTGTATCCACTATACACACTGCATCCATGACACACATACCGCATCCACTACACACATTCTACATCCACTATACACATCCTATACGCATCCATGACACACATTCTACATCCACTATACACACACACACACTTCATCCTTGTGGGTGGACTCGGGGCTGGCCCTGGGGGGCCAAGATCTTGATCTGTGTCTTTAGTGAGCTTGTGTGTGTCCCTGAACTTCTTTGTAGTGAACCTTGTATTTATACTAGTGAGTTTGTCTGTAGTAAGCTTGTGTGTGAGTCAGAGTTTTTTGTCTGTCAGTGAGCCTATTTGCTCATGTCAGTGAGCTTGTGTGCTCACTGTACAATATATATATATATATATATATATATATATATATTTACTTGTAGGAATGGCATACATTTTTTTCCAGGGCTGCTTTGGATTCCCAGTTTGGCTCTGCCAGCGAGTGCACTTTACCGCTGAATCACCTGTGTGAGCTTCCGCACACTTAAGCCCTGTTACATGCGTCTGGGAGCTGCTGTTGACAGGTACTAGTAATCTAGAGATAGGGACATGTGGTATATGCTCAGCTATCTGTATAACACTATAGTGCTGTTCTCTGTATAATACAGATCTGTGTGTATAATATCCCGAGATAGTCAGTGCTTCCTGTGTAGTACTACTCTTTGTATAATACAGGTCTGTGTCTGTATAATATCCTGGAACAGTCAGTGTTCCCTGTATAGTGCTGCTCTCTGTCTTGGGATATTATACACAAACAGACCTGTATTATACAGAGAGCAGCACTATACAGGGCGCACTGACTGTCCTGGGATATTATACACACAGCCATGTATTATACAGAGAGCAGCACTGTACAGGGAGCGCTGACTGTCCCAATCTATTATACACACAACACTGTATTATACAGAGAGCACTGACTGTCCAGGGATATTATACCCAGACAGTAATTGATAGCTTTGCTGCAAAATGTCCTTGGAATTTTTTTTCAAATGTTGGCAGCTATGGCACTGTATCAAGGATAATGTGTTTGTTTTTTAATAATCCCTGGTGGATAATAATGAATCCTCCACCAGGGATTATTAAAAAAAAAACAACACATTGTGTTGGGGGTGGGGCTTAACATGTGGCAGGGCAGGGTTAAATGTGCCCCCCTACTTTTGTCCCTGGCCCACCATGTGCCCTACCCTAAAAATGAATCCTGCAATAGGCCTGTAGGTATGTAATAAAAAATGGCTGTTTCCAAATGCAGGAAACACTATCACAATATAAGCATGCAGTGATTAAAGAAAGCATTTTAAAAAAACGGTCAAACTATCACCAATTCAATGGCTCTTTGTTTGAAATCACTTTACGTTCCTCTTACTGCGACTTGCCATGGAAATTTATATCTGCTATTCAATATGTCCTTCCTGGCTGGACCTGACTATAGGAATTGCACATTCAGTTAACAAAAGTAAAAGTTAATCAAGCACGGCTTTCTGTGTATAAAAGACCAACATAATATAAAGAAAATTGTTTGCATTTAAAAAAAAAAAAAAATGGCCGTTTTAAGTATTTCACTTTGTAGATAAGTGGCTAATCTTGACCATGTTCTTTTTATAAAATGATCCGCCCTGTATTGTAAAAGAAGGCAAGTCATACAGTGGTGTTAATCTGTAACAGGATGGTGTAATAATGGATCACTCACATGTCACCGAGCTATAAACTAGTCCCTATTATCAGTGTGTGTGGGTAGTTATCTGACAGCTAAACAGCAATACTTAATAATGCTAAATAATAAAGACAGTGTAACAACACATTCTTGTAAAACGGATTTATGTATTATTGTCTATTTCCACATTTCATACATAGTGCCTATTATTCAGGGCACTTTACATAACAATAGCACAGTAATGAGGTATTAATTACACAGTAATAAACATACTTCTGAAATAGAACACATAAACATTAGAATCAATTAATCTCGGCAATTCGGATAAGAGTTAGGTGATGAGTAAATGTTGCAAGTGTTTTCTGAACAAACAGATTTCTTTCACAGTGACATATTATTTCCCTCTAATTATTTGTCTACTAACTTTTAAAATTATGTATTTATATTTATGACAAACAATTAATTTTTGTTTTATTATGTTTAAGATTTATGTCACTTTTTTTTTTATAGGTTATCAATACTAAACACATTTGAGCAGAGAGCTCATTAACCTATTGTTCCCTTAACATTTTGTAATTGTCTCATTTATTGTTAAAATTACCCCTCTTATAATATTGTAGAGCACTGCATATATAGTATATAGTATATAAAAGTAATAATAATCAATATACCAGGGGTCTTTATATAGCTGCTGTAAGTAGGTGCATTTACTGTAAGATTATAACCCATTGTACAGCGCTACAGAATTTTGCTGGCGCTATATAAATAATAAAATAATAATAATTATTATATTAATAATAACAATATGGCTTTTAAAGTTATGTAGAATTCCTTCTGTCAGCATTTTTTGACCACTTATTTTACAGTCTAATATATTTTATTAAATATATGGTGATATTTGCATATAAGTTTTTCCTTTGGTCTGGAAATTTGATGAGACAGAGGTCAACTGAAGTTAGAACGTTCACACTTGCAATTCTGGCTCATAGGGATCAGATTGCGAGTATGTTGTTTCATGGACCCCCTGTTTTGGAAAGACAGCTCAAAAACAGTTTGACCAAGAAACTTGGGATCTCATCAATGATCTTATGCCATTATAACCACTACATTGGCTTCTGTTAGTTCTGGAGGCTAAACTGCTTCTTTAAGGTCTTATCAAAAGTCATGGGTATTAAAATGCTTCAGTGACTTATGGCTGACTTTCCCCTATTTCGATATTACCTGACTTGTCCCATTGACTTGTTTTATTAGTTTTTATTTCTAAACATTCCCCTGATTTATCAAAGTTACTCTCTGCATATTGACAGATTGCCAGCTGACTTACCATGTGCTTTTTCTGAGGTTCCATCAGTAATCATTAAAAAATCTCTCACATTTAATCAGTTATCTGAGTGACCAACAGTTGTTTACCTTCGATTATATTTAACAATGTTGTTTAGAGTACTCTATTAAAAAACAGGCTAGATTAATACAATTTAGGGTAATTGCCAGATATTGTATAATTCAGGGTCATCTGGGTTAGGCAAGGTTCTCATTTCCTTTTATTAATATATTCTGTCTCTGTCCCTTAAATTGTGGTAATTAATGAATACAAAATAATTATTTTCCTTTTCCTGAGGAAGTAATGAAGTAAGGTCACAGTTATACGATCTCAAGAAAAACTGGTTTTCCCGGTAGTTTCTATCAGACATCCTGTTCGTGTTACCGTAAATGTACAGTGGAAATTTCAGCTTTATGTAGAGAGGACATGGCTTGGCCAGTCAGAACTGGATCTGGTTTTTCTTGTTTTGCCGTTAGAAAGGATGGACATTTGTTAAGAGTCCTGAATTTCCAGAAATTAAAAAAAACCAAAAAAAAAAACAGATTTTAATACTGTGAGCACTGTTTAACATTTCCTGTGATATTTTTTTATTTTTACGTATTTCATTTATTTAAAACAATATTTTAGGAAATAAAAAGAGCAACGTGAGACATATTGTAAAACATATAACAGAGCAACCACTCTAAATTGCAATATACAAAACAGGATAAGGTGAGAGAGATAATGACTCATTTGTGCTTGCTGTAGTAGTTATGTTGTCTAGAGTGCCATGATTTGGTGTAAATTGTAAACACAGTGAATAGTTACATAGAAAAGAGAATGTTTCAGGCTGCCCAAATTGTGAGTGTCTATCGTGGCTTTTAGATATTTCAGGATTCAGGTGATATCTGTGATCCCATTGGACCAGTCAACTAGAGTCTGAGTGATTTTCTCACACCATTTTGTCTCTTTTTCCTATCATTTGATATGCCTTTTGTTCATATAATTTATATATTGTTCTATTATAATAGTTGCTTTCCTGTTTAGATGTTAATATAGCAAAATTATTTTTATCCCAAAGATGCATTTTGTTTCCTAGACAATATGTTAAGAAATTAAACATTTTAACTATCTACATTTTCATTTTTTTTATAATCTCTGCCACTCATGTTTGTTTGGGTCATTTTAAGCATTTATTAAAATTGCTATTTTACTCCCTATAAAACATGACAAATAAATTAACCTCCGTTTGGACTCCATTATGAAGCATTTCTAAAAGGACTCACTTGGGGTTTGTGGACATGGGGTTCTATAATGGTTATGATATTTTAACTTTATTGTTCTAAACCTCCACAATTTGAGGAAGCGATCACCAGGTACATATTATATTCCTTGCTACATTCCTAGATGGCTAAAGTGCTTTAATGATAAAGTGAACATATCTCGAGACAGCAAGAGGTCAGATATTGTCAAAACATTTCTTAGTTTTTAATTTATGATTTAGAAATCACAAGGCTTCTTTAGATTTTTTGAATTTCCTAAAACATTTTTCTGAAGTGCTTCTATCTGGGAAAGATGGCATAAGATATAAGATCTCTGTTTGGAGAAAGTTAGACATTCTCAAGAAAGTAAAGTAATCCTTGCTCAACAGGTAGAAATTAATTAATTAATCCTCTAAATGTCTTGAAAGATTTATAGCATCCAATTGTAATTCCTTTTTTGAAAATCCCTGTTTTTTTGAAGCTAGATAACCTTACAAAAATTAAGTAGCATCAGTCCCTAGTTCCCTCAGCTTATCACTGCCATACACGTTGGAGATGGTTTGATGGGTGAGAGGACACAGGCTGGACATAGCCCCAGTTTACACCAAATAGCTCCCAAAAAGTCTTACATAGATTTGGTTGAAGGTACCATGACCTCTTTGTTCCATGACCACTAAAATCATGGTTTATGGTAATCAGAATGTCCCTTTAAGTGTTCATGATCAATTTAAAATTTGGCATTGTGTTGTGTGTTGGCTTGTGTCCGTGTCCATGAGATTAAACTTATCTCATAAAAGTATTTATTTTTTTTAAAAGTAGATCAACCGAGGGTGTTTCAGCAAGTGGTTAAAAATATTCAGAGCTCTTGGGTTCCATTCCACTTGTAATACACCTCCTATCATTCTCAGCCACACACCTCCTGGCAACGGTCCACTCTTGAGGTTCATCTAAAACCCAGCAGATGTTCAGAACATCTGTGACCATATACTTGGATTTGCCTTGTAAACTGAGCAGTAAAAGTAAAAATTGATACTGAAATACTGTACCTTGTTTTATCCCTCACTATGTCCACTGATATCCGTTTTCAGGTTTTTTCTGACCAGCTAAATCTTGGTATCAGGAAGCTCCTCTATCCATCCTATAAACATTCAAAGATAAACATTTACATTGGATTATTCCCAATGTGAAGATTTGAATAGACACAGAGCAATAAATCCCCTGCATTCTACAAACTGGAATCCTGCTGATTCACAAACACATTTTATCTGTTGCCATGCTTCTTCTACCTTACGCAACTCTTTTTATTACCTGTTTCTTTTTTCCACTTCTGTTTAGTCCCATTATCTAAAGGAATCATCTTCCACTTTTATTGTAGACTGCTAACTATGTTTCTGTTTCAAGCTCTATGTATTGATAAATATATTACTGTCTCTTGAGAAATATCACAAATCAGACTTTGTGCCATTGTAATCATTCTAATGAAAATTAGCATCTTGGAGTTTTCAGGTATTGGTGTTTTTTTCCTAAATATAAATTGTCGTAGTAGTTTTTTTTATTCCTGATGAGACGTTAAAGATTAGGATGATAAATGCTTGTAACGGAGCTCTCGTACTCAAAGTATCTCCACTAGTCTCCCTCCTTTATATAGCTCGTCCAGAGTGATCATAACACACAGTAGTTTCCTTAGATATCAGCCAAGGCTTGATGAAGGATGAAAACAAAATACACATTATTAATACAAACACCCAGTATTTATCATTTTAATAATATAGGGCATTCAGCAAAACAAAGACATTTGTCTCCCCGGCGCCACTCTTTCTGGTCTAATAAGAGGCAATCCCCCATTGACTTGTCTCCAGATCGTGTGATGGATTCCCAGAACCCCCACATTCAGCATATCTCTGAACAGCTCACCCACTCATGATTTACATGGCATCCAATTGGCACCCGGTTAAAAAGGTTCCGATCCAATGTATAGTCGATGCGGCCATCTTAAAATCCCACCAGGGTACTGCCGAGACTGGATGACTGGCATTCTGGGTTAATGGAGAAGTTGTTGGGTGTTTGAGGGGAGACATCAGGGATGGTGACAATTGTCTTGTTGGACTATTAATTTTTCCTTTCCCTTTCTTCGCTATACGTTTGTATGACCCCAGTGATTCTGAGAAATAACTTTACATATCTTGGAGTTAGATAGCTTTCATGATATTATGATTTTTTAAATGTGCATTTAACATGCAGATGCAAATTTTTGAGGTTGAAGAAGGATGCAGGATTATCTCCAGAAAAGCCCGTACTTTGTGCAATTTCCTTTCTATTAGTCATTATTTTGTCAAAATACGTTTGTAAATGAATGGCTCACCAGAGTTGGATTCCTAGTTGTTTTCGACATAACTTGTTTGTGTTTTTTTCACGTTTTAATCTCAAACAGTTTTGCATCCTGTGCCATATGTATTAATTATCAGATTAGAGAACATTGCTTTCGGAAGTCATTTTCTGTTACAATTGGTAGAGCTGGTTAGGAGGGAGAAGGCAAGGCCTTATGTAGATGTGAAACATAGTGAATCTTCCCAGTAACATTAATACATAGTGTTTAATGTTTAATGTTTAATGGGGTTTTTTGTTTATTAAAATCCCACCTTTTAATGAATTTCTGAATTACTCCCACACTTGATGTACTCCAACATCTCATGGTTGATGTATTTTTGCAGCTATTTCTTCCTGTAGCTGGTCCTACTTTATTTTATAGGCTTTAAAGGGGGAACCCAATAACAGAGGCATAACTAGAAACCACGGGGCCACGGTGCTAAAAATTGCCCTGCCCCTCCCCCCCCATACGTCTACCCCTCCACCACTCCCCCATATGTCTATACTCCACCTCCCATACGTTCCCACCCTGCCACACCCCCATACTTCTATCCTCCCCCTCCCATATGTCCCCTCCCACACATACAGACACATACTTACAGACTCACACACACACAGACACACACAGACAGACATACAAACACACACACACACACACAGACATACACACACATAGGTACAGACACACATACAGCGAAACATTCATACAGACACACATTTATACAGACACACCTACACAAACACACACACATACATTCAAACACACACATATATAGACACATATAAAAAAATATATAGACACATATATAGTCACCCTCCTTTTTCCTACCTTTTAGATGCATGGGGGTGACTTCCCTGTGGTCCAGTGGTGGGCTCAGGCTGATGTTCCCACTTCCTCCCTGCTCAGGGGGCCCAGTCGCGCTGATAGAGTGCCGCAGCACTGACCGGGCCACCTGGAAATACATTGCCATCGGGTGGCCCTAACAGCAACCCAATAGGCCCCTTCAATGCGGCCCCGGTGGTTATACTGCGCGGGCCAGCTTACTTAGCCGGCGGGTGCCGCAGTCGCTGGGGTAAGCAGGGTGGCCAGGCCCCCTGGAGTGACAGGTCCGGTCGCAGCTGCGACCGCTGCGAT
Source organism: Pelobates cultripes (assembly GCA_933207985.1). Lineage (NCBI taxonomy): Eukaryota > Metazoa > Chordata > Amphibia > Anura > Pelobatidae > Pelobates > Pelobates cultripes. Next base: position 362,198,728 of record OW240913.1, on the reverse strand, counting down.
CACGGTAGTTCGGCCACTGCCCAATAACTACTGCTAAATATGGAAACCTACATTTTTACACAAAATTTATCAAAAAGGATTCTAGTAGCTCTTTACGTTCCACACAAGGGGTGCCATTACATCACAGAAAGAGTTCTATATAGCAATGCAATTACATAAGTGCAACAAGTGAAATTAAACATGATGCATAAAAACACTCAGTGGTTAAAATGATATGACAGACAACACCATTCACATTAGTCATATTTTCTCACCTGAACTGACTTTCTATAAACAAAGCATGCGGTAAGACATCCCACGTTTATTGCAGAACATAAAGGTGAAACTCTAGCAGTGTCTGACTGGCCACTTCCTTGTTTACGTCGTCCTACAACTAATAAGAGACCTGAGTTGTAAATAACCTTAATTTGCTTAACAATAGAAACTAGACACAGGAAGAGCCTTACACCTGCAGGGCTAAGGTAGAGGCACTGCTCTCTGAGCCGTGGGATATTCACATCCCACAAACACACACAGGATAACTTATCATTTCTAATAGAAACATAAATAAAGCTGATCTATTGGCTAGTGTTTGACTAAGGTGTGGAAGCAGCACCAGCAGGTAAGTAAAGGCAGAACAAGGCGGAGAAGATTCATAAACATACAAACACAGGGAAAAAACTGAAGAGAGAAGCTTTCTCCTCAATTCCTTCATCGTTCAACGTTCAGCATCTGGCACAAGCTGATGGTCTATCTATAACGAGAGAGGTAACAGAATGTGCTTCTTTAAGGATGGGAAGATAGCTTTGATTGGGGCAGTTAGTGCACGTGGCACGTTTACAGAATTACTATAGGACACAGAATAGTATCTGCTTAGAAGTCGTTTCTATAATGAAATGCTAAAATGGTAAAATTAAACATTAGATCTTTCTGTTATAAAGCAGATCTTTTTAGCAGGTATTAATCCTTAATTGGGAGGCGATAAAAATTGTGATGAAATGGCAATGTATCAAGTGTTTGTTACATATAGGTTTTAAACGATGAAATGTCTTAGAAAAGACAAAACTGTTTTGTATACATTTTAAAAAAAGTTTTAGATTGAATTAATTACTTGTAAAAATATATTTACCAGGATGGATACATTGAGATTTCTCTCGTTTTCACGTATGTCCTGGATCCACAAAACATTGCATTGTTACAATAGGATACAATAATCTATAAAGTAAAATAATCCCTAAAATGTGTCTCTCATATGAAATATTTGTGCAGGTTTATTTGCAGACAATTGGCATTTGAATGGGAAGATTCAGGTTAAAATAATCAAGCTAAGACTGGGTCTGAGTGGGAGGATTTTTGCAAATCTGTCATTTTAATATAATCTGCAAATCGGATTTTACTTCCCTACAGTTTGGAGTTTAGTAAATAAACCCACAGCTATATACAGTGGCACAACTACTGCAGTCGCAGGGGTCGCAGGAAGCCCGGCCGCCCTGTGGACCCCTGCAAGCGGGTGCCCGCCGGCCATGTGTTGCAGCACGGCCCGCGCGGTATAAACAACGGGGTTGCATGTTAAGGGGTTCATCAGGTGGCCCATGCAGTTAGGGCCACCCAATAAATTGCCCCTTTTATGACATCAGAGCCCAGGGAGGAAGTGACTGCCCCTTCAATCACAGAGCCTGCGCGGGAGGGAGAGAGGAGGGAGTCAGAGTGCGAACTCTGACTCCCATCAGCCTGAGCCACTGGACCCCAGAGAAAGTAATGTGTGTGTTTGTGTGTGTGTGTGTGTATGTGTGTGTCTGTATGTATGTGTCTCTGTCTGTGTGTATGTGTGTGTGTCTTTATGTGTCTCTGTCTGTGTGTGTGCCTGTATCTGTGTGTGCCTGTAGGTATGTGTCTCTGTGTGTTTGTGTCTCTGTGTGTCTGTATGTGTGTGTCTGTGTCTCTGTGTGAATGTGTGTGTGTGTCTGTATGTATATGTCTGTGTATGTGTGTGTGTTTGTATGTCTCTGTGTATGTATGTGTGTGTTTTTATATGTCTGTATGTATGTATGTATGTGCCTGTGTGTGTTTGTTTGCATGTATGTATGTGTGTGTGTGTCTACATGTGTGTGTGTACGTATGTGTGTCTGTATGTATGTGTGTGTTTGTGTGTCTGTGTATGTGTGTTTGTATGTATGTGTGTCTGTGACTGTGTGTGTATTTATGTGTCTACATGTATGTGCGCCTGCATGTGTGTGTCTGTGTGTGTCTATGTGTGTTTCTGCATGTGTATCTGTTTGTCTGCATGTGTGGGAGGCCTTTATTCTCAATTTTAAAAATATGTTTTTGAGTCATCACAACTGTTTAGTGAACAAGCCCCACAGAACGTATGAAATTATATCATAACCACAGAGTCTGATTTCACTGTAACAATTTCAGATCTCTCACGTGTCTATAATATGTGTTCCCAGTATGTTGGTACCTCTGTCTGCAATGTATTACAAATTCCCTTTTATATTTTACAAGACGTAAAGATATTTAAGTAAGAGTCCCTAATGATATATATCTGCCTACCTCAAATCCCTATAGATTGTAAGCTCTTTTGAGCAAGGACTTCTTCACCTCTAAATATCCCCTTTCTATAATTATAAAGCGCGGCAAAATATGTGGGTGCCATATATGCTAATAATAATAATTATATCAATTCAGTTCTGCTTCTGTGTATTAACATAGTTTCCTTTCACCTTACCTGTTGTTCTGGTAGTCAGTAGGTTAAATGCCGATGGTTATTTTATTCCAGTAACCTTTATACAGGGGCGGTGACCATGCAAATCCAAAGACATAGAAGGGATTTACATTTATTACAGTGTATTTTATTACTCAGTGTTTTGATTCTACGGTCTGATATATCATAATCTAACCAGAAAACCCAAGGGTAGACTCACTAAACAATGAGTGTGGCAAGTCGTCCACAGATGATTGACATTTAGGCTAAAATAGGTGAGTTAAATATAAATCTCCAATTAGACTCGATTTAATATACTCTTATATACCTACGCCACTTCTCACTGTCATTAAATCAGTTTCTTCACGCTGTACACAATCTGCCGTGTCCCCAATGAGCAGCATGCTATGTACAGCAAGCAGGGAGGTAATCTCCCTGTTTACAAACAGGTAGCTAACAAAGGACTATATTTACTAAACAGGTGTTTGAATAGAAAAAGCTGAATGGAATTTAAACAGGTGCAGTCACTTCCCAATATTTGTAATAGTAGTTTAACGTATCCCCTATTTGGCCTTGAAAATAGCGACTCTCCTATATGTACCTCTATCCAATAACTAAATGTGTCCACCTTCCTGTCAATCATTGTTATATGCTCTGCCCTTTATACCTGTCAATCATTATAGGGGGGAGTAAAAACAGATACAATGCTAATTGTGTACACTTTTTGGCTGTGTTTTGGCGCTTTTCCTATTTCCAGTAAAATACTCCTTATTCTGTCATATTTTTTTTCCTATGCTATTTTGTTAGGGTTTTTCTGGTTCACATATGTCATGCTTTAAATTAGGGGTGCTTCTAAAAGGGGGCGGACAGTGGCAGGGGCCCTGGGTGGAGTTTTAAAAAGACCTGCTTCTAATTTTGGCACCATTTCATTGCAAGCTACAAATCCCTCTCCATGTGTCTCAATCCCTTCAGCAGCTCCATGTGTAATTCCCTCCTTAGCTCCTCCATGTGTCTCATTCCCCCCAGCCCCTCCATGTATCTCATCCTCACACTCCTACTCTTTCATGTTTCTCATTCTCCCCCTCAGCTCTTCCATGTGTCTCATTCTCGCTCCAGCTCCTCCACATGTCTCATTTTCTCCCCAGACCCTCCATGACTGTGTTTCATACCTTCCAGTTCCCCCACATGTCTCATTCTCCCCCCAGAACCTCATGTGTCTAATCCACACTCCCAGCTCCTCCATGTGTCATATCCCCCATGTGTCTTATCACCCCATGTGACTTATTCCCCATGTGTCTCATTCTCATTCCCAGCTCCTCCATGTGTCTCATCCAAGCCCGAACTCCTCCATGTGTCTCATTCTTATAGAAACATAGAAACATAGAATGTGACGGCAAATTTGGCCCATCTAGTCTGCCCAATTTTCTAGATACGTTCATTAGTCCCTGGCCTTATCTTATAGTTAGGATAGCCTTATGCCTATCCCACGCATGCTTAAACTCCTTTACTGTGTTAACCTCTACCACTTCAGCTGGAAGGCTATTGCATGCATCCACTACCCTCTCAGTAAAGTAATACTTCCTGATATTATTTTTAAACCTTTGTCCCTCTAATTTAAGACTATGTCCTCTTGTTGTGGTAGTTTTTCTTCTTTTAAATATAGTCTCCTCCTTTACTGTGTTGATTCCCTTTATATATTTATATATTTAAATGTTTCTCCCATCTAGACCCTCCATGTGTCTCTTCCCCCCCCCCATGTGTCTCATACTCACACCCCTACTCTTCCATGCGTCTCATCCCCCAGCCCCTACATGTGTCTCATTATCGCCCACCCAGCTCCTTCATGTGTCACATCCCCCCATTTGTCTTATCCCCCATGTGTCTCATTCTCTTTCCCAGCCACAGAGAGAGAAATAATTCCCTCTGCTTTCCCTTAATCGGAGTCGTGGTAACCCCAATGCTGCTAAATGATAAACAAGTCAATCAGCAGTGCTGTCAAATTAATTTTAACCACTTTAAATGCTTCTATTCAGGTTCACTGGACAAATATTTATAAATGGTGATAAATAGATTTCACCTAATCTGTTTTATATTCATTTCTCTAGTGTGCTTAAAATCCTAACTGTTGTAGGATTAAGAGTAGTAATAAACAGGAGGGTAACTGGTTTTCTCAGATATCACAGATGTAATCTTGCAAGGGGTGTAATTTGGATGGAATTTTAATGGTTCCATTAGTCCATTGTTCAAAGGAACATAATGATGTGTCTTAAAAAGGCAATAAAGCTTGCTGTTTGACTTCTTGAAAGCTTGGGGCAAATCCCTGTTTGGGCTTCCAGTGTTCTAAACCAGTTTTCTCCAACCCAGTCCTCGTGGACCATCAACAGTCCAGGATTTATGTATTTCCCTGTTTTATTCCAATGGAGATACTGATAAAACCAGGACTGTTGGTGGTCCATGAGGACTGGGTTGGAGAACACTGTTCTAGACTGCCTGTGAAATGTAACAGTACAGGGTGTATCACTAAACACAGAATTGTAGTGAATTCACAACTAAATAGTGAGATCTTATTACAAGAATAGCTGATTTGCAAAAAAATCTCCAAGTAACTTGCTTTTATAGCCTTAATGTTATAGTGATTAAACCCCATGGCGTTAGATTCACAGGTAAAGATAAAAGATTGCGTTCCAGATTGTATGAAATAGATTTGTATAAATCTTAACCTCCCCAACACCTGCAAGAGCTTGAGAAAGTAATATAAAATAAACTCGATGCTGCTTAAAAACCTGGCAGGTTGCCCCTATTATGTTTTAATTCAATGACAAACAGCAAGTTACATATTCAGTGGGTGCTGATACTAGTGCGTAAAAATCAGTAGCAAGGGACACTCCAGGCACCCAGACCACTTCTGGCCATTGGAGTGGTCTGGGTGCCAACTCCCACCACCCTTAACCCTGCAAGTGTAATTATTGCAGTTTTTATAAACTGCAATATTTACCTTGCAGAATTAACTCCTCCTCTAGTGGCTGTCTATTCCTATGGGGAAGGCCTAATGCGAAGGTGGTGTGTGCGGCACTCACTGTGCATGTACATAAGGTTCCCCTCATGGGCTGATGTCGGAGGAGTTGAAACTCGACCCAGTGCCGAGGGACATGTGGCTGGAATCATGTAAGTGTTTAAAGGGTGGTAGATAGGGGGCAGTACAGAGGGACACTATTGTATTAGGAATACAATAACCCCACAATGGCAGCTCTAACGTCATGGAAAGGTACGGGCCGTTTTATTGAACTTTAGTTTTCCAACAGCAAGAGAGGCACTGATTGACGATTCTTGTTACAGAGGATTGGATAAATCAAAACGTGTGCATTCAGTTTTGTTTATGATATATTATAAAAATGTTATTAGAAAATGATGTTCTAACTTGCTAGTATATTGTTAGATTATTATTGCAAAAATAGGAATGTAGCCCCATGTAGCTAGTGCGCAGCTAAGCGGAAAAAGGCCTTGACAGGGGTTAGGAGGCGGGCTTAGGAGGAAGTAAGCAAGGGAGTGGAGTTATGGGTGAGTAGGTTTGGTTATTTAAATGGGCAGCCATTTTAGGTGAGTCATTTCTAATTTCCTACCTGGTTAAGTCTGTCCCACCCACCCTCCCTGTTTTGTTACGTGTGGGGTTGTCCTGTTTTTTCACAGCGGCGGGATGGGGAGCTGAAGGAAAGGAAATAGGCTCCCCAGGATGAGCGTAATGGAAAACAAACAAGTGGTGGTCATCGGTGGTTGATAGGTTTCGAGTCCTGTCGGTGGCTCAGAACCTGGTGGGGTAGGGGTATCCGGGTATACCCCTGCCGTGGTTAATGGATGGTTGGCACTTTACATCAGTATTGGAATAATGTTGATGTATGTTATATATATATATATATATGTGTTATTTATATGGGGGTCATTGCCCTTTATATGTTAACGGAAGGAATAGGATGCGAGGGCGGAGTATGGGGGGCAATGACCCATGTTTTACTTGTTAAGTTATTATTATTATTATCATTGTTATTATTATTGTTTGGTTAATAAAGCTGTGGACAAAATTTCTGTAAAAAATGTAGATGAATGGATGTTCAATGTTGATGATTCTTAATTTCTTCTTATCTTCAGTTGATTGATATATATACGTCTTTTGTATATATATTCTTGGGCCAAATGCTAGCCACAATAATATATGTCTATATTATTGAAAAGTAGTAATACGCAATCTGACTTACGGTTTCTTCCGGTTTATTCTTAGTTACAGATACATAATAAAACATAATAAATAATGTTACAGGATAATGGACATTCAACAGCAGATGGTAATTGCTGGACTTCTGATGGGAGAGTTACATCGTTGTACCGAGCCAAGCCAAGACTCAAACCAAGACTGAGCGCGACCTCGTGTCCCTCTGTTACTAATAAGAAGTGCTAATACTAACGTCAGCATATAACTCTAGCCATATAAGGACAAAACCCCCGAAACCACATTCCAGAGCTCTCGGACAAAGAAAGCCTTGTGACTTATTGATACCATCTGTTACTTATGTCAATCCACACATCCATATATAATCAATAGAAACATAGAATATGCAATATTCTACAATTTCCCATATCCCTAGTGTCCGTGCGTTATTGGGTTAGGATATGGGGTGATTGTCTTGGATTCCGACTGCCCAAATGGCGACTATACACCTGTCATGAAACCATACATATCTACTGTTTCCGATAGATCTATTTATAGAGATTGGCAATGGGTGGCAGGTTGTCAAGTACCAGTAATGATACCAGTTGTCTTGGATTGCAGTTTGAGTAGTAGGCTGAATGGGGCTTTAATGGGTAATATACACTGTGTATACATTTAAATGGAGGATTAGATTAAGCATGTAAATGGAAACAATGACGGGGGTGCTATTCGGATACATTGAGCAGCCATTGGGAATACCCACGATCAATGCACACATCTAATTTAATACAGACACTACATCGGTCCTGTGTGACTGTCACAGGTTTGCAGATTGTCTCAGAGTGTGTTTGCTCTAACAAGCTTCCATACTATAACATTCTGTATTACACAAACACAACACCCCCAAATCCTTCCACATTATTATATATCAAATACATTGTAATCATATTCAATACAGTATGAAGCCACCAATGTGAGGGCAGGGAGAGCACTGGGATAGAATTCTGGTGCTTTGCTGCAGTTATTTAACCCCTTAAGGACACATGACATGTGTGACATGTCATGATTCCCTTTTTAATATATAGGTTTGGTCCTTAAGGGGTTAAAGCAACACTGGAAGTGCTTCTAGCTGGGTTTTTTGCCTTCTTTTGGATCAACAGCAAAAAACTAATGTGAGGACGACTGAACTTGATGGACACATGTCTCTTTTCAGCTATGTAACTATGTAACTAGTCACCCAGACCATTTCATCTCAATAAAGTGGTCTGGGTGCTGTGTTCCTGTCCACTTAACCCTGCAACCTAAAACAAAGCGGGTTCTGAGAAACTTCAGTGTTTAAATTGCAGGATTAAGTCCACCTTCTCGGCACTGGAAAAAGGTTTTAACCCTTTATATGCCAACGGGGGATACCTAATTTTACTAGGGACAGAGACACTATAACGTCAGGAATACAGATTTGTCATCTTAGCACTATATACTGTACCTTTAATGATTGCGATTAGTTAGTACGGTTAGTATGCATTACAGCTCGGATTATGATGTCCTCACACAGGACTGAGAACCCTCCTATGTTGTAAACTGGTTTGGCCAGGGTCCCTCTCACTTGTTGTTTGTGTTCACATTCATTTTTTGTCAATACTTTGTGATTAATATCCATTGTGCAAAATAGTCGCACTGTGATAAATGTTGTTGCTGTATAAAAGATGATTTTATTGTTATTCTTATAATCATTATCATTAAATCTATACATATTGATACCATTACTAAATTGTTAGAGGAATTGGTTTAAATAACTGCTACAAGGTATTGAGGTGGGTATAGTGGGCTCCACCCACTTGGTCTGTTAAACTGTTCTTGATCCTGTCGTGGAACCCAAGAAGGCCCATCGGCTGTTACTTGACTAATGTGAAACAGAACTTCTCTAGAATCCATTCAAAGCTGCCCGACTCTGGCTGAGAGTGCTGAGTCAACCCACGGCTGATCTCTGCTGTGTAAGCATGGAGCCCATTTGAAGTCACTACAGACAGAACCAAATCCTTATCTAGAAAATAGAATGGATCTTCTATATATTTGTTATGAGGACTGGGAGGTCTACAGTTTGGAATATTACCATATAGGTAAATTATATAGATTTTTACCTTCATACTGTGTCTTTTCATATTCATTTTGAGGGTGTTTTTTTGTGTTTTAGAACCAAATCCTTACCTTACCCCGTCTCACCTGAAAACCAAATATTTCTGTCTTCTTTTTATTTCTAATCCCTTTATCATACCGTTCACCTTTTGTTGTTCCCTTGCTGGCTCTGATAATAGAACAATGCCTTGCTCTGTGTGCTATACAAATTGATAGATAGACAGGTAAATCGATCATTGGCTGTGGGGACTCAATGCACCAAAGAAGAGCTTAAAGCCCTTGGCTCTGCATGTTCTACATATCGATTTTTCTCACGGCTGAGAGTGCATATTTTTCAACAAGAAAAAATATATTTAAAATTCCATTTTCTTCTTATTTTAACTCTATTATTCCCTTGTGGCATTTTACTTTGTGAAGTGTATTCTCCATTATAAGGAAGAATAACATTCTGAACAGAGCATTTTTATTACATAAATTTTTGCCCTAACGTGCGCCGAACTTCATTACCTCTTCAATCTTTACATAATGATTTGCACTGTAATCCTAACAACTTTCTACGCATTGATTTTCGCCAGAGCAGACTTAGTACATTGATCTTTATATTCTAAATAATGTAATTAAACCAACAGGAAGGGATTCCTGTCAGTTCCCTTATCTTCAGGCTCTGTTAGCTTTAATTTAGTTTAATGTGATTAGGAATTATTTATGGTATGAAATGCATAATAACGAATAGATCTACAAGCCCATCTTTTTATATATCATAATGTTTTATCGGGTAGTTACAGGACAAACAGAACATAAAATGCAATCACAGATAAACCCATATTAATTGACACATTATTCACAGACACACAAAGTTTACGATGCTTAGCAGGTTTTACAGATTTATAACAAATAGGAAATTTTTATCATTGATCGAAAGAAAAGTTTGTCTGCCTTTATAGAAAAAAATATATATTTTTTTCTTTTGGGGCACTTTTGAAAATTTCTTAGATACGTAGTTTGCTGAACTGCAAAAAAAAGCAGAAATTTAGATTTTTGTTTTACCGCTTGCGTATTTTGGACAGAAATGTTCATTCTCTAGCCAATTCTGTTCAATTTCAAATTTATTTTGTGTTGCACTTTTTTTCTTCCAAACTCCTTTTTATGTCTGGATCTTGCATGAACCGGTTTGTGGAAGGTATAGAACTATCTATAATCGAGGGGTAAGAGGATGGTGGAACAAAACCACGATAAATGCAGGCTTCCATTTGTCAGGAGCTAAAAACAAGTTATGCTTGCTTACCAGCTTGTAAGTGCTTTTTCTATGAGTAATTATTAGATTGTAAGTGCTATCTAGGCATGTCACAGGCAGAGGAGACATATATCCAGACAGGAGAAACATATATCCAGCCACAAGTCCAAGTGTAGCCATTTATTTCAATTTATAAGCCAACATCTGTGTGATAATAGCCACGCATGTTGTGATATCATCATAATCCTTTATATATTCTGAAGAAGTTTATAAGTTGGCAAAGCTGGTATGATATATTTGCTATCCGTCCCATTTTATGATTTATTTTTGTGTCTGTGTTTGTTTTACGTGTGCATGCCTGTGAATTTGTTTTTGTTCACAACCAAATTCTCACTTCCTGGAGTTTAAACCTTGTTAAAGGACCACTATAGTGCCACTATAGTGGTCCTTGGCACTATAGTGCCCTGAGGGTGCCCCCACCCTCAGGGTCCCCCTCCCGCCGGGCTGGATGGCGAGGAAAGGGTTAAATCTTACCTTTTTTCCAGTGCCGGGCGGGGAGCTCTCCTCCTCCTCTCCTCCTCCTCTTCGGCTGAATGCGCATGCGCGGCAGGAGCTGTGCGCGCATTCAGCCAGTCTCATAGGAAAGCATTCATAATGCTTTCCTATGGACGCTGGCGTCTTCTCACTGTGATTTTCACAGTGAGAAGCACGCAAACGCCTCTAGCGCTGTCAATGAGACAACCACTAGAGGCTTTAGAGGCTGGATTAACCCATTTATAAACATAGCAGTTTCTCTGAAACTGCTATGTTTATAAAAAAAAATGGGTTAATCCTAGAGGGACCTGGCACCCAGACCACTTCATTAAGCTGAAGTGGTCTGGGTGCCTAGAGTGGTCCTTTAAAAACCGACTCATTTTCCTTGTTTGTTGGATAGAGGGAAGAATGGGATACACTGACATATAAGACATAAGACCGTATGAAAGCATTGGTTGCAATAACTTGATATAACTATTATCAAAATGATAAAACAATAGATCTGCTATTATGTATTTGTTTACCGTGCTTGGGTACCTAGTGTGAATGTTTTGTTTAGTATTTCTTTAACGCATCACCCAGCAGGATATTAAATTAACACTAATTTGAAAGGCTGAATAACTAGCACAAAACATTAGGACAAACGTGGTTCTGTGAATAGATTGCTGTTCAATAACACGTAAAAAAATGTAACTGTAAAATGTGTCAAGTATTGTACATGGTAGATAAAGTATGGTGTTGCTGTTAAGGAAGAGAGTAAGTGGAATGGCCTTTCTTATATGTATTGCTGAGATGTGGGACCTCATATGCGAATTAAGAGCAATTTCTTAACATTTATGGACACATTGTGGTCAAGTCAATGACTTTAAAATCGTATTAAATCTTGTGCATCGTGTACTGTATTATATTATGGAGATTGTTCTACTCCAGATTATTGGTTCCAATAATAACTTTGTTTATTGTCACCTGATTCTTATTTAGTAAATCTGTTTGTTTTCCCTCTACTTTTTCCTAAGCAGCACAGTGCCACAATGCCTATGCCTGGGGTATTTAAGAAAGTCGCAGAGGGGCAGCAGTTACAGAGAACCGTCGGGACAGTGGATAACCCAAAAAGGTTCAGAGGCCAAGATTTCAATAGTATCAGAGAGTCATGCTTGAGCAGGAGGCAGTTATTTGAAGATGACACCTTTCCTGCAAGTCTGACTTCCATCGGCCAACAACTGCTGCCAAAGGACAAGCTTCTTAGCATCAAATGGAAAAGGCCAAACGTAAGTTGTCACTCATCAAATCAGTTTATTTCTGTGTTTATCTCATTCACTGCCAAGATCTTGGAGAGAAATACAGAATCCAGGGTTAGGGCAGTGTCAAAAGTGATGGGTAAATGATTTAATATTATGTAATTGATTGACTAAGTAGCCTTGTTGCTTTTTATGGAACAATGTTATTAATTAGTAAGTATGTTACTTTATCCAAGTTGATATATAGACTATCCAGTAATAGGAAAGGAATCCCCTAAAAACTCCAGACAACCTGTGCCCAGACAGAGTCCTAATACCATAACTACTAGAGCTTATTGAGGTGGTTATGGTGTTAGGACTCTTCTTAAGTCCGCAGCATCAAAATGATTAACTGTGATACTATAAAGAGGGATTTTACTAACTCATACAAAATATTCTGGCACATACCGAGAGAGGTTACATTCTATCATCCGCGATGGATGGGCTTTTGGGTACCGAGGAATCCTCTCCTAGACTGCGTCAGAGCGATTACAATAACTTGCCTGAAGAATGTTTCAATAAAACAAAGTAACCGGTAAGAAAACATGTAGGAGGTTTCCATGTTATGCATACTTAGTATAGTTTATCAGAAATGGATCTAATGTTCTTCACTACACATTGCTAATATAAAGTTTCAAAATCGTGCGGAAAAAGGGAAAATTTTCAGCAATGGTAATTGTATTCAAAACTTCATTAATACGTTAAATATATTATGATCTCAGGAGATTTTGACCAATATTTGCTTTGTAAATAATTATTCAAATTTAAAGGGACAGTCCACTTACCAGATTTTTTTTAAAAAGTCACTCTTTAGCATAGACCCCCAATCAAAACATGCATGCGTTTAATATTTTATTTAACAGAACTGATTGTCTGATTGATGAACACTTGCTAAAATGCCAATTTCTATTGAAATCTTCACTTTTAGTAAAATGAAAAAGCGGACATGGTCCACATATAACGCATATAAACAAGCTGAAGTGCTTTAGGGTCTGGAGCGTGATGCGTCCCTTCAAAGGGAAAGTATTGCTAAATCAGTCTAAAAGTATGATATCAGTCCCAACCAATAAGCATTGTCTGCTGCCGAGACTGCCATAGCGCGAGAAAGTCTTCCAATACTAATTAAGCGCCTTATTTGTTGATTACACATAAAAATGAGTGGTGTGATGGGAAGCAGTGAGTGTCTATGAGCCACCAGGAACATCAGACCTAATTCACAACAAAACCCTGGGTCGTTTAAGCAGTAAGTACCCTTTATCCTCCATACTGAGTGATTGGGAAGCAAAATCCAAATAGGTTCTGGTGGGGAAAAATTGTGATTGAAAACCCCTTCCACCTGAAGTCTGTGGATAGTTAATACAAGGTTAAACAAAAATCTGCACACCAGTCAAGCCATAAGACTTGCTTTTCCCACAGAAATCCCAAATCTGCAGTGATGTTACAACCGCAAAGGATTCTGGGTGGACATATGCAAATTAGTTTAACAAAGAATCACATTTTTGCCTCATTCCATTTTAAACATGGATTCCTTTGAGTCTGTGTTTGCAGTATACAACTGCTTGGAACACAATTTAGGAAAAAATGCAAAACCAGTGAACCACTCATGGACAGCTGTTTCGTTGTTAATGCAACTCTTCAGCATGAGGTTGGTTACTGGCTTGCTTATTGAGGCTTGGTAGTGCTTGGGAAGCAAAATCCAAATAGGTTATGGTGATTGATATTTTAAACTTTTGCATCTATACGAAAAACAAAGCTGAGACAATGTTTAGTTTCACTATAAATGTAAAGCGGCTTTTGTTTTGTTTGGGGAACGTTAATGCTGGCAAATGGGTCTTTCTTTGTTGTAACTATAGGAATTAGCCAGCGTAAACCAAATAAAGGCCAGGGGCTTATGGCTCTGTAAGCCCTGCACAAAATCTTTCAGTTCATTTTGTTTTGCTGTCGGTTAAAATACATTTGGAAAGTAAATTCTCCAAAGATCACTGTGTACAAACTAGGCGTGAAAAATGGGTGTTAGTGAATGTAATGGGTAGCCACCGATCATCATGTAAACAAAGTGATAGAATTCACATATAGACAATGCAAATCCCCAGCTTCTGAGTGCAAACATTACGAAGCATTGTCAGAGCCAGGAGCACAGCAAATGGATTAGATGATAAATTCTTGGAATAAGTCCATGTCGAGAATAGGTAAACATGTTGTTTTATCCTGGTTTTAAAAGGATTGGCAGAATGTATTCTATGTGCAACATAATTCTCTCACTATAAATGAAATTATATTCTACAAAAGTAGAATTTATAGATGGATATTGATATAATTCCCTACGAGTACACAAAAAGACTCTTATATAGTCCGAAGGTATCTCTGCCATTCTGCCAAAGCTTGCAGAGATAGCTATCTCCATGAATTGGTCAGTATCAGTGACACATCTTTTATTGGGTCCTGGAATATATCTATCTGTTTTATTGAGTCCTTGGACATACCTATCTCTTTTATTGGGTCGTTGGACATACCTATCTCTTTTATTGGATCCTGGGACATACCTATCTCTTTTATTGGGTCCTGGAATATATCTATCTCTTTTATTGTGTCCTTGGACATACCTATCTCTTTTATTGGATCCTGGGACATACCTATCTCTTTTATTGGGTCCTGGAATATATCTATCTCTTCTATTGGATCCTGGGACATACCTATATCTTTTATTGGATCCTGGGACATATTGGATCCTTGGACATACCTATCTTTTTTATTGGATCCTGGGACGTACCTATCTCTTTTATTGGATCCTGGGAGATACCTATCTTTTTTATTGGGTCCTTGTACATACCTATCTCTTTTATTGGGTCCTGGGACATATTGGATCCTTGGACATACCTATCTTTTTTATTGGATCCTGGGACATACCTATCTCTTTTATTGGATCCTGGGACATACCTATCTTTTTTATTGGGTCCTTGTACATACCTATCTGTTTTATTGGATTCTGGGACATACCTATCTCTTCTATTGGATCCTGGCACCTACCTATCTCTTTTATTGGATCCTGGCACATACCTATCTCTTTTATTGGGTCCTTGGACATAGAGATAGGTCATTGGACATACCTATCTCTTTTATTGGATCATGGGACATACCTATCTCCTTTATTGGGTCCTTGGACATACCTATCTCTTTTATTGGATCCTGGGACATACCTCTCTCTTTTATTGGGTCCTGGGACATATTGGATCCTTGGACATACCTCTCTCTTTTATTGAGTCCTGGGACATACCTATCTCTTTTATTGGATCATGGGACATACCTATCTCTTTTATTGGGTCCTGGGACACACCTATCTTTTTTATTGGGTCCTTGGACATACCTATCTGTTTTATTGGGTCCTGGGACATACCTATCTCTTCTATTGGATCCTGGCACATACCTATCTCTTTTATTGGATCCTGGCACATACCTATGTCTTTTATTGGGTCATTGGACATACCTATCTCTTTTATTGGGTCCTGGGACATACCTATCTCTTCTATTGGATCCTGGGACATACCTATCTCTTTTATTGGGTCCTGGAGCATACTTATCTCTTTTATTGGGTCATTGGACATACCTATCTCTTTTATTGGATCATGGGACATACCTATCTCCTTTATTGGGTCCTTGGACATACCTATTTCTTTTATTGGATCATGGGACATACCTATCTCTTTTATTGGGTCCTCGAACATACCTACCTCTTTTATTGGATCCTGGGACATACGTATCTCTTTTATTGGGTCCTGGGACATACTATCTTTTTTATTGGATCCTTGGACATACCTATCTCTTTTATTGTGTCCTTGGACATTCCTATCTCTTTTATTGTGTCCTTGGACATACCTATCTCTTTTATTCGCTCCTGGGACATACCTATATCTTTTATTGGGTCCTGGGACATACCTATCTACCTTATTGGATCCTGGGACATACCTATATCTTTTATTGGATCCTGGGACATACCTATCTCTTTTATTGGGTTCTGGAGCGTACCTATCTCTTTATATTGGGTCCTGGAGCATACCTATCTCTTTATATTGGGTCCTGGGACATACCTATCTCTTTTATTGGGTCCTGGGACATACCTATCTCTTTTATTGGGTTCTGGAGCGTACCTATCTCTTTATATTGGGTCCTGGAACATACCTATCTCTTTTATTGATTCCTGGGACATACCTATCTCTTTTATTGGATCCTGGGACATACCTCTCTCTTTTATTGGGTCCTGGGACATATTGGATCCTTGGACATACCTCTCTCTTTTATTGAGTCCTGGGACATACCTATCTCTTTTATTGGATCATGGGACATACCTATCTCTTTTATTGGGTCCTGGGACACACCTATCTTTTTTATTGGGTCCTTGGACATACCTATCTCTTCTATTGGATCCTGGCACATACCTATCTCTTTTATTGGATCCTGGCACATACCTATGTCTTTTATTGGGTCATTGGACATACCTATCTCTTTTATTGGGTCCTGGGACATACCTATCTCTTCTATTGGATCCTGGGACATACCTATCTCTTTTATTGGGTCCTGGAGCATACTTATCTCTTTTATTGGGTCATTGGACATACCTATCTCTTTTATTGGATCATGGGACATACCTATCTCTTTTATTGGGTCCTTGGACATACCTATCTCTTTTATTCGGTCCTTGGACATACCTATCTCTTTTATTGGATCCTGGGACATACCTATCTCTTTTATTGGGTCCTTGGACATACCTATCTCTTTTATTGGATCATGGGACATACCTATCTCTTTTATTGGGTCCTCGAACATACCTACCTCTTTTATTGGATCTTGGGACATACGTATCTCTTTTATTGGGTCCTGGGACATACTATCTTTTTTATTGGATCCTGGAACATACCTATCTCTTTTATTGGATCCTTGGACATACCTATCTCTTTTATTGTGTCCTTGGACATTCCTATCTCTTTTATTGTGTCCTTGGACATACCTATCTCTTTTATTCGCTCCTGGGACATACCTATATCTTTTATTGGGTCCTGGGACATACCTATATCTTTTATTGGATCCTGGGACATACCTATATCTTTTATTGGGTCCTGGGACATACCTATCTCTTTTATTGGGTCCTGGAGCATACCTATCTCTTTATATTGGGTCCTGGGACATACCTATCTCTTTTATTGGGTCCTGGGACATACCTATCTCTTTTATTGGGTTCTGGAGCGTACCTATCTCTTTATATTGGGTCCTGGAATATACCTATCTCTTTTATTGATTCCTGGGACATACCTATCTCTTTTATTGGGTCCTGGGACATACCTATCTCTTTTATTGGGTTCTGGAGCGTACCTATCTCTTTATATTGGGTCCTGGAGCATACCTATCTCTTTATATTGGGTTCCTGGGACATACCTATCTCTTTTATTGGGTCCTGGGACATACCTATCTCTTTTATTGGGTTCTGGAGCGTACCTATCTCTCTGGACATACCTATCTCTTTTATTGGGTCCTGGAGCATACCTATCTCTTTATATTGGGTCCTGGGACATACCTATCTCTTTTATTGGGTCCTGGGACATACCTATCTCTTTTATTGGGTTCTGGAGCGTACCTATCTCTTTATATTGGGTCCTGGAACATACCTATCTCTTTTATTGGGTCCTGGGACATACCTACCTCTTTTATTGGATCCTGGGACATACGTATCTCTTTTATTGGGTCCTGGGACATACTATCTTTTTTATTGGATCCTTGGACATACCTATCTCTTTTATTGTGTCCTTGGACATTCCTATCTCTTTTATTGTGTCCTTGGACATACCTATCTCTTTTATTCGCTCCTGGGACATACCTATATCTTTTATTGGGTCCTGGGACATACCTATCTACCTTATTGGATCCTGGGACATACCTATATCTTTTATTGGATCCTGGGACATACCTATCTCTTTTATTGGGTTCTGGAGCGTACCTATCTCTTTATATTGGGTCCTGGAGCATACCTATCTCTTTATATTGGGTCATGGGACATACCTATCTCTTTTATTGGGTCCTGGGACATACCTATCTCTTTTATTGGGTTCTGGAGCGTACCTATCTCTTTATATTGGGTCCTGGAACATACCTATCTCTTTTATTGATTCCTGGGACATACCTATCTCTTTTATTGGATCCTGGGACATACCTCTCTCTTTTATTGGGTCCTGGGACATATTGGTTCCTTGGACATACCTCTCTCTTTTATTGAGTCCTGGGACATACCTATCTCTTTTATTGGATCATGGGACATACCTATCTCTTTTATTGGGTCCTGGGACACACCTATCTTTTTTATTGGGTCCTTGGACATACCTATCTCTTCTATTGGATCCTGGCACATACCTATCTCTTTTATTGGATCCTGGCACATACCTATGTCTTTTATTGGGTCATTGGACATACCTATCTCTTTTATTGGGTCCTGGGACATACCTATCTCTTCTATTGGATCCTGGGACATACCTATCTCTTTTATTGGGTCCTGGAGCATACTTATCTCTTTTATTGGGTCATTGGACATACCTATCTCTTTTATTGGATCATGGGACATACCTATCTCTTTTATTGGGTCCTTGGACATACCTATCTCTTTTATTCGGTCCTTGGACATACCTATCTCTTTTATTGGATCCTGGGACATACCTATCTCTTTTATTGGGTCCTTGGACATACCTATCTCTTTTATTGGATCATGGGACATACCTATCTCTTTTATTGGGTCCTCGAACATACCTACCTCTTTTATTGGATCTTGGGACATACGTATCTCTTTTATTGGGTCCTGGGACATACTATCTTTTTTATTGGATCCTGGAACATACCTATCTCTTTTATTGGATCCTTGGACATACCTATCTCTTTTATTGTGTCCTTGGACATTCCTATCTCTTTTATTGTGTCCTTGGACATACCTATCTCTTTTATTCGCTCCTGGGACATACCTATATCTTTTATTGGGTCCTGGGACATACCTATATCTTTTATTGGATCCTGGGACATACCTATATCTTTTATTGGGTCCTGGGACATACCTATCTCTTTTATTGGGTCCTGGAGCATACCTATCTCTTTATATTGGGTCCTGGGACATACCTATCTCTTTTATTGGGTCCTGGGACATACCTATCTCTTTTATTGGGTTCTGGAGCGTACCTATCTCTTTATATTGGGTCCTGGAGCATACCTATCTCTTTATATTGGGTCCTGGGACATACCTATCTCTTTTATTGGGTCCTGGGACATACCTATCTCTTTTATTGGGTTCTG
The DNA here is from genome assembly GCA_933207985.1 of Pelobates cultripes. Taxonomy (NCBI): domain Eukaryota; kingdom Metazoa; phylum Chordata; class Amphibia; order Anura; family Pelobatidae; genus Pelobates; species Pelobates cultripes. The sequence continues at coordinate 362,179,346 of OW240913.1, read as the reverse complement.
GAGCGTACCTATCTCTTTATATTGGGTCCTGGAGCATACCTATCTCTTATATATTGGGTCCTGGGACATACCTATCTCTTTTATTGGGTCTGGGACATACCTATCTCTTTTATTGGGTTCTGGGCGTACCTATCTCTTTATACCTGGAACATACCTATCTCTTTATTGGGTTCTGGAGCGTACCTATCTCTTTATATTGGGTCCTGGAGCATACCTATCTCTTTATATTGGGTCCTGGGACATACCTATCTCTTTTATTGGGTCCTGGGACATACCTATCTCTTTTATTGGGTTCTGGAGCGTACCTATCTCTTTATATTGGGTCCTGGAACATACCTATCTCTTTTATTGATTCCTGGGACATACCTATCTCTTTTATTGGATCCTGGGACATACCTCTCTCTTTTATTGGGTCCTGGGACATATTGGATCCTTGGACATACCTCTCTCTTTTATTGAGTCCTGGGACATACCTATCTCTTTTATTGGATCATGGGACATACCTATCTCTTTTATTGGGTCCTGGGACACACCTATCTTTTTTATTGGGTCCTTGGACATACCTATCTGTTTTATTGGGTCCTGGGACATACCTATCTCTTCTATTGGATCCTGGCACATACCTATCTCTTTTATTGGATCCTGGCACATACCTATGTCTTTTATTGGGTCATTGGACATACCTATCTCTTCTATTGGATCCTGGGACATACCTATCTCTTTTATTGGGTCCTGGAGCATACTTATCTCTTTTATTGGGTCATTGGACATACCTATCTCTTTTATTGGATCATGGGACATACCTATCTCTTTTATTGGGTCCTTGGACATACCTATCTCTTTTATTCGGTCCTTGGACATACCTATCTCTTTTATTGGATCCTGGGACATACCTATCTCTTTTATTGGGTCCTTGGACATACCTATTTCTTTTATTGGATCATGGGACATACCTATCTCTTTTATTGGGTTCTGGAGCGTACCTATCTCTTTATATTGGGTCCTGGAGCATACCTATCTCTTTATATTGGGTCCTGGGACATACCTATCTCTTTTATTGGGTCCTGGGACATACCTATCTCTTTTATTGGGTTCTGGAGCGTACCTATCTCTTTATATTGGGTCCTGGAGCATACCTATCTCTTTATATTGGGTCCTGGGACATACCTATCTCTTTTATTGGGTCCTGGGACATACCTATCTCTTTTATTGGGTTCTGGAGCGTACCTATCTCTTTATATTGGGTCCTGGAATATACCTATCTCTTTTATTGATTCCTGGGACATACCTATCTCTTTTATTGGGTCCTGGGACATACCTATCTCTTTTATTGGGTTCTGGAGCGTACCTATCTCTTTATATTGGGTCCTGGAGCATACCTATCTCTTTATATTGGGTTCTGGGACATACCTATCTCTTTTATTGGTTCCTGGGACATACCTATCTCTTTTATTGGGTTCTGGAGCGTACCTATCTCTTTATATTGGGTCCTGGAGCATACCTATCTCTTTATATTGGGTCCTGGGACATACCTATCTCTTTTATTGGGTCCTGGGACATACCTATCTCTTTTATTGGGTTCTGGAGCGTACCTATCTCTTTATATTGGGTCCTGGAACATACCTATCTCTTTTATTGGGTTTTGTGACATACCCATATCTTCTATTGGATCTGGGCGTGGGTATTGATGTTTAATAACAAAAAACTAGAGCGCCACTCCAACTATTAATTAACCTTTAGATATACCGTCCACCTATCTTATATAGCCTAGTAGGTTCATTATAAAGAGAAGTGAGTATCCTAAAAAATGTCTTATTCATTAGAGACTGACCCTGTGGATAGATCCTAATCAGGTAGGGAAACAATCTAACTTAAGAAACATGTTTGGATTTCTAACGTTAGCGTGTTCCTTTAACAACCAATGGATGACAGGTATGACGTAATGTAAGCCAGGGCCGGCTTGTTACACTAGTTTTTTGTTTACATTGTTAATTGCATCATTGAAATTCCTGCTGATTGTTTGATTTATTTAGTAAAATTCAGTAAAAATAACTGAACAGTAAAATTAGCCGAGTTAGGGATTTTTTTCACGCTATTTTCGCAATTACCACTTTTCTTGTCATTTTTTCACACCCCCAGGTTGAGCAAATAATACCGAAACAATACCGTAATGAGAACAATATAATCTAATTGCTATGTGGCACTAGCTAAGCCGTAGGTTTGAACATCAATACATATTGCACGCACAGTTAACCTAACGCTTTGTACACAGTTATCTGTCTGAAGTTCTAAAGTTCACTTACTTTGTGCACCTGTCACATACAGCAGATATTTAATAATCCACACAAAGGATTGTCTTGATGACTCAGCTATTTGCTTTCACCATGTTTTCTTCATGGATATAAATATCCCGAATTCAAACACCATGTCTCTTAAAGGAATACTCCAGGCACCATAATCATTTCTTCTCAATAAAGTTGTTATGGTGACTGGAGGTCCTGGCTGTGTCTTTTCATAAGGGGTTAAACTGTTTATGACCAGTCTGACACCATGTAGAACCGTGTTCCTAAAGGCACCCCTCCTCAAGGCCTCCCTGCCCCCTACGCCAATTTCAATACAGAAACTGTGGAACCCATGATGCTCCCAGCCTATTTCTGGTTTCTCATTGAGAAAATATACACTTACAGTAAACTAATATTACTAATTATATTGCATTTTTTTAAAAACTATTTGGGTATTTAGAAAATGAGTTCTGTACAACATACCCCCCAAATGTCCCTATTTAGGAGGGACAGTCCTTATTTTAGGCCCTAAACCCTCTGTCCTTTTTTTCTCTCCTAGGGGCTCCATTGTTCGTGTGACTGAGTGTATAACAGAGCTCCACAGCAATAATGCTCCGCAGTAGTAATACTCCCAGTAATGTGTCTGAGTGTATATCAGAGCTTCACAGCAATAATACACCCAGTAATGTGTCTGAGCGTATAACAGAGCTCCACAGCAATAACACTTCCAGTAATGTGTCTGAGTGTATAACAGAGCTCCACAGCAATAATACTCCCAGTAATGTGTCTGAGTGTATAACAGAACTCCACTGCAATAACATTTCCAGTAATGTGTCTGAGTGTATAACAGAGCTCCACAATAATAATACTCCCAGTAATGTGTCTGTGTATAACAGAGCTCCACAGCAATAATACTCCCAGTAACGTGTCTGAGTGTATAACAGAGCTCCACAGCAATAACACTTCCAGTAATGTGTCTGAGTGTATAACAGAGCTCCACAGCAATAATACTCCCAGTAATGTGTCTGGGTGTATAACAGAGCTCCACAGCAATAACACTTCCAGTAATGTGTCTGAGTGTATAACAGAGCTCCACAATAATAATACTCCCAGTAATGTGTCTGTGTATAACAGAGCTCCACAGTAATAATACTCCCAGTAACGTGTCTGAGTGTATAACAGAGCTCCACAGCAATAACACTTCCAGTAATGTGTCTGAGTGTATAACAGAGCTCCACAGCAATAATACTTCCAGTAATGTGTCTGAGTGTATAACAGAGCTCCACAGCAATAATACTCCCAGTAATGTGTCTGAGTGTATAACAGAGCTACACAGCAATAATACTTCCAGTAATGTGTCTGAGTGTATAACAGAGCTCCACAGCAATAATACTCCCAGTAACATGTCTGAGTGTATAACAGAGCTCCACAGCAATAACACTTCCAGTAATGTGTCTGAGTGTATAACAGAGCTCCACAGCAATAACACTTCCAGTAATGTGTCTGAGTGTATAACAGAGCTCCACAGCAATAATACTCCCAGTAATGTGTCTGAGTGTATAACAGAGCTCCACAGCAATAATACTTCCAGTAATGTGTCTGAGTGTATAACAGAGCTCCACAGCAATAATACTTCCAGTAATGTGTCTGAGTGTATAACAGAGCTCCACAGCAATAATACTCCCAGTAATGTGTCTGAGTGTATAACAGAGCCCCACAGCAATAATACTCCCAGTAATGTGTCTGAGTGTATAACAGCTCCACAGCAATAATACTCCCAGTAATGTGTCTGAGTGTATAACAGAGCTCCACAGTAATAATACTCCCAGTAATGTGTCTGAGTGTATAACAGAGCTCCACAGTAATATTACTACCAGTAATGTGTCTTTAAACTACAATAAAAGTGTTTAGAAATCAGTCTGTGTAAATAAGATACACTTTTCTAGTTCCTAGTTATGTTTTAGTTGTATAAATTCTTATACTGTACAACTAAAATTTCTCAGAACACCCCTGGCCACACCCTGCTCACACCCCTAAAATTAAAGAGCCTCCTTAGTCTATTTGAAATATTGTGAGGTATGTTAAGCAAACAGAGCTATTGTTACAAAAAAAAAACATTTAGTTCAGAAGAATTGTTGTCCGTGAAAGTTAAGCCAACATGTTATTAGACATTGTGTTATGGGGATTGCCCCCACGCTTAACGGGCACCTGTCATGCCCCAAACAAATTATGCTCATTAGATTGAGCATAAGATTCTACTTAAACATTGTGCTGCAGTTTTGCTAGAAAATGTATAGATTAGGTGAAAACCTATTTACAAATATTTTTTTATTCCTAGCTGTCAATAAATGCATTGGTTTTGTGCTGTGGTTGCTATGGAAACTCCCTAGCTTCTAGCACCGACTAGGGAGTATAGGAATGGAGTGATGTGACGTAATTCGGTTAGGAATCACGCACGCTGCCATTGACAGGATTTGCCCTGCTTGGTGATGCATCCCAGGCCGGGCAAAACAAAAAAGGTTTTGGGAGGAGCACAGGCAGTGCGTAGGACAGCCGGGAGGTGGGTGTTACAGGAGGCATAACTCTCACAAAGGGGCGTTAGAATTGAGGAAAAGGGAGAAAATCTTTATATTTTTATATCTTTGTGATATATGGTGTTTTCAATGCACATGGGAACATTTTAAGGTAAGTTCATTTTTTTATAACAAGTTCTGAATTTTCATGCTTTACCCCTTGAAGGATCAAACTATAATCCAAAATATGAAAAATCCACTATCTTCAGCTGCAAAAGAAAATAAATGAAACATTTTTTTTTAAAATTAATGTTGGTCATTTATGCCCTAAAATATTCAGAGAGGAACCAATATTATTATACTGACTCCCTGCCTGCCTCCCCTCCGCCCCCCCCCCCAACCCATCAAATCTAACATGGCCACAAAACATTGGATAGGTTTAATTTTTCCATCTCAGTTCCTTGCGTGATAACAGAGTAATAGGTTCTGTATGCAAAAATGTCATCTTGATAGAATGTGACCATAAATTTCCCCCACCCTCGGGGTCCCCCTCCCGCCAGGCTCTGGGGAGAGGAAGGCGTTAAACACTTACCTTTCTCCAGGGCTGGGCAGGGAGCTTTCCTCCTCCTCTCCTTCTTCCTAGCGATGTCATCGGTGTCGATGTCAGTGAGACAGCCACTGGAGGCTTTAAAGGCTGGATTAACCCTCAGTGTAAACATAGCAGTTAATCCTATCTGGACCTGGCACCCAGACCACTTCATTAAGCTGAAGTGGTCTGGGTGCCTATAGTGGTCCTTTAATCTGCAGCTCTGTGTATAAATCTAACATGGCCACAAAACATTGGATAGGTTTAATTTTTCCATCTCAGTTCCTTGCGTGATAACAGAGTAATAGGTTCTGTATGCAAAAATGTCATCTTGATAGAATGTGACCATAAATTTCATAACAAATACGCCAATTCAAAATGGTGATAACAGTAATAAAAATGAACGATCAAATAAAATGCCTATTCCTCTATAAAAATGTTTCACGTCCTAACTACCAATCATTCGTTACCAAGACTTTTCAATGTCTCATATTTGTAATGGCCGAAAGTGTAGGATTACTCCGAGCACCATCACCACTTCAGTGATTTCAAGTGGTCGTGGTGCCTGGAGTCTGCATGTGCAGCATTTGGCCCAGCAGGGGCCTAAATGAGAGGCCACATCATTACTAAATTGTTTACACCATTACTGGGAAACCGAGTCAGGGTACTTCTGGCACCATAAACACTACAGTGGACCGTTGTAGTTACGATGCTTTAATTAACCCTTTAAGGCTGTCTGAGTATTGCTGAGTATTGCTGAAATTAAAGTCAACAAATAAAGTCATTCAGAGTGAATCACTAGACCAGGAAGTTCAGGAATTGACCAAGGAGGCTTCAAATTATAGGCCACACTATCTGAATTAAAATGATTCTCGATTTTTATCCCTTAGCTTGATTTTTTTAACCTAATTGCAATTTCCTACTTTCCAATCAAACACATATAGTCATGGCAGCTTCCGATAAACACAGTGCACAGCTTACTCTGTGTCCCTGTCACCTGTCACTCAGCGTCAGTACAGACAAGAAGCACCAATTAAACAGCATGGGATGGCCACCTTCTGCTGGGGAATGACCAGTCGCACAAAGGAGTGTCACCTCATCCCGATCACTGTTATCATCTTCTGCCAGTTACTGGCCTTAAAACACACCTTGCAGAATTCCAGCTGAGGCAAAATACACTGTGTGGAGTATAACACTGTAGCAGGTATAATCTGCCAGCACATCTTTTATTCAATGGATACACATTGTACCTCTTGTCGGTATTTTTATTCTTGTACAAAGATTTAGCAAATCCTTATTCATTATTTTCTATCTGCTTTCTTGGAAGCGTTGCAACATTAGTTAAATTGTATTTTTGTGCCGATACGCTCAAATAAACGCACTGCGCAGAGAATATAAAATAAATTTCATCCTATTATTTATGCAATGCGTAACATATCGATTATTTGAATCAATTATTAAAATTGTGCACCTTGCAAATCAAAGCACATAGTTGTCCATCATAGTTCTACACTTCCTATAAACTGCACTTCCATTACAATGAATTCTCACTATGAAATAAAATCACAGTTTTTATTTGTATTTTTATAATTCTAGAATGATTATTTCTATTCATGTTTATTATAACACTTTCCCAAAACAGTAATTTCATAAATGGCTCAAAATAAAACAAATATGATGACTGTACAAACATTAATAACTAGAAATACTCCCCAGCTCAGCTAGAGTGAAACCTTGGTTATTTTACAGTACATTTTACATTTGGGTTTTTAATTCACTATAGTTTAGTGCAGGGGTAGGCAACCTTTTTATAGTAGTATTGTGGTTGTGGATGATATGTCACTTTGTGTGTTTGGTGGTGTGTATGTGTGGCGCTGCTTGAGGTATTGCATGTGAGAGGCTGCTTGAGGATTTGTGTGCATGTGGATTGTTAGTGGTGGTATGCTTGTGGGAAGTGTATGTGTGTTTGGCTGTGTTATTGTATATGACGGAGAGGCTTAAAGGAGCACTATGGTGCCAGGAAAACATACTCGTTTTCCTGGCACTATAGTGCCCTGAGGGTGCCCCCACCCTCGGGTTCCCCCTCCCGCCAGGCTCTGGGGAGAGGAAGGCGTTAAACACTTACCTTTCTCCAGGGCTGGGCAGGGAGCTTTCCTCCTCCTCTCCTTCTTCCTAGCGATGTCATCGGTGTCGATGTCAGTGAGACAGCCACTGGAGGCTTTAAAGGCTGGATTAACCCTCAGTGTAAACATAGCAGTTAATCCTATCTGGACCTGGCACCCAGACCACTTCATTAAGCTGAAGTGGTCTGGGTGCCTATAGTGGTCCTTTAATCTGCAGCTCTGTGTATATCTAGCAGTGTGGGTTCCTTCCCTTCGGTTCTGAGCTGAGCGGGTTGGCTAGGTACAGGTTAAGTGTAGGAGCAGCAATAGCTGCTCTGGGTTGCTCTACTTCTGTTCAGAGTCTCATTCACAAGTACTGGGAGGAAATGATTTGAGATTACTTCCTCTGAGTGGTGCAATGCGTAAACTGAGTATATTCTGTCACCACCTGCAATCACCGCTCGGTTTGCCCTAGCAGGTATCTGAAGCCCCACTGGGACTCCTGATAGACCAGAGCCTGTTTGTCTCTGGCATCATTGAGACATTTCGAGTGCCATGCATGGCACACATGCCGTAGGTTGCTGACCCCTGGTTTAGTGTTTATCACCAACAATATGTAAAACTTCCCTTCAGAGACTAATGGAATCGCAGAAACAGTTTCACAAATTACCAGCTTCCACAATTCAGTGAAGACATCACTGTGATTGTGACAACATTTTCTATATACCACTACTTTCTGTAGTGAGCAATCATGAAAGTATAGCTTTTTTTTAATGCTGTCACAAATATCAAACCCAATTTGAAACCCAATTTCATTTTACACACGATGGACTGCATTTATAAATAGCAATTCTGAGTAAAAGTGCTAAATGAGCAACAATCAGGATATGAAACAATAACTTGCCGGAGTTTCGATTCTGAATTGCCCTTACGAGTGGGATCAGTCTGATATGCCATGGAACTGGTTCTCTCTGTAATGGCACGAATGAGCAAAAACTATATTGAGACTTTAGCTGGGATATACCGAAGGGCAAGCTTCTGAATTTCTCTAAGCTTTTGTCCGTTCTTAAAGTTATCATAGCCTTTGTTTTTGTTGCAATAAGTTAAAGAAACACTACATTTAAAAATAAATATTATTTATAAATTCCCTGCAATGCCTTCAAATGAGAAGTACTAAGTGTATTCGGCACTGAATGTGAACATGTTAAAGAAATCTTAGGTCTTGAGAAAGAAGTGCCACTAGTGGCTGGCTGTCTGTCTGACAGCCAATAGATATGAACAAAATGAAAAAAGGAGACTTTTAAAGCAGAGCAGCTTTTGTAAAATTTAAAATCAATGTATTTCTTGTTCAGGACATTCGGCTGAGACACAGCAAGGAAATTAGGACAGACTGGAGGCGTCAACGTATTTTGTGCCTCAGCAGCACATCATCAGAGACAGCTATTCGAGGCTTGTTCTAAACAAACTGTAAATAGAGAAAAGGGACATTATCTAATTCACTAAAACCACTACAATAAATTCCAGGACTATGCTTCATATATATGTAACATTTATAATACTAATCACTGTATAATACTTTGCTTTAAAAGTTTATAGCGACCAAATGAGGCACGTTTGCTCTCAGATATGGAAGAGCATTACTGGATGTTCTCCAGAAATTCACTCATTCAGTAAAATAATAAAAAAATAAATATATTCATGTAATTTCCCTCTGTTTTGTATTGCTTACATTTGCTTATGTAAATATTTATATTTCTGGATAGAAGTTTAATCTATTATTAATATTGATATATATATATACGTTGATTTTTCCCCACCATTGCATATTTGATTAGAGCCAAGTAAACAAGGTAGAGAGCTTATGTGCCGCTCACGGGTCACCTTGAGAAATAATTAATTGACAGCCATTTTCCTATTACAGTCATAAATAAATAAATAGATTTATTCTGTTTACATAGGTCACAGATTCAGGTGCGCCTTGTGAGTTTCATATTCATAATGCCGTGTTCACAAGCATAATAAATTACTGTAGCAGAGGAAAATAAATCATTAATTGGTTTGGAGAAGAAGCATTATGCTTTGCAAATGTGTTTCATTATAACTTGATTGCAGTGGTCCGATTTAGAGGGCTGGACAATTTAGGTATAATATCTGGGGAGAAACTTTCCATAGGATCTGAAAAGGTTCTCAATATTAATATAATCTACTAATATTAATATAATCTGGGGGTAGATTTGTCAATATATATATATAGGTTTGATATCTCTGCGCACTGATTTATTAGCAAATAAGGATCACACAAATGCACAGCAGAACTTACAATTAGAAAACATTTCTGTCCAACGTCAGATGTGCCCATAGCTTAATGAGACAAATAGTCTTATTTACATTATTCTGGTAGCAAATAGCTGCCATGTTTATTGACAGCAAGTGCTGTTATTAACAATATTAGTCACCTGGGACAATCCTGGGTAGATCTGCAATATTAAAGGAATATGCTCAAACTGAAATGACAGCTTATTAAATAAAAATAGCTCGTTTTATACAAGCAGTTGAATGTACATTATCTGTGCATTATTCATGTGTATAGTCCTTCGAGGAGAATGTCCTTTACACAGACTAATCAAAAGTAGAACTTTTTGGCAAATCAAAAACACTATGTTTAAAAAAGGAATACAAGAAGTTTTCAAAGACAAAGAAATTCTACCATGAGATGGAGGAGGCTCATTGATGGTGTTGCTTTTCTGCCCTTGGCACTGGGTGCCTGGCATCTGTGCAGGTTATAGTGAAGGATGACGTGAAATCTGAAGACTAAAGTGCCACGTACTGCCCAGTGTCACAAAATTGTGTCTGAGTTGCATTTCACAGGTCCACCAGCAACAAATGACCTGAAACAAACCTCAATAAGCTCCCAAGAATGGATGAGAAGACAGCATTGGACCATTCTGAAGTAGCCTTCTCGGAGTCCAGATCTGATTCTCATCAAACATCTGTGAAAAGAGCTAGAACTCACAGTTTCTAAAAGGCCCCCATCAAACCTGAGACAACTGGAGCAGTTTATACAAGAAAAGTAAACCAATAGCCCAGTTTAAAAGTACAGAAATCTTAAGAAATGAAGTGTTTGATTGCAGTTATTGTCTCCAAAATCTGTGCTACACAATATTAGGTTAAGAGTAGACATAATTTTGTCCATGCCATTCTCTTTTATTTTCCTCATTGAAATAATTAATAGGTGAAGTCGTAAATCAAAAGTGAGGTTTCTGTTCTATTTCGTTTGTAATGACGAATGGTTGATACCAAATACTTTTGTCATATTTACTTAGTGCAGAGAAAATTGTGTTTTTTTTTCTTAAAAAACTGAAAGAGCCACCAGCCACATCTGTTTGATAGTGAAAGGTACCATCTAATGTCTCATACCAGATCGCACCACACGATATTCTGCAAAGGGTTAAAAAAAAACTATTATTATCTAAGTATACGTGAAGGGTTGATTTTTCCTAAATTTTATGCTAGATGTCCATCATAGTTTTAAAAGAAACTGTACACCTATTTCTTTTCTTTTGAAATTAACACATCTGTGAAGGGGTTAAAACTGGCATTATATTGCATAAACCTGAACATTGTTCCGGGACACAAAACTCCCTGTTTACGGTGAATTTTACATTTCTTTATATGCAATAATCTCTGGGGGACACGCTACTAATGTAATGCGTTACTCTATATTTCCTCTCGGGCCGTAGGCTGCAAATGACATTAAAAGGAACTTAATCTCTAATGTATACTTGAAAATGAGATTAGGAGGATTAATGCACTGTAAAATGAGCCACACATTTCAATTTTGTGTGTGTTTTTAAGCATGAATCAGTGACATATATATTTTATTGTCATTTCAGTTTTTAATGGACTTTGGGATGGAGTTGATAGTGTGTAACATGGTTAATTTATTTTAAGGTGGAATGTGTTTTTATGGATTATAAAAGAGTTTGGCTTTTTGAATCCATTATATTTGACCCTTTGAATACCAGAGGATAAAGCAATACGAATATTCTAATGTTAAAAATAATCTGCTACCATGGTCGTGGTGAAAGTCCTTTTTATTTTCACCAGCGTATGAACAAATGCCTTATACCCATTGCACTATGGGTGGCAGTAAATTGACTTTTTTCTATAATACCACACGTTGCAAGTATCATGTGTCCATGTTAACACATGTGTATGCAGATTAGCTTGCCAAATTCAAGGAGTCATGGGACATTTCTAATTTGCATACGTTTCCAGGAGAGGGGATATCAGTCAAAATATGTAAACGCATATAATTTCAGTTAACAGCTGGAGAGGACAGCAAATTATGATACTGTGTTGTACTGTCCATAAATTATAAATGTGATAAATAATTAAATATTTATACAGCTGAAAATTGCAATTAATCATTAATTTACATGGCACAAGAGGCTTGATATTGTAACCAATCGACTTCTTTGCAAACACAGTATTATTCAAACAGTACGCTGAATTAAAATGTGCTGCTTTGAAAGCACTAATTATCCTTAATAAGTATTTTATTATTGCGCATTGTTACAAAATTAACATGTGTTCTTTATTACAGTCACGGTGAAATCCTTTCTTTTCAAAATGATGACTTTTTATAAACTATGATATTTATTTTGCCCTCTCCCTATTCTATTTCCAAAATTATTGAGATGCAAAAAAAAGTATTTTAAGCTTTTCCGTGGGCAGGCAAAAAAAAAAAAAAAAACTATCGTGGCAATCAAAAAACTCTGCAGACACAGCAATGATGGAGGGGTAAACCTCCCCGGTGTTTCTCTATATTATAAGATAGCATTAGTTGCCCCTATTATCTCATGACAAGTGCACCGTCCCCGGGGCTGTTGCCTTGAGGCCCCACAAGCATAGGGGCCTCATAGGCTTGCCAACATTTCAGTAAATTATTCTGGGAGAACCTTCAAACCCTCTTTATTAAAACGTTCAGGTGGACTAACCACCTCAGTATTAGCTGTTATCTGAACATGCGATCTTGCTGTTTTGAATACATACCGTGTCCTGGTACTAAATGTACATAACCAACACAAAATCATCACACATCATTTTTTGAAGCCATAAAGCTATAGTAAAGTTCTTCTGATATTTTTAACAGTCCATTTCAGTCGCTCATGTTATATTGTCCAAACATGGCATAAATTAATCTCTGAGGTACAGCATGTTTTTTAATATTCAAACACTGATTTTGTTGGAGGTACCAATAAATATGATCTTCATTTTATCGATAATTTACATTTTCATTCCTGTGGGTGGTTGTGTAGGCCGGGCCCCCATGGGCCTATAATGCTGTTAAGACGGCCATGACAGTCCCCACTCATCAGTCGGTGTTCATATAGTACAATAAACTTAAAGGCTTGGCTCTTCCTGCGTACTATTAGATCTCCCATCCATTTAGAGATTCTTTCCACTATAAGTGCCGTGATTACATTTTGGATTATAATCACTAACTCCCCTTATCCCACAGCCCTTTCTCTAAAGCATCACTTATCTTGGTTTTGCAATGAATCGTTCCGTGTTTTAATGTTTCCCCTCAGGTTATGCCTGGTGTAAAATCCTTTTACATTGTATATCACAACACTCCTAACTTGTTGCACTTTCTTTCTGCTCTAAATCAATATTTCTTTGGCCAAATTCAGTGTATTATAGTTACCTACAAATCTCCCATCAGATCTTCTCTTCATTTCCTGTCACCCATTTTGAACTGATGTGTTAGGGTAAAATTCCATTAGAAGCTCACCAATAACTATGTGGCAAGCTGTGTACTGTGCACATTCCAGATAAGGATCTTTCGCAAGTTCATGGAGCAACGTTTTAGGTTCTCCCATTTCTGCTAATAACTGGAAATGTATTTTTTCAAGTTAACTTTAAGTTCTCTTACTTGCCTTGTTCAACTTCACTGGAAATTGATCTATAACTGGTAATGGTTCCTTCTAAACTAGAAAACATGAATTCAAGTTTGTCCTCCACGCTTTCCAAACACGCTCAATGTACCACATATGGTGGTCTGGTACAGCTTAGCTCGCTTTCGGAAGAGTGTCAACGCCTTAATTATCTCCTCTTTGTTCGCTTTTATTGTTAATCCCAGAGGACCCTCTTTTGGCCTGTAAGAATATTACATGTCATTATCTAGGCCATATATTTTATTTTCACTCTTTGAGGGTTGGATAACATCAATTCTTAAATGAGAGAGTCTCCCGTAAGTGTTCCTACAAAGTCTGTTTATCTCCCAAACTGACCAACCTGGTAAAATCTCTTCTTTTACATCGTGTCATGGATTTAGATATTTTAACAATTTTAAGAACTGGAGGATTATTTTATATTTATCCCATAATTTTTCATTTTATAAAAGTTAGTGATTTTTGTTAGTTTATTTCCTTCGCCAATGTATGACTGTAAATACTTTGCATGCTGATACTGTGCACATCACAATATACTTACTACATGGGGGGCCGTTATATGAAGCTTTGTACAATCCTGTTCAGCCATATGACTGTCTTTGTCTCACAGTGCTCATTACAGTCTGTATCTTTTAAAGTGAGGTCATAAATCCTTTTCCTTATCTCTGTTATAAATGAAAAAAAACAGGCACTCACTGTGATTACTTCCAGGCAGTTTTATTGCAACGTTTTGACCTGAAAACAGGTCTTTATCACATATTATAGCTTGATGAAGACCTGTTTTCAGGTCAAAACGTTGCAATAAAACTACCTGGAAGTAATCACAGTGAGTGACTGAGATTGTTTTCATTAATACAAATTGTTTGGGGTTTGCTGACCCATGCTCAGTGCCCCCGTACTAAACCCTGTGATTGAGTGCAACCCTCCTTTTCTCCTTACTCCATATCGCTTATGTCTATTTACATTTTATTTTTCCTACCCATGA
>OW240913.1:362091472-362164821 GCA_933207985.1 Pelobates cultripes | reverse complement strand
GATTAGGGAGGATAGGTAGGTTGGAGCAGCATTATGTAGGGACGTGTAAGCAAGCATCAGAATCTTAAATTAAACCCTATATTTAACTGGAAGCCAATGTAGGAACTGACAGAGGGGGAATGGGTGGGAGGTGCGGGCGGACAGGAAAATGAGCCTTGCCGCCGCATTTCTTATAGATTGAGATGCTGGAGGTTTCTGCGAGATTGGAGAGTTGAGGGTGGTGAAATTTAGGGTACGGGTATGCCGATGTCAAAGGTCAGCAGTGATGGTCAGATAAAGGAAATAGAACATTGGAGAGGTTAGAGGTGGTACAAAGATTGGTGAAGATGAGGTCAAAAGTGTTCCCTGCTGTATGAGTTGCTGAAGTAGACCACTGTGTGAGGCCGTATGATGAGGTTACAGAGAGCAGACGGGAGGTATCAGGGCAGTTGAGATTGTTGATTTTGATGTTAAAGTCCCCAAGTATGGGGGAAGGAGTGCTAGAGGACAGAAAGTGGGGTAGCCAGGAAGAAAAGTGTTCAATGAATAGCCTAGAATGACTGGGGGGGCGATAGATGATGGCAATTTTTAAAGGAGTGAGCTTAAATATGCGGACAGTGTGAACGTCAAAGGAAGTAAAGGATATGGCAGTGGCAGGGAGTAAAACAGTTAAAAGGTACATTGCGGGGAGAGAAGGATGCCTACACCACTGCCTTTACAGTTGAGTCTGGGAGTGTGGGAGAATTGTAGTCCACCGAAACATAAAGAAGCCGGAGTAGCGGTATCAGAGGGGGAAAGCCAGGTCTCAATGAGTGCTACTAGTGTGAGGGATTAGAGATGAAGACACTATGTGTCATGTGTCTTGCGATCAACACCAAAAACCTCCCCCGTGTCTCCAGATCACATCAAAAGTGCTGCTGGCATTAAATGTAGCTGAAATATGAAGGACAAGGTGGCACACAGTGTAGTCTATTGTATCAGCTGGTGGATGTCTAGCATTGCTGCACTATTGAAAAAAGGTGCAATGCATTGGAGTGATGGAAGCTGGATAAGAGTCTAGGAGGAGCAGAGCAGCCATCAAATGCATGATGCCTGAGGGGTGGGCAATCATCGGCATTCCAGAAGTTAAGAAATACATCCCCCCTGATGCTTTGCCAGCATTGTGGCTATAAGACTATAGTGGGAGAGGTAGTCCAAGACATCTGGAGGGCCAAAGGCCTAGTGAATTGTATTTTAAATTGGCATTTGGTTTAATGACTTTTAATCTCTGGTGAGCATGATATCACTGGTTTTTATCAGTGAGTTTGTTTTAACTTGATTTAAGAAGTTAAGTTTTCACAATGAATCCTTTAGTTATATTTTGTAAAACCAAATGGTGTTTGCAAGAAAAATTCTTATCCAAGTTATGAGCTTGTCTCTGAAAACTGACTACTTTAACCCCTTACGGACACATGGCATGTGAGACATGTCATGATTCCCTTTTATTCCAGAAGATTGGTCCTTAAGGGGTTAAACTTATTTTCAGTTTTATATTCTATCACTATTACTTTAATCTACTATTTGCTAAACATAGCATAGCACAACCTCTCGGGGCAGTAAATGATCTTATCTGTTCTCACAGTAAAGCAAAAAAGAAAAAAAAAATTCAGTTTAATGCAAATTTTTGACTAACAGTAAAATACTTTTTTTCCTCATGAAATATTCATAGTTTGAACCGAAGCAATAAATAGTTATGTTAAAAAATCCTGTTCCATGATAAATAGCGTGGGTGAGAGTGGTCACCTCCGCAGAGCGGCCAGCACATATTCCATTACAACTCTCAGTTTTGTTATACACAACCCTTATATTACCTAATTGAAGGTTATTTCGAGTCTCATGTTTGGGTTTCTCTGATTCTGTATGTTTATAATCTACGATAATACAGGCGTCTGGGAAGTAATGCTGCACCATTTATTAAAGAGACTTTGGCAGCACAAACATCCCCTAATACTCTTCATAACCTTTCTCCTGCCAAGAGCTGGGAGTACGCACAGTGTAAGATTAGATGTACACACTGAGTGTTTACCTATCATCTGCACTCAATGTAATGGCTTTATATAGCGAAACACACTTCCTCCCATAAACATATTAATCTGGCTAACTGTATCATCTGAATAGATCATGACTGCTGACCCATCTGCATCTCCCACCGTTGCCACCCAATAACACAATGGACACCTTTTTAAGTGGATAAGGGCAACGCCCACAGCTTTATTAATCATCACATAATATTGTAAACCTATCAGCTGTTGGGTGAGAGTCCAACAGACAGTTCTCCATTATATTTTCCAAGAGCCCAGCACAGCTGTCACTAGCCATCAGCCCTGTGCAAACTGTAGTCTCCCCAGGTGCCACTTTTCCATACTTCTTCCTTTTACTGCGCTGTCCATGGAACTGGCCAGCTGTGACAATAAAGAGAAACCAAACAACACAGGGAGGGAGGGTGGAAATTCAGTCAGGGACCCTCAACTGCTCCTGCTGACTGGTAAATCCCCTCCGTTCCATATAAAACTCCTCCATATCCTGAAACTTTGTTGCTACTTTTAATCCAGCCCATCAACCACGGGCAGTCTTTATCTGTCCAGGGCGAAACTAACTAATTGTCAGGAGGACCACAAGCCGCCAGATCTGGCCTGATGCACACTCACTCAAAATTGACGGATCGAGCCATACATAGGGCACAACAATCTGATTAAATGTCCCAAAAGGGGTTATTTTGCACCACATTTTCTTACTGAAAAACCTTCCAATCTCCTGCACTGCTGAGCTGCCCAACTCCCCTAGTCCCTGTGTGGTGGAACGTTTCAAATATGGACAAATCTCAGACTGATCTATTTAATTTAGTGAGACAGCCATCTTGGCAGTGCCGTAGTTACAGCAAGGCTAACAAGGCATTTGCCTTGAGCGGCAGTTTCATGGGGGGAGCAAAAACCGCTACCCCCTAAATGCCCTGGCAGATGACCTGTTAGCCTAATTTCAAGGGGTGGGTCAAGAGCCGGCTGGCCACCTCAGGGCCCCCCCCAAGGCAGGTAGCTGCTTACCATGGAGGCGGGTGGGCGCGCGAGGGAGCACTCTCTCCTGAGCTCTTCCTGCTCAGCTACCTTGCGAATAGCTTAGTGATGCCGGGAGCCAGAATATGACATCACTGCGCTGCGCGCAAGGGAGCTGAACAGAGAGATCAGAGCTCCTTCACGCGTCTGCACTGACTGACCGCTCGCCAAGCCAGCATCAACCACACTGGACCCCAGGGACATCAACCCCACTGGACCCCAGGGACATCAGTTACACTGGACCCCAGGGATATCAACCCCACTGGACTCCAGGAAAAAAAAAATTGTTTTGAGATGAAGTTGGAAGAATTGTTTATTTCTAATGGGACTTTTGAATATATATTATAGCACTTTTCACTTAGTCAGTCCCAAAGTGATTTTAAATGATGCAAAACTGAAATACAGTAATTAGTTACCCAACTTAACAGTACTCATTTTCTTGATCTGAGAAAGACGAAAAGCCATGAGCACCACAGAACCCAGCCCAGCCCGTAGCAGCCCTATTGGACCCCAGGGAAGAATACACACCAACTCTCCCAAAGGTAGGGAGGCTGGGTGGATTTATATTAAAATTAACATAATTTGTGAGTGTGTTAGACAATTGTGTGAGATTGTCAGTATCAGGGTGTGTGTAAATGGGAATCTCTGTTAGTGAATCTGTCTGTCAGTGAATGTCTGTGTCAGTGTTTTGTCTGTGAGTGAGTGTCTGTAAGTAATTTTGTATGTTAGTGAAAGTGTGTATCTGTCAGTGAATGTATGTCACTGTATGTGTATCTGAGAGTGTGTGCATGTCAGTAAGTGGCTATGTCAGTGTGTGTCTGTTAAAGTGTGTGTCAATCATAAAGCAAGAGGTGCAACCTTGATAGGTAGGGGTGAGGCAAATTTAGTTTGGGGAAGGGGGTGCCCACGTTTTGTTATGCTTAGGGCAGCACAAATCCAAAATACACCACTGCATCTTAGTTGGGAAAAAAGTCATATACATAAGTTTATCATAGCTCCATATTGTTGATGTCTGAGTGTATTACAGAGCTCCACAGCAATAATACTCCCAGTAATGTGTCTGAGTGTATAACAGAGCTCCCCAGCAATAATACTCCCAGTAATGTGTCTGAGTGTATAACAGAGCCCACAGCACACACCCCAGTAATGTGTCTGAGGTATAACAATAGAGCCCACAGCACACACTCCCAGTAATGTGTCTGAGTGTATAACAGAGCTCCCCAGCAATAATACTCCCCAGTAATGTGTCCGAGTGTACTACAGAGCCCAAGCAATAATATCCCAGTAATGTGTCTGATGTATAACAGAGCTCCTCAGTAATAATACTCCCAGTAATGTGTCTGATGTCTCTAACAGAGCTCCACAGCAATAATACTCCCAGTAATGTGTCTGAGTGTATAACAGAGCTCCACAGTAATAATACTCCCAGTAATGTGTCTGATGTCTCTAACAGAGCTCCACAGCAATAATACTCCCAGTAATGTGTCTGAGTGTATAACAGAGCTCCACAGTAATAATACCCCAGTAATGTGTCTGAGTGTATAACAGAGCTCCACAGTAATAATACTCCCAGTAATGTGTCTGAGTGTATAACAGAGCTCCACAGCAATAATACTCCCAGAAATGTGTCTGAGTGTATAACAGAGCTCCACAGCAACAATACTCCCAGTAATGTGTCTGAGTGTATAACAGAGCTCCACAGTAATAATACTCCCAGAAATGTGTCTGAGTGTATAACAGAGCTCCACAGCAATAATACACCCAGTAATGTGTCTGAGTGTATAACAGAGCTCCACAGCAATAATACTCCCAGTAATGTGTCTGAGTGTATAACAGAGCTCCACAGCAATAATACTCCCAGTAATGTGTCTGAGTGTATAACAGAGCTCCACAGCAATAATAATCCCAGTAATGTGTCTGAGTGTATAACAGAGCTCCACAGCAATAATACCCCAGTAATGTGTCTGAGTGTATAACAGAGCTCCACAGCAATAATACTCCCAGTAATGTGTCTGAGTGTATAACAGAGCTCCACAGCAATAATACTCCCAGTAATGTGTCTGAGTGTATAACAGAGCTCCACAGCAATAATAATCCCAGTAATGTGTCTGAGTGGGTAACAGAGCTCCACAGCAATAATACTCCCAGTAATGTGTCTGAGTGTATAACAGAGCTCCACAATAATAATACTCCCAGTAATGTGTCTGAGTGTATAACAGAGCTCCACAGCAATAATACTCCCAGTAATGTGTCTGAGTGTATAACAGAGCTCCACAGTAATATTACTGCCAGTAATGTGTCTTTAAACTACAATAAAAGTGTTTAGAAATCAGTCTGTGTAAATAAGATACACTTTTCTAGTTCCTAGTTATGTTTTAGTTGTATAAATTCTTATACTGTACAACTAACATTTCTCAGAACACCCCTGGCCACACCCTGCTCACACCCCTAAAATTAAAGAGCCCCCTTAGTCTATTTGAAATATTGTGAGGTATGTTATGCAAACAGAGCTATTGTTACAAAAAAAAACATTTAGTTCAGAAGAATTGTTGTCCGTGAAAGTTAAGCCAACATGTTATTAGACATTGTGTTATGGGGATTGCCCCCACGCTTAACGGGCACCTGTCATGCCCCAAACAAATTATGCTCATTAGATTGAGCATAAGATTCTACTTAAACATTGTGCTGCAGTTTTGCTAGAAAATGTATAGATTAGGTGAAAATCTATTTACAAATATTTTTTTATTCCTAGCTGTCAATAAATGCATTGGTTTTGTGCTGTGGTTGCTATGGAAACTCCCTAGCTTCTAGCACCGACTAGGGAGTATAGGAATGGAGTGATGTGACGTAATTCGGTTACGAATCACGTACGCTGCCATTGACAGGATTTGCCCTGCTTGGTGATGCATCCCAGGCCGGGCAAAACAAAAAAGGTTTCGGGAGGAGCACAGGCAGTGCGTAGGACAGCCGGGAGGTGGGTGTTACAGGAGGCATAACTCTCACAAAGGGGCGTTAGAATTGAGGAAAAGGGAGAAAATCTTTATATTTTTATATCTTTGTGATATATGGTGTTTTCAATGCACATGGGAACATTTTAAGGTAAGTTCATTTTTTTATAACAAGTTCTAAAATATTCAGAGAGGAACCAATATTATTATACTGACTCCCTGCCTGCCTCCCCTCCGCCCCCTCAACCCATCAAATCTAACATGGCCACAAAACATTGGATAGGTTTAATTTTTCCATCTCAGTTCCTTGCGTGATAACAGAGTAATAGGTTCTGTATGCAAAAATGTCATCTTGATAGAATGTGACCATAAATTTCATAACAAATACGCCAATTCAAAATGGTGATAACAGTAATAAAAATGAACGATCAAATAAAATGCCTATTCCTCTATAAAAATGTTTCACGTCCTAACTACCAATCATTCGTTACCAAGACTTTTCAATGTCTCATATTTGTAATGGCCGAAAGTGTAGGATTACTCCGAGCACCATCACCACTTCAGTGATTTCAAGTGGTCGTGGTGCCTGGAGTCTGCATGTGCAGCATTTGGCCCAGCAGGGGCCTAAATGAGAGGCCACATCATTACTAAATTGTTTACACCATTACTGGGAAACCGAGTCAGGGTACTTCTGGCACCATAAACACTACAGTGGACCGTTGTAGTTACGATGCTTTAATTAACCCTTTAAGGCTGTCTGAGTATTGCTGAGTATTGCTGAAATTAAAGTCAACAAATAAAGTCATTCAGAGTGAATCACTAAACCAGGAAGTTCAGGATTTGACCAAGGAGACTTCAAATTATAGGCCACACTATCTAAATTAAAATGATTCTCGATTTTTTTTTCCCCTAGCTTGATTTTTTTAACCTAATTGCAATTTCCTACTTTCCAATCAAACACATATAGTCATGGCAGCTTCCGATAAACATAGTGCACAGCTTACTCTGTGTCCCTGTCACCTGTCACTCAGCGTCAGTACAGACAAGAAGCACCAATTAAACAGCATGGGATGGCCACCTTCTGCTGGGGAATGACCACTCGCACAAAGGAGTGTCACCTCATCCCGATCGCTGTTATCATCTTCTGCCAATTACTGGCCTTAAAACTCACCGCAGAATTCCAGCTGAGGCAAAATACACTGTGTGGAGTATAACACTGTAGCAGGTATAATCTGCCAGCACATCTTTTATTCAATGGATACACATTGTACCTCTTGTCGGTATTTTTATTCTTGTACAAAGATTTAGCAAATCCTTATTCATTATTTTCTATCTGCTTTCTTGGAAGCGTTGCAACATTAGTTAAATTGTATTTTTGTGCCGATACGCTCAAATAAACGCACTGCGCAGAGAATATAAAATAAATTTCATCCTATTATTTATGCAATTCGTAACATATCGATTATTTGAATCAATTATTAAAATTGTGCACCTTGCAAATCAAAGCTCATAGTTGTCCATCATAGTTCTGCACTTCCTATAAACTGCACTTCCATTACAATGAATTCTCACTATGAAATAAAATCACAGTTTTTATTTGTATTTTTATAATTCTAGAATGATTATTTCTATTCATTATAACACTTTCCCAAAACAGTGATTTAATAAATGGCTCAAAATAAAACAAATATGATGACTGTACAAACATTAATAACTAGAAATACTCCCCAGCTCAGCTAGAGTGAAACCTTGGTTATTTTACACTAAATTTTACATTTGGGTTTTTAATTCACTATAGTTTAGTGCAGGGGTAGGCAACCTTTTTATAGTACTGTTCCAAAACAATATCTAGAAATCCATTGTGTGCCGGTCCTATTTTTAAAAAAAATTAAAGTGTGTATGTTGCCGTATCCAGCTTGTGTTATTTATCGTTGCTGCAGTGTATGGGAGTTGCTTGCGGTATTGTGGCTGTGGATGATATGTCACTTTGTGTGTTTGGTGGTGTGTATGTGTGGCGCTGCTTGAGGTATTGCATGTGAGAGGCTGCTTGAGGATTTGTGTGCATGTGGATTGTTAGTGGTGGTATGCTTGTGGGAAGTGTATGTGTGTTTGGCTGTGTTATTGTATATGACGGAGAGGCTTAAAGGACCACTATAGTGCCAGGAAAACATACTCGTTTTCCTGGCACTATAATGCCCTGAGGGTGCCCCCACCCTCGGGGTCCCCCTCCCACCAGGCTCTGGAGAGAGGAAGGCGTTAAACACTTACCTTTCTCGAGCGCCGGGAACTTTCCTCCTCTCCTATGGACGCTGGCGTCTTCTCACTGTGATTTTCACAGTGAGAAGCACACAAACGCCTCTAGCGACTGTCAATAAGGCGGAATTAACCCTCAGTGTAAACATAGCAGTTTTTCTGAAACTGCTATGTTTATTAAAAAAAAGGGTTAATCCTAGCTGGACCAGGCACCCAGACCACTTCATTAAGCTGAAGTGGTCTGGGTGCCTATAGTGGTCCTTTAATCTGCAGCTCGGTGTATATCTAGCAGTGTGGGTTCCTTCCCTTCGGTTCTGAGCTGAGCGGGTTGGCTAGGTACAGGTTAAGTGTAGGAGCAGCAATAGCTGCTCTGGGTTGCTCTACTTCTGTTCAGAGTCTCATTCACAAGTACTGGGAGGAAATGATTTGATTTACTTCCTCTGAGTGGTGCAATGCGTAAACTGAGTATATTCTGTCACCACCTGCAATCACCGCTCGGTTTGCCCTAGCAGGTATCTGAAGCCCCACTGGGACTCCTGATAGACCAGAGCCTGTTTGTCTCTGGCATCATTGAGACATTTCGAGTGCCATGCATGGCACACATGCCGTAGGTTGCTGACCCCTGGTTTAGCGTTTATCACCAACGATATGTAAAAATTCCCTTCAGAGACTAATGGAATCGCAGAAACAGTTTCACAAATTACCAGCTTCCACAATTCAGTGAAGACATCACTGTGATTGTGACAACATTTTCTATATACCACTACTTTCTGTAGTGAGCAATCATGAAAGTATAGCTTTTTTTTAATGCTGTCACAAATATCAAACCCAATTTGAAACCCAATTTCATTTTACACACGATGGTCTGCATTTATAAATAGCAATTCTGAGTAAAAGTGCTAAATGAGCAACAATCAGGATATGAAACAATAACTTGCCGGAGTTTCGATTCTGAATTGCCCTTATGGGTGGGATCAGTCTGATATGCCATGGAACTGGTTCTCTCTGTAATGGCACGAATGAGCAAAAACTATATTGAGACTTTAGCTGGGATATACCGAAGGGCAAGCTTCTGAATTTCTCTAAGCTTTTGTCCGTTCTTAAAGTTATCATAGCCTTTGTTTTTGTTGTAATAAGTTAAAGAAACACTACATTTAAAAATAAATATTATTTATAAATTCCCTGCAATGCCTTCAAATGAGAAGTACTAAGTGTATTCGGCACTGAATGTGAACATGTTAAAGAAATCTGAGGTCTTGAGAAAGAAGTGACACTAGTGGCTGGCTGTCTGTCTGACAGCCAATAGATATGAACAAAATGAAAAAAGGAGACTTTTAAAGCAGAGCAGCTTTTGTAAAATTTAAAATCAATGTATTTCTTGTTCAGGACATTCGGCTGAGACACAGCAAGGAAATTAGGACAGACTGGAGGCGTCAACGTATTTTGTGCCTCAGCAGCACATCATCAGAGACAGCTATTCGAGGCTTGTTCTAAACAAACTGTAAATAGAGAAAAGGGACATTATCTAATTCACTAAAACCACTACAATAAATTCCAGGACTACGCTTCATACATATGTAACATTTATAATACTAATCACTGTATAATACTTTGCTTTAAAAGTTTATAGCGACCAAATGAGGCACGTTTGCTCTCAGATATGGAAGAGCATTACTGGATGTTCTCCAGAAATTCACTCATTCAGTAAAATAATAAAAAAAAAAATATATTCATGTAATTTCCCTCTGTTTTGTATTGCTTACATTTGCTTACCTAAATATTTATATTTCTGGATAGAAGTTTAATCTATTATTAATATTGATATATATATATGTTGATTTTTCCCCACCATTGCATATTTGATTAGAACCAAGTAAACAAGGTAGAGAGCTTATGTGCCGCTCACGGGTCACCTTGAGAAAGAATTAATTGGCATCCATTTTCCTATTACAGTCATAAATAAATAAATAGATTTATTCTGTTTACATAGGTCACAGATTCAGGTGCGCCTTGTGAGTTTCATATTCATAATGCCGTGTTCACAAGCATAATAAATTACTGTAGCAGAGGAAAATAAATCATTAATTGGTTTGGAGAAGAAGCATTATGCTTTGCAAATGTGTTTTATTATAACTTGATTGCAGTGGTCTGATTTAAAGGGCTGGACAATTTAGGTATAATATCTGGGGAGAAACTTTCCATAGGATCTGAAAAGGTTCTCAATATTAATATAATCTACTAATATTAATATAATCTGGAGGTAGATTTGTCAATATATATATATATAGGTTTGATAACTCTGCGCACTGATTTATTAGCAAGTAAGGATCACACAAATGCACAGCAGAACTTACAATTAGAAAACATTTCTGTCCAACGTCAGATGTGCCCATAGCTTAATGAGACAGAATAGTCTTATTTACATTATTCTGGTAGCAAACAGTTGCCATGTTTATTGACAGCAAGTGCTGTTATTAACAATATTACTCACCTGGGACAATCCTGATTAGATCTGCAATATTAAAGGAATATGCTCAAACTGCAATGACAGCTTATTAAATAAAAATAGCTGGTTTTATACAAGCAGTTGAATGTACAATATCTGTGCATTATTATAGTCCTTCAAGGCGAATGTCCTTTACACAGACTAATTAAAAGAAGAACTTTTTGGCAAATCAAAAACACTATGTTTAAAAAAGGAATATCAGAAGTTTTCAAAGACAAAGAAATTCTACCATGAGATGAAGGAGGCTCAGTGATGGTGTTGCTTTTCTGCCCTTGGCACTGGGTGCCTGGCATCTGTGCAGGTTATAGTGAAGGATGACATGAAATCTGAAGACTAAAGTGCCACGTACTGCCCAGTGTCACAAAATTGTGTCTGAGTTGCATTTCACAGGTCCACCAGCAACAAATGACCTGAAACAAACCTCAATAAGCTCCCAAGAATGGATGAGAAGACAGCATTGGACCATTCTGGAGTGGCCTTCTCAGAGTCCAGATCTGATTCTCATCAAACATCTGTGAAAAGAGCTAGAACTCACAGTTTGTTAAAGGCCCCCATCAAATCTGAGACAACTGGAGCAGTTTATACAAGAAAAGTAAACCAATAGCCCAGTTTAAAAGTACAGAAATCTTAAGAAAAGAAGTGTTTGATTGCAGTTATTGTCTCCAAAATCTGTGCTACACAATATTAGGTTAAGAGTAGACATATTTTTGTCCATGCCATTCTCTTTTATTTTCCTGATTGAAATAATTAATAGGTGAAGTCGTAAATCAAAAGTGAGGTTTCTGTTCTATTGCGTTTGTAATGACGAATGGTTGATACCAAATACTTTTGTCATATTTACTTAGTGCAGAGAAAATTGTGGTTTTGTTTCTTAAAAAACTGAAAGAGCCCCGATACTTTCAGCCACATCTGTTTGATAGTGAAAGGTACCATCTAATCTCTCATACCAGATCGCACCACACGATATTCTGAATTGGGTTAAAAAAAACAATAGATAGATGAAAGGGCTGATTTTTCCTAAATTTTATGCTAGATGTCCATCGTAGTTTTAAAAGAAACTGTACACCTATTTCTTTTCTTTTGAAATTAACACATCTGTGAAGGGGTTAAAACTGGCATTATATTGCATAAACCTGAACATTGTTCCGGGACACAAAACTCCCTGTTTACGGTGAATTTTACATTTCTTTATATGCAATAATCTCTGGGGGACACGGTACTAATGTAATTCGTTACTCTATATTTCCTCTTGGGCCGTAGGCTGCAAATGACATTAAAAGGAACTTAATCTCTAATGTATACTTGAAAATGAGATTAGGAGGATTAATGCACTGTAAAATGAGCCACACATTTCAATTTTGTGTGTGTTTTTAAGCATGAATCAGTGACATATATATTTTATTGTCATTTCAGTTTTTAATGGACTTTGGGATGGAGTTGATAGTGTGTAACATGGTTAATTTATTTTAAGGTGGAATGTGTTTTTATGGATTATAAAAGAGTTTGGCTTTTTGAATCCATTATATTTGACCCTTTGAATACCAGAGGATAAAGCAATACGAATATTCTAATGTTAAAAATAATCTGCTACCATGGTCGTGGTGAAAGTCCTTTTTATTTTCACCAGCGGTATGAACAAATGCCTTATACCCATTGCACTATGGGTGGCAGTAAATTGACTTTTTTCTATAATACCACACGTTGCAAGTATCATGTGTCCATGTTAACACATGTGTATGCAGATTAGCTTGCCAAATTCAAGGAGTCATGGGACATTTCTAATTTGCATACGTTTCCAGGAGAGGGGATATCAGTCAAAATATGTAAACGCATATAATTTCAGTTAACAGCTGGAGAGGACAGCAAATTATGATACTGTGTTGTACTGTCCATAAATTATAAATGTGATAAATAATTAAATATTTATACAGCTGAAAATTGCAATTAATCATTAATTTACATGGCACAAGAGGCTTGATATTGTAACCAATCGACTTCTTTGCAAACACAGTATTATTCAAACAGTACGCTGAATTAAAATGTGCTGCTTTGAAAGCACTAATTATCCTTAATAAGTATTTTATTATTGCGCATTGTTACAAAATTAACATGTGTTCTTTATTACAGTCACGGTGAAATCCTTTCTTTTCAAAATGATGACTTTTTATAAACTATGATATTTATTTTGCCCTCTCCCTATTCTATTTCCAAAATTATTGAGATGCAAAAAAAAGTATTTTAAGCTTTTCCGTGGGCAGGCAAAAAAAAAAAAAAAAACTATCTTGGCAATCAAAAAACTCTGCAGACACAGCAATGATGGAGGGGTAAACCTCCCCGGTGTTTCTCTTTATTATAAGATAGCATTAGTTGCCCCTATTATCTCATGACAAGTGCACCGTCCCCGGGGCTGTTGCCTTGAGGCCCCACAAGCATAGGGGCCTCATAGGCTTGCCAACATTTCAGTAAATTATTCTGGGAGAACCTTCAAACCCTCTTTATTAAAACGTTCAGGTGGACTAACTACCTCAGTATTAGCTGTTATCTGAACATGCGATCTTGCTGTTTTGAATACATACCTTGTCCTGGTACTAAATGTACATAACCAACACAAAATCATCACACATCATTTTTTGAAGCCATAAAGCTATAGTAAAGTTCTTCTGATATTTTTAACAGTCCATGTCAGTCGCTCATGTTATATTGTCCAAACATGGCATAAATTAATCTCTGAGGTACAGCATGTTTTTTAATATTCAAACACTGATTTTGTTGGAGGTACCAATAAATATGATCTTCATTTTATTGATAATTTACATTTTCATTCCTGTGGGTGGTTGTGTAGGCCGGGCCCCCATGGGCCTATAATGCTGTTAAGACGGCCATGACAGTCCCCACTCATCAGTCGGTGTTCATATAGTACAATAAACTTAAAGGCTTGGCTCTTCCTGCGTACTATTAGATCTCCCATCCATTTAGAGATTCTTTCCACTATAAGTGCCGTGATTACATTTTGGATTATAATCACTAACTCCCCTTATCCCACAGCCCTTTCTCTAAAGCATCACTTATCTTGGTTTTGCAATGAATCGTTCCGTGTTTTAATGTTTCCCCTCAGGTTATGCCTGCTGTAAAATCCTTTTACATTGTATATCACAACACTCCTAACTTGTTGCACTTTCTTTCTGCTCTAAATCAATATTTCTTTGGCCAAATTCAGTGTATTATAGTTATTTACAAATCTCCCATCAGATCCTCTCTTCATTTCCTGTCACCCATTTTGAACTGATGTGTAAAATTCCATTAGAAGCTCACCTATAACTATGTGGCAAGCTGTGTACTGTGCACATTCCAGATAAGGATCTTTCGCAAGTTCATGGAGCAACGTTTTAGGTTCTCCCATTTCTGCTAATAACTGGAAATGTACTTTAAGTTCTCTTACTTGCCTTGTTCAACTTCACTGGAAATTGATCTATAATTGGTAATGGTTCCTTCTAAACTAGAAAACATGAATTCAAGTTTGTCCTCCACGCTTTCCAAACACGCTCAATGTACCACATATGGTGGTCTGGTACAGCTTAGCTCGCTTTCGGAAGAGAGTCAAGCCTTAATTATCTCCTCTTTGTTCGCTTTTATTGTTAATCCCAGAGGACTCTCTTTTGGCCTGTAAGAATATTACATGTCATTATCTAGGCCATATATTTTATTTTCACTCTTTGAGGGTTGGATAACATCAATTCTTATATGAGAGAGTCTCCCGTAAGCGTTCCTACAAAGTCTGTTTATCTCCCAAACTGACCAACCTGACCAACCTGGTAAAATCTCTTCTTTTACATCGTGTCATGGATTTAGATATTTTAACAATTTTAAGAACTGGAGGATTATTTTATATTTATCCCATAATTTTTCATTTTATAAAAGTTAGTGATTTTTGTTAGTTTATTTCCTTCGCCAATGTATGACTGTAAATACTTTGCATGCTGATACTGTGCACATCACAATATACTTACTACATGGGGGGCCGTTATATGAAGCTTTGTACAATCCTGTTCAGCCATATGACTGTCTTTGTCTCACAGTGCTCATTACAGTCTGTATCTTTTAAAGTGAGGTCATAAATCCTGTTCCTTATCTCTGTTACAAATGAAAAAACAGGCACTCACTGCGATTACTTCCAGGCAGTTTTATTGCAACGTTTTGACCTGAAAACAGGTCTTTATCACATATTATAGCTTGATGAAGACCTGTTTTCAGGTCAAAACGTTGCAATAAAACTACCTGGAAGTAATCACAGTGAGTGACTGAGATTGTTTTCATTAATACAAATTGTTTGGGGTTTGCTGCCCCATGCTCAGTGCCCCCCCACCCCCGTACTAAACCCTGTGATTGAGTGCAACCCTCCTTTTCTCCTTACTCCATATCGCTTATGTCTATTTACATTTTATTTTGCCTACCCATGATGTTTACTGTGTGTCTTTATCTCTTTGTAAACTCAATGAAAATGTCAAACAATAATATATGTAACATTTCTACTAAATTAATGGATTGATTTAAGGTGTTTGAATTAAGTGATCAAAGGTTAATATGCAGATCTATATATTATAAGAAACAAAACAGAAATATCTAATCAGTAAAACATCTAACTTGGAAAATCTAGGTGCAAATTAAAAAACAAAACACACCCACGCACAAAAAACAAACAAAAAAAACCTGGAAACAGAATACTTTGCCAATTTTTTTATCAAGAATATTGGCATGTACTGTTATACAAAACATGACTTACTGTCAATAAATAAAAAATAAGAAATAATCCAGGTATAGGCTGAATTGCTAGCAAATAGATTGATGGATAGTTATTTCACTATAAATGTTTTGACTTTTGAATAGGATATTGACTAAAGTGATAATTCGAGGTAATTTCATAGTGAATTTCAAATATAAGGTCAAAATAGACTAAATGGGAAAAAAGTCAACTACTCTGGTCTTAAAGGGTTACTATAGGCATAAAATTAATAACGATACAGTTTTGGTGTATCGTTCATGCCCCTGCAGTCTCACTGCTTAATTCTCTGCAATTTAGGAGTTAAATCATGTTTGTTTCTGTTTATACAGCC
Organism: Pelobates cultripes; assembly: GCA_933207985.1. Classification (NCBI taxonomy): domain Eukaryota; kingdom Metazoa; phylum Chordata; class Amphibia; order Anura; family Pelobatidae; genus Pelobates; species Pelobates cultripes. Next base: position 362,148,935 of record OW240913.1, on the reverse strand, counting down.
CTAGCCACACCTCCCCTGGCTGTGACTTACACAGCCTGCATGAAAAAATGGTTTCATTTTCAATCAGATGTTATGTGCTTTATAAGTTTTTATCTCCTGCTCTGTAAATTGAACTTTAATCATACAGGAGGCTCCTGCAGGGTCTATCAAGGTATGAACAGAGCAGGATATAAGAAATTCTAGATTAAACAGACTGTGCAATACAGGAATCTAAAATATCTACCTTAATATTTGGGAAGTGTTTAGGAAGGCTGTGCAAGTCACATGCAGGGAAGTGTGACTAGGGCTGTATAAACAAAGTGATTTAACTCCTAAATGGCAGAGAATTGAGCAGTGAGATTGCACTGGCATGATCTATACACCATAACAACTTCACTAAGCTAAAATTGCTTTGGTGTTTAGGGTAGCTCCCTGTAATCTTCTCTTATTCTCCCCTCCCTGTAATCTTCTTCCCTCCCCCCTCCTGTAATCTTCTCCCCCCCCTCCCTCCCTGTAATCTCTTCTTCTCCCCTGTAATCTTCTCTTCTTCCCCCCTCCCTCTAATCTTCTCACCCCCCAATCTTCTCTTCTTCCAAACCCCTCCCAAATCTTCTTCCCGCTCCCTCCCTGTAATCTTCTCTTCTCCTCCCCCGTGTTCTCCTCACATCCCCTTCCCTGTAGCATGGCTGAGCTCCTCTCCGGTCCGCGGTTCAGGAGCTTCTGTTTCTTGTACCCAGCCGGACTGATAGGTAGTGCACGCTGAGTGCATTCCCTGTCAGTACGGCCAGGACTGCGGACCGGAGAGCAGCTCGGCCACGCTACAGGAAGGGGAGGTGAGGAGAGATGCAGTGCGGCAGCTGCCTAAGCGCTCTCTATAGACCGTTCAGGCGGCTGCAGCATTTAAAGGGCCGGCGATGGGGGCGCAGGGCGCCCCCTCCTATATGGCACCCTAGGCGGCTGATTAGTTCACCTTATAGGAAGCACCGGCCCTGGGTATTCATTTTAGTGTTGCTAGATGATGACACAACTTTAGTGTTAACTGTTCTTGGCAATACTTTGTCAATAATTATTTGTATATTGGTATAACGTCCCACCTACAGTGCCCTTTTAAATTGGAAATTAATTTTGTATTCACTTTGAATTCTCACTGAAGTAAATATCACAGTCAGTTTTGACTGCTCTGCTATTGGCATTATACTTTGTACTACAAATCTGGATCTTTTCCCATCCACCTGCACTGCCACCTAGTGGAAATCAGATACCCATTAAAGGGAAACTCCAGTGCCAGGAAAACAAACCATTTTCCTGGCACTGCAGGTCCCCTCTCCCTCCCACCCCCAATCCCCGGTTGCTGAAGGGGTGAAAACCCCTTCAGTAACTTACCAGAGGCAGCAACGATGTTCCACGTTGCTGCTTCTTCCTCAGCGCAGCTCCTCCCTGTGATTGCGTCGGCTGGTGGGCGAGACTGATCCCGTCCACCGGCCGGGGAGACCTAATGCTTTTCAATGCTTTCCTATGGGGAAATGAGCGACGCTGGAGGTCCTCACACAGGTTTCTTGTGCTAGAAACCAGGAAGTGCCCTCTAGTGGCTGTCTAGTAGACAGCCACTAGAGATGGAGTTAACCCTGCAAGGTAATTATTGCAGTTTATAAAAAACTGCAATAATTACACTTGCAGGGTTAAGAGTAGTGGGAGCTGGCACCCAGACCACTCCAATGGGCAAAAGTGGTCTGGGTGCCTGGAGTGTCCCTTTAACTCTTTAGGTGCACACACATCTCATCAACGCAATTTGCACTTTAACTCTGTATTATTATTATTATTATTATATTTATATAGCGCCAACAAGTTCCATAGTGCTTTATGTTGCAGAAGCTGTACTCATCCAAACAATTGGTGGATGCTCTTTAAATGCTGGTTTTAATTCTGCTTCTTCCACCTCTGTTTACATAGTATTCTCCATTTCTCTTTCTTTATTTTATTCATGCATATTAATTGATGTTCTTTCATTCCATGTTTTCTGTAATGTATTCATAAGTTTTATTATTTTATCAAATTAATTATCAAAGGTTATGGAAAAGTAATTTGAACTAAACAAAATTAAATGTTAACATGATGCATTCTAAATATATAATGATCAAATATTAAATTATTTCAAATGCTGTTTTGACAGATAATTCAATAATTCCTTCTGGCACAGGAATATAGTAAATTCTGTAAAGTTTTTACTATGTTAAAGTTAATTATTGCGTACTGATATATGTTGATAACATGGACTACAATCGTATTAGTATCAGCTTGTACAGGTGAATGCTTACTATTTCTACAACAGATATTGATACATAATACCCATGGCCTACATACAGGGAGTGCAGAATTATTAGGCAAATGAGTATTTTGACCACATCATCCTCTTTATGCATGTTGTCTTACTCCAAGCTGTATAGGCTCGAAAGCCTACTACCAATTAAGCATATTAGGTGATGTGCATCTCTGTAATGAGAAGGGGTGTGGTCTAATGACATCAACACCCTATATCAGGTGTGCATAATTATTAGGCAACTTCCTTTCCTTTGGCAAAATGGGTCAAAAGAAGGACTTGACAGGCTCAGAAAAGTCAAAAATAGTGAGATATCTTGCAGAGGGATGCAGCACTCTTAAAATTGCAAAGCTTCTGAAGCGTGATCATCGAACAATCAAGCGTTTCATTCAAAATAGTCAACAGGGTCGCAAGAAGCGTGTGGAAAAACCAAGGCGCAAAATAACTGCCCATGAACTGAGAAAAGTCAAGCGTGCAGCTGCCACGATGCCACTTGCCACCAGTTTGGCCATATTTCAGAGCTGCAACATCACTGGAGTGCCCAAAAGCACAAGGTGTGCAATACTCAGAGACATGGCCAAGGTAAGAAAGGCTGAAAGACGACCACCACTGAACAAGACACACAAGCTGAAACGTCAAGACTGGGCCAAGAAATATCTCAAGACTGATTTTTCTAAGGTTTTATGGACTGATGAAATGAGAGTGAGTCTTGATGGGCCAGATGGATGGGCCCGTGGCTGGATTGGTAAAGGGCAGAGAGCTCCAGTCCGACTCAGACGCCAGCAAGGTGGAGGTGGAGTACTGGTTTGGGCTGGTATCATCAAAGATGAGCTTGTGGGGCCTTTTCGGGTTGAGGATGGAGTCAAGCTCAACTCCCAGTCCTACTGCCAGTTCCTGGAAGACACCTTCTTCAAGCAGTGGTACAGGAAGAAGTCTGCATCCTTCAAGAAAAACATGATTTTCATGCAGGACAATGCTCCATCACACGCGTCCAAGTACTCCACAGCGTGGCTGGCAAGAAAGGGTATAAAAGAAGAAAATCTAATGACATGGCCTCCTTGTTCACCTGATCTGAACCCCATTGAGAACCTGTGGTCCATCATCAAATGTGAGATTTACAAGGAGGGAAAACAGTACACCTCTCTGAACAGTGTCTGGGAGGCTGTGGTTGATGCTGCACGCAATGTTGATGGTGAACAGATCAAAACACTGACAGAATCCATGGATGGCAGGCTTTTGAGTGTCCTTGCAAAGAAAGGTGGCTAAATTGGTCACTGATTTGTTTTTGTTTTGTTTTTGAATGTCAGAAATGTATATTTGTGAATGTTGAGATGTTATATTGGTTTCACTGGTAATAATAAATAATTGAAATGGGTATATATTTGTTTTTTGTTAAGTTGCCTAATAATTATGCACAGTAATAGTCACCTGCACACACAGATATCCCCCTAACATAGCTATAACTAAAAACAAACTAAAAACTACTTCCAAAAATATTCAGCTTTGATATTAATGAGTTTTTTGGGTTCATTGAGAACATGGTTGTTGTTCAATAATAAAATTAATCCTCAAAAATACAACTTGCCTAATAATTCTGCACTCCCTGTATATCGTATCGCCGCCACCTCTGGCAATTATCCATGGAACTGTGACATTGAGATGGATGTTGCATAAGGACCAGCAATACAGAAGTAAATAGTTGAGATTTCTGGATTTCTTGGGCTTCGTTTTAAAAATAAAGAATAAAAGCTATTTCTGGCACAATGAGGTTGATACAATCACTGCAATGAAGGCTGTGAAGAGCGTAATCAGGAAAGGATGGGATTATAAGTACAATTGGACATTGTAGGAAGAGCTCTTTCTCTGAGCTACGATGATTACTTGAAAGCAGGCGTCGATCACATCTAAATAAAATAATCATGCCGCTTCTGAATGAGCATCTGATGAGCATCTCTGTAACCGAGAGAAGAATGGATAGAGATTGTAAAATACCAAGATCCTCATCCACACTTCGTGACGTGCTTTCTAAGTGAAGAATTGTAACAAAGATGGAAACACAGTGAAATACGGTGAAGATAAAGAAAGGCAACAGTAGCATAGGACGGTGTGTGGAAACTGTGGGTAAGCATTGGATTGGCTGAGATTATCAACCTTGCTGATCTCAGCCAGGGAGGTGGTGCAGCCATTGCGAGGGAGTAAAGGTAAGTAAAAAAACATCACCTGGGAAAGAGGTGCAGACACCTAAACAGATTGGGTTACATTATAGCAGTAGGTTTACATGGTTAGTATTTAAACTGCAGGCAGATCTTATCCCTGGCAGACTGGATGTGAGGTATCCAAGGTCTGTGCATAGTCTGACATTGACAGCTGTCAATTACTGCTTGATCAGTTTCAAGTAACTTGTACAGGTTTTTGTGAATACAGATTGCGCTACATCGACATAGTCTGTGCACGTTCTGCGCTGTGGACTATGCTAAAATCTCTGTTCAAATGTATTTACAACAGACACATAGATTTTCATACACATTGTATAATTTCTCCTGTGTTATTTAATGTTCAAGGTAACTTTATGGGTATATATTCAGGAGTCAGAGAATATCTGGCCTCGACACTTCAATCAATCAAATTTCGTATAAACATTGGAAATGACGCTTTGGGAATAGACGATAAGGCAGATGGCAGGTTTCCACAGGGCACAATTGTTACTTTTCTGGTTGGGAGGTTCGGTGCTCATTAAGCTGTTGAAAGTCGAACTGGGATTTTTGCTCAGGTAATTGAGCTGGAGAGAAGAAATTCAGTTATGCTATTAAATTTGGGCGATAAATTAAGAGCAGTATAGCACAAAGAGATCCACGTTGATGCACAAAATGACACAACTGTTCATCTATATCAATCTAATTAAAGAGAAATATTGTTACAAATAACTTTGTTATATGGCAACATTTTTCATTGGAATTGCCTATAATGTACAATGCTTGGTTGCTTGTTTGCTTATATGTGTTTTGTCTCTGTTTAAAGGCTGGATATGACAGATGCAATATATCTTGTAGTTTCCTTAACCATTGAAGCTTGCCCTTTGACAGCCACCCTTCTACATGCAGATACTTTTAAATTTGATTAAATAAAGTGAAGTTTTATCCAAAAATTGGATTTGTTCCCATGAGTGTCACATTCTCCAAAATAGTATTATGTTTTGTGTACGTGTGAATGTGTTTTAATAAAAATATACAGTATCAATATTCAAGAATGGAATACATTATACATATATATATACATACATTTCTTGGTAAAAAATCACAAAAAATGTTGTGTCATTATCTATCATAACTTAAAGGAATACACTAAGCATCAAAACAATGTTAGCTTAAAGGATCACCATAGTGTCAGGAAAACAAACCCGTTTTCCTAAAACTATGTCATCCTTGGGGGACCCTCAGCCTCAGGGTCCCCCTCCCATGTCACTGAAGGGCTTAAAACCACTTCAGCCACTTACCTTAATCCAGCGCCGGGCTCCCTCGGCGCTGGTAACCTCTCCTCCCCCTCCGACGTCAGTTCCTGAGTGGAGCGGAATGCTCATGCGCGGCATTCTAACAGTCCATAGGAAAGCATTTCTCAATGCTTTCCTATGGATGTTCTGCATGCTGGATGCAAATTTCGCATCCAGCGTCGCAGAAGCGCCTCTAGCAGCTGTCAGAAAGACAGCCACTAGAGGCTGGATTAACCCTGCTATGTAAACATAGCAACATTTTAGGAGATATATGACTTTTGTTTCTGTTTATGCAGCCTTAACTACACCTCCCCTTGCTGTAACTGACACAGCCTGCAGCTAGTGGAATGTGCCATGATGCACAGTCAGAGACGTTCAGAGAGGAACTCCAGGCACTAAAAACATCTATTCTATAGGATTCCTGAGTCCTGTGAGACAGTGATAGCAAACTATCCATTACCTTTACCTCATCCACTGCTGAAACCCAAGCATCTCGGACCGAGTTCCTCTTCCATGTTTGGGACATGATTGATTGTGCAGCATTTAACAACCTAAATATCACAGATTTTCTGTATGCATGGAGGGGCCCTATGGTTACATTTAATAACATCTCTGCTAGATTGTAGAAAATGCCTGTGACTGTCTAGTTAACCCTTCCTCATAATGTATGGCAGGAACGCAGGGCTGGGAGTCCCAACTTTGGGGTTAAACCATTGCTGAATGGTCTGAATCCATCCACCATAACAACCTAAGTTGAGATTGTTATTGGGTGGGAATGTTCCTTTAAGTCTAATGTGCTCTACATAGGTGAAATAAGCCCCTTATATCTCTAGCCTGCAGGTCTACCAATATAGGTGATCAATGCTGCTACCAATTGCACGTTATAATGGATAAATGTAGTAGATGTATGGGTAGATTGTGCCGATTATTAAGCAGAGGATCAGTTGAGTTATTTTCTAGTTTCCTGTCCTCCTCTGTTACCAGAAGTGGCGTGTCTGACAACCTGGGCTAAGGGTAGCTTGCAGTTTGCATATTATTTATTACTGCAATCTGAAACATTATTGGGATTATCGGTATAGTTACCAACTACCACATACTCCATTGACAAGATATAGGTAGTGTTATTATGGTCTAACTAGTATCATTACCGGTTAATCACACTAATGGTGTGCAGAATTGTCTATAATGTGACAGATTGTGGATGTGAGTTTTCATTGACACAGTAACTAAGCACTGCATTTACAAAGTAAAAGGGGCAGCGATGTGATCTCTCTAAAGAACAGAAATTACACAGACCTATTTACTTTGTAAACACTTCCCTGAAAAAAAAAACTAATGTGAGCTAGAGATGATATTTCACTATTTAATTAACTGGTATTATTTCCCATTTAAATCCCTTCCTTCAATAGGTAGTGTTCCTGCCACCTGTGTATATACAGTGCTGGTAGTAAAAGAATTAAAGGAACACTATAGTCACCTAAATTACTTTAGCTAAATAAAGCAGTTTTAGTGTATAGATCATTCCCCTGCAGTCTCACTGCTTAATTCACTGTCATCTAGGAGTTAAATCACTTTGTTTCTGTTTATGCAGCCCTAGCCACACCTCCCCTGGCTATGATTGACAGAGCCTGCATGAAAAAAAAAAACTGGTTTCACTTTCAAACAGATGTAATGTACCTTAAATAATTGTATCTCAATCTCTAAATTGAACTTTAATCACATACAGGAGGCTCTTGCAGGGTCTAGCAAGCTATTAACATAGCAGGGGATAAGAAAATCTTAATTAAACAGAACTTGCAATAAAGAAAGCCTAAATAGGGCTCTCTTTACAGGAAGTGTTTATGGAAGGCTGTGCAAGTCACATGCAGGGAGGTGTGACTAGGGTTCATAAACAAAGGGATTTAACTCCTAAATGGCAGAGGATTGAGCAGTGAGGCTGCAGGGGCATGTTCTATACACCAAAACTGCTTCATTAAGCTAACGTTCTTCAGGTGACTATAGTGTCCCTTTAATTGTATAATGGCATTACAATGCATTTATCAGCAAGTTGTGTTTTTTATATTGCTTATAAAGTGGTTACATTACTATCATTGCATTCTAACAGTTCTCTTATTTTCTTCAAGGAAATTCACAGAGACCCTCGGTTTTTGTTGGATGGAGCGAGCATATTTGATATAGTCCAAGGAGAAGTTGGTAAGATTATTTTGTATGGTATCTCATGGAGTGGCATCTTAACATCCAGCTACTAACAGTTCTGTTTGATTGAAGTCCCTGATTTATAAACACATAAAACAAATGCAGTGAATTTTCATGTTATGTAAAAATAAAACTAGCAGGCCTGCCAGTCATACTCTGTCATTTTAAAGATAAAACAGTAGATGGATATTATGGAAGCATTTATTTTAATTACCTCTCTCTTGTAATGTCACTGCTACCAGTGAACCCAACCCAGTCAGGATGTTCCCATAGTCCAGGATTTAGCCATTTCCCAATTTTGTTCCTACGAGGATACTGACATTCCTGGACCACCGGTGTGCCTTTAATCACTTAAGGACCAAACATCTGGAATAAAAGGGAATCGTGAAATGTTACACATGTCATGTATCCTTAAGGGGTTAAGGACAAGTTTGAGAATACTACTACAGACTAATATTAATTTGTTCTATCGGTAAATTGTTACTTCCTGTGAAATTTGCTGTTAATTCCAGACATTAACTGAAAGAAACTGTAAATTTCAAATTGCAAAATTCAGTCTAAATTAGTCAAGCTGTGAAATCACAGTGATAAATGCATGTTGGTCTGCCTTTGTCTAACAATATTTCTGGTGACTTATGTTATTGTCTGCAGGTGATTGCTGGGTTTTAGCCGCAGTTGGCAGTCTGACATTGCACAGAAAATTCCTTGAAGATGTGATCCCTAAGGACCAAGAGTTTACATATAAATATGTCGGGATTTTTCATTTTCGGGTATGAGTTAAATGTATTTTTTTATTAGAAATATAAAATATGCACCTGTCGTGCCCATTAAACATCTACTTATACCATAGGACCAGTTTGAGCTTAGCTGTACACAGTACATGTGCCAAACCCACCTGTGATGAGATTTATAGGTGATTTAAATGAAGGCAGTTAAAAAATATGTATAAATGGCCCCGACATTGTAATATTCAGATTTCACACTGCACATTGTGGGGTTTATTTACTAAATTCCAAGTTGTAACCTATTTTACTACCAACTGCAAAATTCCAAATTTGTACAAATTTATTACAAATGTCAAAATTACGGCTAAAATAATTTGGAAATAACCTTTGAATACACTGTATTCACAATTTGGCGGTGTTAGCCTAATTTTGCCATTCAGAGTTTATCGAATAAACTATTGTAAGATTTTAGAGCTTACACATACAGTTGTCTATTTCAATCTAAAGGAAAATTATATCTCTAAATCTGTAAAAACAACATATTCATCCGTATGAGTTCAGAAACATAGCTACATTTTTTTTAAATAATCCATTGTTATTTTTATCAGACAGAATCCATTTTATTGGCAGGTTTTACTAAATACAAGTCTACTCTCCTAATTCTTCAAGCTTTTTTTGTTTTATAAAGGATTTTCTTTGTCTTTTCAATTGGATTATGTTCCTTATTTCATCCCCAACAACATTCAAATGACCTGAGTTGAGATTTGAATATAACACATGACTCTGGGTGCAGGGAGATTAGTAGTTTTGCCTTGCAAGTTACCGTGTGTGCTCACATTTGCATAGCATTACGAGTCTAACAAAAGATAACTCCTTTTATTCGGTAAACACTGGAGTATACTAACTAAACAGCAGCTGGCGACGACTTGAAAACATGCTTTACAAAAGAAAACCTTTTATTTTATTTATTTTTTGTTTTGTTTTCTAAACCGGTTCCAGAGTCCCAGTTTTTTGTTATTTAGTGAAACTCGACTGAATTGTGATGGATTCAAACTGAAATTTAATATTTAGGCAATATGCCAGGTAGAGGCAGAAAAGTCCTATCATCTGTTATCTTAAATGTTAAATTGTTTAAAGCCTTGTAAGATTTCAACTCACCCTGATCACCATAACTACAGGAATAAACAAATAAATACAGAATTATTTTACTGAGAATTACCACGTGTGCTTATTTTTAAAAGTGATATTTTAACCCAGCTGAGCTTTGGTTTAGTGGTGGCATGTCCCCTGACATTTCCCCTTGCCGACCCTATTCTGGGCAGACGATGCATAGCCCTCTGCTAAATCTCTCTTTGTATGGTCCTAGTTCCCTGATACCAGTCAGCACAGTGTGAGCACTTCTAAAGAGGATCTTGGGTTATGTTTGGTGAGGACAGTTCCCTGATACCAGTCAGCACAGCGTGAGCACTTCTAAAGAGGATCTTGGGTTATGTTTGTTGAGGACAGTTCCCTGATACCAGTCAGCACAGTGTGAGCACTTCTAAAGAGGATCTTGGGTTATGTTTGGTGAGGACAGTTCCCTGATACCAGTCAGCACAGCGTGAGCACTTCTAAAGAGGATCTTGGGTTATGTTTGGTGAGAACAGTTCCCTGATGTTTCACATATAGCAGGATCATACCCTGAAAACAGTATGGACCCATAAGATGCTGGCCTCTGCGAGGACAGGCCTTTTGCACAGGCCTGTGGTGTTCTCCCGAGTCTTCTACTGTGCTATTTTTTTGCAGAACATCAGATATGATATCACTATAACTGGCACGTGGTTTTATGCCTTTAGTAGGACACAGGAGATCACGAGTGAGCACAGCAAAGGACATCGGTGTCAAAGGATGTTTATAGCATATAAAGATCAGCATTATCAAAATAGCATAGCACTGTCTGAAAATTATATTATAATCTCCATGACCTCTACATTAAGACTATAAGGACCCATCCATTGCATAATGATTGGTGAAAGATTTGCTTTGATTGGTTTAAAGAACGCATGCAGTTTTATTTTCAATGTAAGGTTATATTTAAGTGAACACTTTTATATTTAATAATTCCCCAAGATCCCAGAAAATCAAAAAACATTTTGAGTGTTTTGGAACCCATAACACCACATCATATTACCTGATCTACACCTGTAGCTTCTACATGGTTAGCTCCACCTAAACCTTAAATGTATACGTTACTGAATCATTTACTACCATATATATATATATTTTATTATTTTGTTGTTTTAGTTCTGGCAGTTTGGAGAATGGGTGGATGTTGTTGTCGATGATAGACTTCCGACCCTTAATGGAAAATACCTGTCTGTCCAGCCCCGCAGCAACAATGAATTCTGGCCATCGCTACTGGAGAAGGCTTACGCTAAGTAATCACTATATTGCACTTAAGATAATTCAGTAATTACACTGCTAAACTAAAAAAAATCAACAGTGTTTTAGTCCTTTATTCCATTAAAGGAAAACTGTAATTGTTTTACCAAGAATAGAATAATGCCTGTAAATCAAGACTCTGAATGTATCATTTGTAATAAATGCATACAGTATACCTTAATAAATATTTTTAATGGATCTACTGGCTTACCCTTGCTTAGTGGTTGAAATATATTGCCATCTTTGGCCAGCAGCAAAATTTATATGCTATAAACATACACAATTTGGTTAAATTATTAAAACTTCACATGCTGCTTTTTTTGAGACGCTCTGTACTAGTGTACGATAGCAGGACTAGTTAAAAGACTCTTGCTCTTAATAACATGTACTCTATTTGGATTGAACAAGGAGACCTTAACAATGTCTGCACCCGTTAGATAAGGGAAAGATCTGATAAGAATAAATATTTATACATATACATTACAAAAATTAATAAAAGATGCATCTTTTATTTAAATGAAAATAAAATTTACAGTTTTCTTTTAATGTCACTTTTTAACATTTTGTCAATGTCCATGAGTGGCAGTTATTGAATAACAAAATATTGCCATAACATTAAATGTGTGAAAAAGATAGTGATATCTTATACACCCTGTTCCAAATTATTATGCAAATTCTATTTAAGTGTCACAAAGATTAAATATTTAGTTTTTCAGTTTAATTCACGGATGGCATTGTGTCTCAGGGCTCTTTTGATCACTGAAAACAATCTCGGACACCTGTGATAATTAGATTGCCAGGTGAGCCCAATTTAAGGAAAAACTACTAAAGGAGGGTGTTCCACATTATTAAGCAGAGCACCATTTTCATGCAATATGGGGAAGAAAAAGGATCTCTCTGCTTCCGAAAAGAGTGAAATAGTTCAATGCCTTGGACGAGGTATGAAAACATTAGATATTTCACGAAAACTTAAGCGTGGTCATCACATTATTAAGAGATTATTAAGAGATTTGTGGCTGATTCAGAGCATAGACGGGTTTTTGCAGATAAAGGCACATTGAGGAAGATTTCTGCCAGATCCATGCATCGGATCAAGAGAGCAGCTGCTAAAATACCATTACATAGCAGCAAACAGATATTTGAAGCTGCTGCTGCCTCTGGAGTCCCACGGACATCAAGGTGTAGAGTCCTCCAGAGTCTTGCAACTGTGCATAAACCTTCTATTCGGCCACCACTAACCAATGCTCACAAGCAGAAACGGCTGCACTGGGCAGAAAAATAGATGAAGACTAATTTCCAAACAGTCCTGTTCACTGATGAGTGCCGTGCAACCCTGGATGGTCCAGATGGGTGGAGTAGTGGATGGTTGGTGGACGGCCACACTGTTCCAACAAGGCTGCGACGTCAGCAAGGCGGTGGTGGAGTCATGTTTTGGGCTGGAATCATGGGAAGAGAGCTGGTCTGCCTCTTTAGGGTCCCCGAAGGTGTAAAGATGACCTCTGCAAATTATGTGGAGTTTCTGACTGACCACTTTCTTCCCTGGTACAGAAGGAAGAACTATGCTTTCCGTAATAAAATCATCTTCATGCATGACAATGCACCATCTCATGCTGCAAAGAATACCTCTGCATCAATGGCTGCTATGGGGATAAAAGGAGAGAAAGTCATGGTGTGGCCTCCATCCTCCCCTGACCTCAATCCTATTGAGAACCTTTGGAGCATCCTCAAGCAAAAGATCTATGAGGGTGGGAGGCAGTTTACATCCAAACAGCAGCTCTGGGAGGCTATTCTGACATCTTGCAAACAAATTCAAGCAGAAACTGTCCACAAACTCACAAGTTCAATGGATGCAAGACTTGTGAAGCTGCTATCAAATAAGGGGTCCTATGTTAAAATGTAACGTGACCTGTTAAAATGTTTAAAAAGTTAAAATGTTGTTATAAGTTTGATTGAAATAGCTTTTGATTTCAGTAAATATGCTGCAAACACAACAAATGACAATTTTCAGTTCTTTACAACCTATAAAGTGTTTTGAAACTTACTGTGCGTAATAATTTGGAACAGTGCATTGTAAGTTTTTTATGTTTAAAAAAAATACTGTTATTAGGAGGTTTGTTCAATAAAATTTGAATTGTACTCTTAATAGTTGATAACATGAGAATTATGCTGACTGTTATTTACATCAATTATTTAGGTAAATTAGAAAAATATCATTTGCATAATAATTTGGAACACGGTGTATATTGTCAAAGTAAAAATAAATTTTTTTAGTTACTCCTAGAAGTAGATGATGCTTTATATCTTCATGTGATATATCCATTAAAATAATCAATAGAATGGTTCTTGCATTACTCTTTAGTTAAATCACACTTAAAATTTGAAATTGATCTTTAAAATGTGCTTTGCATGAAAAGAGCTTTAACTGTATAGATAACAGGACAGATGAGAAACATATTATTTATCATATTATTTATCATTTATCTGAATAATGTTCAAGTTTATTAATACTAACTTAATCCACAACTGCTGCTGTTTTTGCTTTAGACTACGTGGCTCATATCAGAATTTGCACTGGGGTTTCATTTCGGAAGCTTTGGTGGATTTCACGGGTGGGATACAGATGGATTTCATTTTAACCAAGCCCCCCGTGGACTTGCGAGATATCGTCTTAGCAGCTGCAAAGTCTGGTTCTCTTGTGGGCAGTACAACTCCTGGAGGTGTAAGTACAGAGCTTGTATTTCCTGTTGAGGTTTGAAGACATGATACAAGCAAAATAATAAACTTAAATAATGCCACTTCCCCTTAAACAACAGGTAAATATTTATCTCATGTTTATGGCCCTGTCTCTCTTAGCATTAGTAACAAATATATCTCTTTAAGTAGGCATTTCCGTTAACCAATTAACTTCTATTCTCTGACCCATTGTCTGTTTTGTCTTCATTCAACCTTATTGTAGTCCCATACTGTTTACAACCTCTACCATCAACCTACGACTACCAGGAACAAAATGTTACTATTCCCTTACCTTTCGTATCTGTACCCCATTTTTCAAGATTGTCAGCTTGATTGAACAGGGCCCTCAACACCTCTTGTTCCTGTTTATCTTGTATGTATGCTTTGTAAGCCCATTGTACAGTACTGAGAAAAATGTTGATGCATTATTACTGTAGGGAAATGATAATCTTAAATGTAATATTGTAACAACGCATGAACATTTTTCTCAGTTCTGTACGATGTGTTTACTAAAAATACAAATGAGTTTTGGGTGGAGATAAGTCACTAATAATATCAATGTAATCAGGGACGGAACTACCGCGGTCGCAGGGGTCACAGCTGCGACCGGCCCGTCACTCTATTTGTTGCGGCACCAGCCCGTGCAGTGGAACTGCCGGGGTTGTGTATTCAAGTGCCCATTGGGTAGCCCATGCTATTAGGGCCACCCGATGGAAATTAATTTCCAGGGACCCAAACAGTTCTGTGGTGCTTTCACAGCGCGACCAGCCCCCTCTGATGTCAGGCGCTGCACGCTGGGAGGAAGTGACTGCCCAGGTCTCTCCTCCCAGCATCCACCTGGATCCACGCAGGAGGAAGGAGAGGAGGGAGTCAGAGTGGAAACTCTGGCTCACATCAGCCTGAGCTACTGTACCCCAGGGAAAGTCACCCTCCTGCATCTAAAAGATAGGAAACAGGAGGGTGACTTAAACATTTTGCACGTGTGTGTGTTAGTGTATGTGTGTGTATGTGCATGTGGGTGTGTCTGTCTGTATGTATCTTTGTCTGTATGTGTGTCTGTCTGTATGTGTCTGTGTGTGTGTGTTTCTGTCTGTGTGTGTGTGTCTGTATGTGGGTCTATCTGCATGTATGTGCATCTGTGTATGTGTGTGTCTGTGTTTGTATGTATGTGTGTATGTATAGGTCTCTGTGTTTATGTATGTGTGTGTTTGTATATGGATGTATGTGTGTCTGTGTGTGTTTGTGTCTACATTTATGTGTGCCTATATGTGTGTGTGTCTATGTGTGTATCTGCATCTGTTTGTCCGCATGGGTGGAGGGTGAGCAGGGACATTCATATAATGCCAGGTTGTAAATGAATGAAAATGTCAAATCTTGAAATCAATTAGAAGTTAACATTTTAAATGAAAATAGACAGTAAACACATTTAATCTTTATAAATATGCATTTTAGTTATTATTTTATTTCTGGTCATTTCTATTTAACCAACACTTTTATACTTTTTATTCATTTTATTTTAGCAACAATTTGGGAATGTGGAATTGCAAAACGGCCTTGTTCGGGGTCATGCCTACACCGTGACCAATGCCACACAGGTAACACAAAAATAATGTTTTCCACAGAGTGAAAAATTCAGACTTTCTACTTTTACTTTTTAAAAATATCTATCAAAAATGCTAACATTATTTTGTAATGTTCAGGTAAAACCAGTGTATCTGAATAAATTAACAGATAACTGAGTGTTAATTACAGTATACTCTGTAGCATCTTCAGAATATTTAAAATAGTTTACATTAAATATTGCAGCAGCTTACTTGGTAACGTTATCAGATACAAACTATCTCATATTCCCTACTTGGCTTCCTCTCCACTTAGCAAAGACCTTTCTGGTAGCTCCATGTCATACTTTGGCACTAGAAAGCACGGAGCTTGTGGGTTCTTATCGAAGCACAGAGGTCCCCCTAAATTTTTGCCAGCTACCTCAATACTGCAGTATTGAGGTGACAGACATCCCAATCTCCTTAATTATTTAAACACTGGATCTTCTGCATTCCGTTGCAGGTGGTGACAGCTGTGGGTTCCAACAGGTCCTGAATTGAATTGTTCGTATCAGACGCCATTCAATTTACTGAGCTACAAAGTCATTTTCCTAGGGATTTTCTATATTCTATGGAATACACTTCATACAGTAACAAGCGTGTGAGAATGTATTATCTTCAATATACTTCACTGCGCAAAGTACTCACGTTAGCTTGTTTATTACTTTACACAATTCCATTTTACCACTGTGGTTGTCACATACAAATGTCTCAAACAATGAACATATTCAATAGCAAACAAAGGACTTTCTAAAATTCAATTAGGCAAGTAGTGGAGTACACAACTTTTATTTATCTTTGCATCATTGTTGGCGAGGTAACATATATATTTTTGACATTTTGGCAACAGAATCATAATGTTTTGCCAATTGTGCTACTTAAAACGACATACCAACATACTTTTTTTCTTGAAAACACAATTACGTTAATTCAGAAAAAACACAGGGTTATGAAATAGTTGGTCACACCCTTGAAATTAACCTTTCTCTTTAACATTGTTTAACAATGGTTGGCGCAATTCCTGGTTTCAAGTATATAGTATAATGTAATTTATATGTAATGCAATTTTTTAAAAGACTGTTGTTAAGTTGGTCCTAGCATAAACGCCAATTTATATCAATCAATAAAGCCTGCATACCATGTGTCGCCTTAACATATATAAATTTACAAATTTGACTATATTTTTAAAAACAAATTCACTTACATATCATGGATGGAACATATGGTCAGTGAACCCCTTGTTCAATTTTCACAAGGGTTTATTTTTTATATTGTTATGCGATTGGGTAATGTAGGGGTTAATGTGTATTGTGTTAGAGTAATGTAGGGGTTAATGTGTATTGTGTTATGGTAGTGTAAAGGTAATAGGTAGAAGTGTGCATCTCCCAGGGCTGCTTGAGATTAGTGGTAGTTGCAGTCCTGTTTGGCATCAATTTCAATGCAATAAGTAAAATGGTGGCATGTACTGCTTAGGAGTAGAGTTGAGTCGTACCGAACATTAGGTTTTTTGGACCCCGGACCCAAACACGGACATATCACTGTATGTTCGGGTTGCAGTTCGGAGTTCGGCGATTTAATGATGCATTTTTAAAGGCTGCAGGGCAGCCAATCAACAAGTGTTTGACTCGTGTGCCCTTAGAAGCCATCACAGCCATGCCTACTAATGGCATGGCTGTGATTGGCCAGTGCAGCAAGTGACCCAGCCTCTATAGAAGCTGTATACCACAAGTAGGGGTGTGTCTATTAAACAGTGCTGTTAAAAAAACAACAACAAAAAACATTCACCCCTTCTGAGCCCCCACCCGCGACATGTGAGTGGGGGCTTTTAAACTAAAGGGGGGGCCTATTGCCCCCCCCACCCCCACCCCTGACCGGCGGGTGGGGGCCCTAAATACCAATAAGAGGGGGACCTATTGTCCCCTCCCGGCCCTCACCTCTGAGCGGTGGGTGGGGGCCCTAAATAACAATAATGGGGGACCTATTGTCCTCCCCCGGCCCTCACCCCTGAGCAGTGGGGGCAATAAATAAAAATTGGGGGGGACCTAATGTCCTCCCCTCCGGCCCCCATCCCTGCGCGGCGGTCCTATATAACAATAAGGGGGTGACCTAATCTCCTCACCCCCGGCCCCCACCCCTGAGCAGTGGGTGGGGGCCATAAATAAAAATGGGGGGACCTAATGTCCTCCCCCCCGGCCCCCACCTCTGCATGGTGGGTGGGGGCCCTAAATAACAATAAGGGTGGGACCTAAGGTCCTCCCCCGGCCCCCCACTCCTGCGCGGCAGGTGGGGGCCCTAAAAAACGATAAGGGGGGGGCCCTAAATAACAATGAGGGGGGGAAGTAATGTACTCCCCTCTGGCCCCCCCCCCTGAGCGGTGAGTGGGGGCCATAAATCAAAAATCCCCCCCCCCCGGTGACTAGGGGTCTCCAAACCCCTAGTCACTCTTTCCCCCCAAAAAATTAACCCTACCAACCCCCCTCATCCTAAAAATAATGAGGGGGGGACCCTTATGTAAATACCTGTAAAAGAAAATAGACTTACCATTTGATGTCGTCTTTCTTCTAAAATTTTCTTTTTTAAGCCCCAACACACTAAAAAAAAAAGAGCACAAACAAATAATAATCCTTCTTCACCCATGGAGGGCTCCGCGCAGACTGAGCTCTGTAGGGTGGAGAAAGGCTTATAAAGCCTTGCCGCGCTCTGCAATTAGGCTCAGAGCACTCTGATTGGTGGGTTTAAGCCATCCAATCAGAGTGCTCTGACAGGTAAATGAAGAGACTGACAGGTAAGTCTCTACATTTACCTGTCACAACACTCTGACTGGTTGGCTTGAAATCCACCAATCAGAGTGCTCTCCAAAGAACTTTCCCACGCTGTGTAAAATGACACAGAGCACTCTGGTTACTTAATCCACCAATCAGAGTGCTCTGTGTCATTTTACACAGCGTGGGAACATTTCAAAGAACTTTCCCATTTCAAAGAACTTTGATAAAATGACACAGAGCACTCTGATTGGTGGATTAACGATGATAGATACTACTTTTTTAATATTAGTATGGCTGTGTTTTTTTTGTTTTTTTTGTCAGATTGCCTGCAACAACAGAACGGAGGATATAGTTCAGGTCTGGAACCCATGGGGACAAGGGGAATGGAATGGACGATGGAGCGACAAGTAAGTACTAAAACAGAAAAATGCCCATCCCTCCTTTTCCCTCTGCAAGAATTCTAATCCTGTTCTTACAATGTACAATGTACATCAATAGAATTAGGATTCAAATTTTGGGTCTCCACCTGTTGGCAAACTATAACTCCCATGGACCTTTGCCAGTAAAATCCAGCACGTACTTGACAATGCCTCAACTTACAAAATGGAAACCTGTTGAAATAACTGGTTGTATTTAGTGGAACCATGACACACATGTATGCTATATTTACATTAAATATGAGTGCACAAGAGGCTATTATTCAGATCTAAAAGAAGGGACCTAATCCCCCGTAATGATATGAAATTCTGGCTTTAAAACATCAACTCTGAAAATCTCCACCAAGACATTTTTTATGGAAAGGTTTGAAAGACACGTTAAATTTGAAAGTATCAATAGCTTTTTAACACTGAGAGATACTGTGGGTCCAGGACAGGTCTTGAAGTAACCTACTGAGTACATGCTTGATAAGATGCTGCATACTGTATGTGTGTGTGACATAGCTCACTAAACTCACCTCTGGAACGTCTGTATGAAGTGTCATGGAAGCCAAATATGCATGAACATTGTTTTCGTAGGAGCATGGCTGAACTTTCTCAATGTGGCAAAAATGACGTTACAACTACAAACAATGCACACACACATATATTACTAGGTTGGTTATACAGGCTGGCTTGTGACTGTCTGTCAATCTTTGTATACTGTGTAATTACATAATTCATTATAAATTTTTTAATTAATTCTTTTTATGCTTATATTTTTACAGCTCACCACAGTGGGAACGGGTTTCACCTGAAATTCGTAGCAAACTAAATGTCCAGAGGAATGATGGCGAATTTTGGTATTTATATTGTTTGTCTCTTGTTACAGAGTTTTTGGCTGAATACAAATGTGTTTTGTTTGTGTTACTGTATGGAGTTTTGTTCGTTGCTTTAACCATCGTATTTCTACAGGATGTCTTGCCAAGACTTCATACAGAATTATAATCAGCTGAACATCTGCAACTACACCCCAAGTTATTTGGACTTTGAAAGCCCCCAATTTATTTGGAAATCCAGTTCTTATTTTAACCAATGGGTGAGAGGAAGTACTGCGGGCGGCTGTAGTACTGCAGGTAACCTACTTTTTGAGTAGTACATTCCATTTGTTAATATTTTTGCCTGTTTTGCACTAGGAAAGTATGTTATCTCTGTATCTGAATTCCCATAAAAAAGGCACGTTTCAGAACACTTTGATAAATCTTCCCTACTACTTGAATGACACATTTGAGAATATTTTCTCGTCGGAATCAGAGCAAATTTTGTTGTCAGTTTCGAACCTCTATTTTTTCCCATAAGTGAAAAATAATTGACAGATTGTTGCCCATTATAAAACAAAAAACTAAATAAAAATGCATTTTATTAGGTAAATGTGAAGGGGAATAAAGTATATCAACTCCAGGAAAATAAGAAAAAAAATTTGATCATTTTTTTAAACATAGAAGTCAATTTTCATCCATTCTTCCTCTCAACTGATGAATTTTTGCATATCAAGAGATGGGCATTAATGAGGAATAGGAATGACAATTAACACACATGCAGATACATAGACACATAGATACAGTCACACACTGATACACATGCAGCTACACAGACACAAACACTGACACACACATACAGATACAAACACAAACACACAGATGCAAATAATGACACACATACAGACACACAAATAAACACACTGACACACCTACAGATACACATATACACATAAATACATACAGATACACAGACACATAGGTACAAACACTGACACACATACAAATACACAAACACAGATAAAGATGCACAGACACACAGATACAAACACACATACAGATACACCGACATGCAGTTAGACACACTGAAACAGATACAGATGCACATATACAGACATACAGGTACACAGTGTGTGTTTAGTGGATGCTAAGTCTGTAATGGATGCATGCATTGTATGCCGCGAGAATTGTTGCCATAGCAACCTGCAGCAATGCTGTCGCGGGTCGTGAGAGGAGATGACACAGGGGCGCCCCTGTCAAAGTATCACCTAGGGCCATGGCTCCATCAGGATCAGTGCCCCAGGCACCCCCCTAATGAGTGGCATCTGTGGTGGATCCGCCCCCCTTTGTACGCCACTGCTTAACATTTCTTTAAAACACATACATGGAGAATAAAATAGCACATCGCTGTATATACGGCCATTCAATGATAAACAAAATTCAACTTTTGTTAAAAATTAAACAAATTAGATTTTTTGCTTATTCATTGATCCTTTCCAGAAATATGGAATAAAATGTTTTAGACACCAATATCTCTTATATTGCTATAGTTTAATATATATTAATATATATATATTAAATAATAAACGGTTTCTCCAAACACTATGACCACTTCAGTCAATTTTCCAATTTATTTGTTACAGATGACATCTGGAAAAATCCACAATATGTTATAAATGTGTTGGAATCAGAGGGCGATAAAAGATGTTACAATGTGGCTGTGGCATTAATGCAAGGTCTCAGTAACGAGCGCAAGTATAATCCTCCGTGGTTACGAATCGGATTCGCATTTTGCCGGGTAATTTGCTATAACTTTACAGCATGTAGTTATATTTTAATTCATTGTCTAAGTTAATAACTAAACTCTGACATTTAGGAATTTGAAATTAAACTAAAATAGCCAAGCCAGGAGAAGTTTTCAAATTGGCCAAGTTATCCATAATTTTATAATCTGGATTTCACAACGCATTTCAATCCATTTTTGGATAACTACCAGGATATTTCCGTTTAAAATATTAGAAAACAACTGTACAGTAACTAAAAAAGTGTATGAATTGGTAAAAATACAATATAAACAGGTGCTACTATCACCTATGTGGGTCACTCCACCACACATATAAAAGTGAATAACAAATAGATAAAAAGTGGTGAGAGCACAAAAAATAAGTAGATAGTATATTACCACTAAAGCCAAATGGAAACTTGCAATTAAAAACAGGAGACAAACATAGGGTAATATAATACAGATAAAATGTAAAGTAAAAATAAATTAAATTAAAAATGTAACACCTGTTCCACTTTTGTTTAATAAATCCTTTTGCAAGATCCTGGATTCTGTTACAAGGGAGAGAACAAGGAAGTCTGCAGTATTTGTATCCACTGACAACTAACACCAGTCTATTCAACGCGTTTAGTCTGAGCCAGCTTACATTAAGTAGCTCAGTAATATGTGAGTGTGACCAATTATCCACTACTTTACATTTTATCTGTACTATATTACCCTGTGTTTGCCTCCTGTTTTTAATTGCAGAATTCCATTTGGCTTTAGTGGTAATATATTATCTGCTTATTTTGTGTGCTCTCACCACTTTTTATCTATTTATCAACTGTACAGTAACATTGATATCAATTATCTATTGGCAGAATGAATAGATTATATCTTATTGATTTTAAAACAACTAAATGTATTACTTTGAAATAGTTTACACTGATAGTTTGGCATTAAGGCTTGACATAAAGCGATAGATATTCAGAGCAGACTACATTTTTTTAACGTTTTGAATATACCAAAAATTAATTACTTTTTTTTCTAAATATTTCTCTCCAGGTTGGTTCCAAGGTAAGATATATCTTATAATATACAGTCTTTCATACAATTATAAATACTTCTATAGTGCCAACATATTCTGCAGGACTGACAACAGGTAAACGAGGTAAAACTTTAATTCTAACGAAACACTATGACATATGGGAGTAGTAGGTGTACAAGGCCCTGCCCAAACCAGCTCACTATCTAAAGCTTACAATACTTTTAGATTAGCATAGTAAGACCTTTACATCATAATTAGAGAATCAGATATTTTTTTCTATCTCAGTAAAATACAGTTACAGTCTAATAATCCTATATAACTGTAAAGTTCTGCGTTGTGGTGGTTTAAACGATAATGGAAGGAAAGGCTTTAGCACTTATCAATGAAGTGCCCTACAGCAGTGCTCCTCAACCCACTCCTCAAGGCACACATAACAGTCCACGATTTAGGGATTACCCAAATGTGTCTGGACTGTTAGGTGTCCCTGGGGGGGCACTGCCCTACAGGTTCTCCGATCACCAGAGATGCAAATTACAGAAGAATACACCTGACAGAGTATCACACAGTAATAATCATAATAATTGTATTTATTTTAATTTATGTCAGGTGCATGATTATGGTATAAAACACAAAACATAACATTTCAAAAAGAAAGAGAGAAACATGCTGTCAGTAAAAGTACAACTGCAAATTCACAGAAACACAAGAAAAATGACAGTTAGCCTGGTGTGAACCTGTTGCTAGGCATGATAAAATTATAAAATAAAACAATATGCACCCAAACTTTCAAAGCAACTCAATATAGTCCATTAAAATATATCTATTTAGTTATTGTGAGCAATTATTATTAACTTACATTCATGTCACGGTACTGTGTGTTCTACTTGTTAATGCAGGGCGTGAAGAATGGATCGCAGCAGAAATACTCCCGCCAGCAAGTGATAGAAACTATAAACTCAGGCCTGGAGAGGTCACGGGAAATCACTCGATCTTTTATGGCTCCACCTGGGACATACGTCATCATTCCTTTCACTGAAATCAAAGGACAGGAGTCAGAGTTTCTCCTCCGAATCTTTACAAAGACCAAAGAGATTGAAGAGTAAAAATTCTATGTCTCTTTATTTTGTGAATCTTTGTAGGAGAACTAAAATCTAACACATTATTTTTATAAGTATTTTACACAAAATAACAAACATTTCATTCATATTATGATGAAAGTCTTATTGTTGGTTTCACATCCCTTTCAAATCCCTTCTACATATCCCAGTAAATTTCTCCATGTACCCAATTTATCTCCTCTTTTCCCACAACATATCTCCCCATATATCAATCATACCTCCTCATATCCCCCAATGTATCTCCTCACTGGCCCCAGTGTATATCCCTTATATCCCAATGTCCCTCTAGTATATATCCCCATGTCCTCCTAATGTATATCCCAATGTACCTATAGTGTATATCCCCATGCCTCCCTAGTACATAGCCAAATTTACCCCAGTGTATATCTCCATTTCCCTAGTGTATCTCCCCATGTCCCCTAGTCTATATCCCGTGTCCCCCTAGTGCGTTTGCACATGTTCCCCAGTGTATATCCCCACACACCCCTTTTGTGTATCCCCATGTCCCCCTACTGTATCTCCTCATGTCCCAATAGTGTATCTCAATGTGCCCCTCTAGTGTATCTCTCCATGTCCCCTAGTCTATATCCCGTGTCCCCCTAGTGTGTATGCACATGTACCCCAGTGAATATCCATCTTCTGAATATCCCTCTTGTGTATCCCCAGGCCCCGTTGTGTATATTCCCATGTCCCAATAGTGTATCTCAATATGCCCCTGTAGTGTAGCTCCCCATGTCCCCCTAGTGCATATCTCCATGTCCCACAGTTTATATCCCCATATCCCCCTAATGTCTATACTGTGATCCCCAGTGTATCGTTCCACTCATCTACATAGACACTTTTGCGAAACTTACATACAAACTTACATACTTTGGGCACGCAGGAGTGACCAAAGTATATGTATTTACACACACACTTTTCTCCCACTAAAAATGCCCTGTTGTGGTTTCATTCAGTATAATTACAGGTTTTTGGTATCTTGACCTGGCTGTTACCCAGTTTTCTTCTAACCCCGACTTGTTACTTCATGTATCTGACTTCTCTTTTAGTCCTTGGCTTGTTCTCTGACCATTCTTACTGTATCACCTTTCTATAGGCATCCAATTTAGTTCAGCCACTCTAAGGAACAATGACATAGACTGTCTTCTTTTTTCCCAATAAATATTTATTAGGGATATAGTAAGACTCCAGCGCAGCATGTTGGCTGGTTTTGGTAACTGTGACAATACATGAATACATCATACTTTTATCTACTTTTAACTATCATTTCAGATCTTCTTCTACTCAACCAGATTTAAGAGAAGATAGCTCAGCATCATTTCCTAGTGACACACCGTCAAAGTAAGTAAGCAATAAATACTGCCAAACAATTTAAACATGGTATTAGGTCTTAATCTAAGCGGGAACTCTTACTTCTACTGAATAAATCATTGAAAATTACCTATAACGTGTGCTAACCTTATTTTCATGAGATGATCCATTTATGTTTACATTTATATTAAAGATTTAGCACATGACATCGTAATCCAGTTCAGACAAGGCAACGCTAGGACACCTATTGCATAAGAGGACGAGTAAAAGAGACATTATTTAATTTCTATATCTTTTATGTTCTCTATGCTGACTGCTTTCTGCCATGCTTTCCTTTGTTTGTGATTTTACTAATATCGCAAATAATTTACTAATATCACTAATATCATATCATTTAATATTAATTTGCAGACATAGTAAGTATGCTAACAGACTGTTAATTAAAATAATAGTATGTTTTATCCTGCAGAAGATTTATACTTAAAAAAATTGGATTTACAGTATACAAGTTACTCATTTTTATGCCTCACTTCACACCAAATATTGTATGGTGTACATGAACTAATTAAAAACAATTTAATTATCCTCATTAATAAAGATTGTTATGTGTATGAATAATGATTTCTCCTCTGTTAATTATCATTGTAATTTTAGAAATAATTATTCAAAATCTGTGCCAAGCAATGTAACTTCAACGCCTTATTCCAACGGGACGTTATCAAAGTAGGTAACATTTCTGTAAGTTAAAAATGTAATTTTGGCATTCTTCTTATCACTGAGCTTAAAAATATAGACATTTCTATATCAATATGATATGAATTTATTTTATTGTGAGTAAAAAATGGTTCTAAGCATTGGCAATAATGAAAAATAAAAAGAATATACAGCTGCCTTGCCTCGTTGACTGAGATCATTAATTCTAATGCTCTTACCTAATCCAATGCCTTCTAATGTAAAAGCATTCAATGGTTAGTTAGCATGTGTGGGAAATCAGCACTCTGCACCAATCAGCATCTCCTCATAAAGATGCATTGAGTCAATGACACTGAATGTAGATCTTGCAAACATTGCAGCACCTCATCCAGGAAGTTGCCCTAGTGGCTGTCTGAGTGACAATGCATTTTCTCTGTCCCCGCAGGGACAGGCTACGTGCCCCAGTCACACTGTAATTCTGTCCTGCCGTACCTCTAGACATAGTAGAATGATACGACCTGTTGCAAGGTTCACTACACACAGATTAAATGATGTAGATATAAACCGTGCAAATCAATCATTTCCGTTCTAATAGATCGATAGATCTTGTGCTGTGCTGCAAATTCATCATTTAAACTGGATATTAAAATATAACATATTCTATTTTTCAGCGAAATTGACTCTCGAAATACCATGCCGACTCCAAAGGTAAAAACATTTACTTCATCAACATGCAATATCAGTATTCAGGGGACTTTGATTTAAAGTCTTATAAAAATGATTGTTTTAATCGATCAATAGCTCTGTATGTTACCTGAGGAGGGTTCACTGCAATATCTTTAACCAGAAAACTTAGATAAAGTAATTTTTTATTTAAATTCTTTATTTGTGCATTGACAGATATTATAAAGCACACCTTTGGAGTTGAAATATTAAAGTTTCATTTTAACTCACTGGAAGGATAAATAAAGGCTCATGTGAATTTGTTGGATTAGTAACTGTAGAGTATTTGTCTGGATCTGAGTAACCAGAAACCATTATTAGGGAGTGTCAAAACTCAGATTACCAGACATTCAGAGTTATTCAGTACAGACAAGGCTTAGATGACCAGACATACAGAGTTACTCGGTACAGGCAAGGCTCAGATGACCAGACATTCAGAATTACTCGGTACAGACAATGCTCAGATGACCAGACATTCAGAGTTACTCGGTACAGACAAGGCTCAGATGACCAGACATTCTGAGTTACTCGGTACAGGCAAGGCTCAGATTAACAGACATTCAGAGTTACTCAATACAGACAAGGCTCAGATGACCAGACATTCAGAGTTATTCGGTACAGACAATGCTCAGATGACCAGACATTCAGAGTTACTCGGTACAGACAAGGCTCAGATGACCAGACATTCAGAGTTACTCGGTACAGACAAGGCTCAGATTAACAGACATTCAGATTTATTCGGTACAGACAAGGATCAGATGACCAGACATTCAGAGTTATTCAATACAGACAAGGCTCAGATGACAAGACATTCAGAGTTATTCGGTACAGACAAGGCTCAGATGACCAGACATTCAGAGTTACTCGATACAGACAAGACTCAGCTTAATAGACATTCAGAGTTATTCGGTACAGACAAGGCTCAGATTAACAGACATTCAGAGTTATTCAGTACAGACAAGGCTCAGATGACCAGACATTCAGAGTTATTCGGTACAGACAAGGCTCAGATTAACAGACATTCAGAGTTATTTGGTCCAGACAAGGCTCAGATGACCAGACATTCAGAGTTACTCGATACAGACAAGACTCAGCTTAATAGACATTCAGAGTTATTCGGTACAGACAAGGCTCAGATTAACAGACATTCAGCGTTATTCAGTATAGACAAGGCTCAGATGACAAGACATTCAGAGTTACTCGATACAGACAAGGCTCAGATTAACAGACATTTAGAGTTATTTGGTACAGACAAGGCTCAGATGACCAGACATTCAGAGTTATTCGGTACAGACAAGGCTCAGATTAACAGACATTCAGAGTTATTTGGTACAGACAAAGCTCAGATGACCAGACAATCAGAGTTATTCGGTACAGACAAGGCTCAGATTAACAGACAATCAGAGTTATTCGGAACAGACAAGGCTCAGATTAACAGACAATCAGAGTTACTCGGTACAGACAAGGCACAGATGACCCGACATTCAGAGTTACTCAGTACAGACAAGGCTCAGATTAACAGACAGAGATTTTTGGTACAGACAAGGCTCCCTCCTCGGGAATATTGGATCACGTAATGTAACTGTGTCTGCCAGCACTGCCATCACTGTGACAGCATAGTTTGATGCCGCACTAGTTAATTAGCACTACAGTCCCTGTATGACAGTCTATTCTTCCCCCTCAATTATCCATGCCACTCAAACAAAGCTTTGTATGTCTAATTCTTTTCATTTTCACATAACCATTGTCATGTTTTTCTGCAAGCTTTGTCTGATAATCCCGACACAATATTTTAACTCACAAAATGCATATACTGCATAGATGTCCTAAGACAAACTGAACACAACTGATACCACTTTCAAACCTGTTAACTGCCCAATTCTAACCTCTTCATAAACCCCACTGATACTATAAAACACACACCCCAACTGCACCCGATTTTCAAAACTACAACTTAACGTCAGGCTCAAACCCTAAAACTTACACCCCAAGTCTAGAAAATCACCAGGCCTCCCAGATGTCATATTTTTGGCAGGACAGACCCTATTTTGGGGTCCTGACACACTGTCCTGATTTAGTTCTATGGTGTCAACAGGGAACTGTCATCATTAGACACACTCGGGCTGTGCAGTGGGCACTAAGTCCATGCAGAGAGTGCTTCAGCAGCAATCTCTGTATGATCCTTTAGGTAGGGGACCAGACGTGTATGTCTGACATGCCCCTTCAGTGGGTGGACACCCCACTTTCTAAATGGGTGTTGCGTTACTTGTGATGTCCCCTAAAGGCCAGCCCACCCATGCCGATTCCATACCTCTCCATAGTGGTATCTATCAACAGCACAATTCTGCCAAAGGTGGTATCCTACTTTCAAACACATTTATTAACTGAAAAGTCCAATCCTCCAATACCATGATCCCTGCTACGCAACTACATAGATAAGGGTTAAGTAGAAACAAGTGAACTTTCACTCAGATTTAAAAAAAGACCTATTTCTGTAGCTAAAATGCAGAATGGTTTTATGTGCCAGCATTTACAGAATTGATAGGATTACTGGCAGCAATGAGATATGCTACAGCCCCAAAATCTACCATGTATTAATTGTAACTCAGGATATTTTGAAATGTATTAGTAAGTAGGGCTGCACTCACGTTATGTAATAGGATGGATGGAGAGACGCAGGTTATTTGGACAGAATACCCAATAAATTCACCGTACGGCATCACTGAATTAAGATTATCGCATTATGGTACGTGGGCCACCAGAATAAACATCTGACCCAGATTAGTTTTAACTTTCAGAGTTCTAAACTGACATCCAACATTCCAAACTCACTTCTTGTTTTAAATATCACCAACTTAATATGCCTCCTTAATATCATATATATTTTTTTAAATATAACTTCTTTATTTTCAGGCTGTTCTCAAACGCTATCAAGATTTTAATTATGAAAACATTTTCTATCGTTATGCCAACCAGGTAATATTATCACAAACGATTCAATTTGCCAGATCCGTTCATTCTCTCTCCTTGCTTTATGTAAAAACAAATATTACCGTTTAGTAATTAAAAATAAGCCTTTAATAACTGTTACTCACATCACAGACAAACTAATTGAGCTCCAGTGAGATATTAAGTTTCAGATAACCTTGCCTTGATGATATTAAGAAACTGCTGTTTTTATCCCCTTCTCAAGCGATCCTTCCCTACATTGTGTATGACAGGGTGATGTTTAAACACAATCAGCGTTATTTCCTAATGTGAGAATTGTCAGGAACTTCACATTTAGGGCCTGGAGAATGTATTTAATTCATCCATGCTTGTAGTTGATCTACTTTGGCCTTTAAAATTTAAATTCACTTTACATTCACTTTGAATTGCTGATAAGTCCCACTCTCGTAAATAACCCTGAATGTCTTCTCCTTCACTTCATCGCAAGGTGGGGGATGGGTTTACATTCCGTCCCTCTGCATTGTGCAGAGAGATTGAAAAAGGTAATTGCCTGTCCTTTACTGCACACAAGCCCCAGTGACTCACAAAGCAGGAAGCACAATATGCCGCAACAAAGGATGGTACCTGTAGCGCAGTAAGGGCTCGGGCAAATGTGTGCCATAAATGCCACAGGAGTATTGAATTTAAAGGCATTTAGGTTGAAAATGATAATATGTAAAGTTATTTATTACTTTGTGTCCTTATGAATAAGATAAAGTATTTTTCATGTGACTGCCTGAATCTAGCAGAACCTTTATCTCATTTCTTTTGAGCTTCGGTCAAAAAACTAACATTGTCTGTTTACTTCTTTGTAGAGATCGGAGATGTATGCCGAAGATCTCCAAAAGCTCCTCAATGATGTCATTATCACAGGTACGTTTGGATTCTTTCGATGGTGCGTTAATTCATGGAATAGCTAGTCGGAGTGCTTCCCCGAGTTGTTGTTTTTTTCCCAAGCTGCCTGTTGTTGCTTAAGTTTAGCTGTTTGTCAGCCCAACACAAGCTGTGGATCACTAGCTGGCAAAATTAAGCTTCGCTACTGACACAAAAATCTAAAGTCTCCGTAAAATGACTCATTAGAAACCCATAGAAACAGTAATTCCATTTACTTAATGTCATAACATTATTTTTGCAGGTAGGGAAATGCAAGTTTTTCTGATGAAAATGTTACAGTTAGAGGAACAATGTAAAAGATTACTTTAACTTATATTCAAAGGAAGGCAGACTCTTACGAGAAAATCGACTGGAGTGCCAGAAATAAGAGATATATTATATAAATGACCACATTGGACACTTTTAATGCAATAAGTGCTTTATAATCTCCACATTTTAATTAGCTAGTTTGTATTCTAGATATGGCTTTATCCTCATTTCATATCCTCCCTTGTTGCAATGTAATATGCTATTTTATCCCCTTCAAAATCCTGTTTTTATATAGCCCTCATCCCAATTTGACATACCCCCCCATATTCATATTTTATATACTCCCCTTTATCCCCATGTGATACAATTCCCCATATTATTAACATTTTATATGCAAACCAATATCCTCATTAAATAGATAATTGTGTAACAAAAAAAACAAAAAAAAATCTTCTGTGTTTTTATTTGGAGTTTTGAGTGTGATTTCCTTGAATTTGACAGTCACTCGGGTATGAGTTACCCCTCCAATGTTATACATTTCAGGATTAAGGGGACAGGGACACTGCATCCATACCACATAGATGAGAATCTATGCCAGAAACCATGACGGAGAATGTTATTGGCTTCCATGGTTTTTGCGCTCTGCTCACAATAGCACCTTGGTTAATTCTAATACACCTTATTGTAGCCCCATACTATGATCTACTGGGACTCATGTCACAGTTCTAGCTTCATCGGTGGCCAAGATAATGGACATTCTATGCAGCTACATATATAGAACTTTGACGTAGAAAGGTCACTTTCAAGATTCCAAAGTGTTCTTTTTCGGGGGAAATATTTTCCGCACTGTGACAAGCAAAATGGACATCAAATAATCAGTGGGGGCTCATCCATAGGAACACGCATCACCAGTTTCGGAATAAATAAATGGAAAAATTGATAAGAACCAGTGCAGTTTTTTTTTCTTTTGACGTTACCTTAAAAATATATTTTAAAAATGTAAACTTATGTCTTCAAGTGTGCATTGAAAAAGAAAAATTGTATCTGTCACTTTAGTGATAACAGTTACATTGTTCCACCCCGATCTTATTCCTAATATCTATATATTTTCTTTTGCTTTTACAAATACTGATTCCCCACTATACAGTCTGTAGCATCTTTTTTTGATCCAGAACCTCATTATACTAATTTGATGTTTTGCGCAGTGTTACATGCATGCTTTATACAAAACCTAAAAAAGAACAGGTTCTATAATATTATACATTAAAATGAAAGAAAACCAGCAGGTACTCTAATATTATACACGAAAAGAAAAGTAAAACTTAAGCAAACCACAAGCTATTATCATTTTATAGTTTGTATAATTTAAATTTTATATGGGAACGTCATACATGATTTATAAAAAATATATTGTTTATTTTTCCAATAAATATTCATAATCCCACTCATTCTTTCTCTGATTAGACCGTATTTTCTGGGGAGAATATGATATATAAAAAGCAGAGTTAAGTTAGGCCGCTGAAAACGAAATTCTCGCTTTCTGTTCCGCTAGCTTCCGACAAGTTCTTTTCTTCAGTAACCCTGTCAAATATCTCGCTGGGAACACTGAGCAGTGAAAACTAATATCTTTGAAGAAAGTTAGCTTTTATCCATTCCTAGAGAAATCTGAGTGACAGATAATTTATTGATTAACCCCTTGCAAGCACGACATCTGTGCAACTTCAAAATGCCTAATATCACTTCTCCTGACTGATCAAAGATGATTACATTTCCGTAAAAATTCAGAGGGTACCTACTTATTCTATTAGCTCTGTGGCAGATTAAAAGAGGAAGCGAGTGCAAATCCTTACATCTGCAAATAATTTTAATGAAATCGCACTTGATACCCAGTAAGCTAAGTGACAGCTCGCAATATGTGCTGGATAATCATTACAACTTTCTGCATTACAGTAATTACTTTTTGCATTCTAATTTGCAGATCAAACCTTCGTTGCTGACAGGGGAGATTTCACCTTGGATGCCTGTAGAGGGATTTTAATATTGATGGATGTATCTTTCTGAGCTAAACCTTTTCTGAGTGTCTGGCTAGCTCTCTACCTTTGTTCTTAGTACATTTTCTCAAACTTGTAAAACTAATAGAGTACGTGAGGGCAAATAAGAGAAACATTAGTGAAATCACACAATTGCTGCAGAATATAACATAAATATTGTATCCCTTGGATTCCATCATGGAGAGTCAAAACAAGATAGTGTTTGAGCATTGTCAATAATAGATCATCTTTTGTAAAACAATACATTTAAAAATAATATTTTTGATCCAGAAAATAAAGAGATTTTTTTTTCTGAGAAGAAAATTGCATGATATGATATATTTAAATGGGATTTAATGAATGAATTCCAAAAGCAACTCACATGCTACAGAGCACTGGTCTGCTCACATGTTATAGCTAATTTAGAGAGTCAGATTCCTACTCCTGGCTTTCCTTGCATTCTACATTGAATATATATAATGTATAATTATAATTTATTTTTAATGAAATATTTGCACCCGATTTAGTACATCATTCCTCTTTCTGTTTATGAGGGTCTGAAACTAGCAGTAACACCATATGATCCTTTCCTCCTAACTCGCATAACTACCTTTGTTATGGAAGCCCACCTCCACTATGATACCATATTACTTTAATCTCACACACATAATCGATTGGCTGGTAAGGGGTTACTGACATTCACTTATATATCAATTTAAAAAAATATATATTTAATTTTTTTTTTTTTATTTATAAATCTGTTTCTAAGCTATATTGGTAAAATTATCCAGATGGTTTTCCAGATTGGAATGCTGGCCTAAACCTGGTAAATATCTCTGTTAAACATAAATTCATTTGATTACTTAACATATCATTTAGCATTCTACTGTGAAATTATTATTATTATTATTATTATTATTTATAAAGCGCTAATTAACTCCGCATTGCTGTACAATAGATGGATTAACAGACACGTATTTGCAACAAGACGAGTTGGACACACAGGAACGGAGGGTGTTGAGGGCCCTGCTCAATGAGCTTACATTCCAGAACAGTGGTTCCAAACCAGTCCTCGAGATACCCCTACTAGTCTATGATTTCGGGGTTACTTAGTTGTGTCTAAGGTGTTTTGTTTTTTTTCTAAAAGACACAACTGGGATACTCCTGAATCCTGGATTGGTAGGGGTGACTTGAGGACTGGTTTGGGAATCACTTTTCTAGAGGGAGTGGGGTAAAGTGACACAAGAGGTAAGGGTGGGATGTATTTCATGTACGGGAAAAGTAGATTACTAGAATAGTTTATAATGAAGGCTTATGTTTTTTTTATATGAAACAGTTGCAGGAGAGGAAGCAGGTGGGTTACCATGGTGCAGGGAGGAGAAGCTATTAACGCTTTAATTGATATGCCTTCCTAAAGAACTTGAAAAATGACAGTGACACAAATTAAAGTGCTTAACACGATCTATCTTGGTGTACGTTGCATACAAAGTCTATTGATAATGTTATTGTAATGTATTATAGCTCAATGTGCGTACATGTAAGAATCATGAAACACATGTTAATCTGTTGCACTTAACAAAACACCCAGCTTAACGCAAATGGAAGGCTTAGCCTTGACGAATTTGGACGCCTTTGGAAACGCCTGAATTTGTGCAAAGTATGTGATTTATGTATTATATATATATATATATATATTTGGTATGTATATTTATTTTATATATTTATTTATATTATCTGCCATTTTATTTTAAAAAGTCACGCGCACAGTTTGCACGTTACAGTGCTGCTGCCAATCCCATGTGTTAAGGGTTAATACGTGTGTAGGGGTTTATAAAACATACCCCTTTTTGTCTTAGAAATGTTGCCATTTAGCTGAAAGCAGCACGTTGAATTGTTAGTGTAGGACTCATTTTAGAGGGTTTGCCTTGAAATAATACTAAAAACCGTCAGTTATTTAAATAGGGATTTGGAATAGAGCGCAGTTAACTTTTTGTATATCAGAGACTCATTCCAAATGCAATCCCCAGCACTGACTAGAAACCTGGATTGTACAGAGCTGATACTTCACACTGCCTTTTAGTACATGGGTAAAATGGTTCCTATATGTCAACACATTAGGCGGTTACTAAAGTAAGAATTCATAGGGAACTTACATTGAATTCCAAATTTAATGAGTAACCGACGTGGAAGCAATAACTGACTTGGAGAATTTCCCCAGTTTTGCTATTTTAAACCTAAATTTGAAATTTACTCTGAATTCTCACCTTAGTAAATAACCCTGATTATATCACTGCCATGCTGTGAGGTGGAATCGTATTGTAGAATTTAGGAAACATCTTATTAAGTTAAACAAATGGCGCTCAGAGCGGTGAAGGATCCTGTCATTTGCAATGTGTGTGTTTTCATTATTTAGTGTTTTCACTCTTTCTTTAACTCTAGGATCTATTCAGGTCCATTGATGTCAATCAAACAGGCTTTATTGATGCTTTCGGTTTAAAAAAAGCAGTTCAAGAAACAGGTATCTCAAATTATTATTATTATTATTATTATTATTATTGGTATTTATATAGCGCCAACTAATTCCACAGCGCTTTACAATATTATGAAAGGGGGAATTTAACAAAACATGAGACAGTTACAAGACATTATGTGCACTGTATAGGTTAGGTTACAGCTAGTTATACTGGGTGGGTTTATATTATTAAAGGGACACTCCAGGCTCCCACACACGTTAGATGCACTGTGTAGGTTAGGTTACAGTTAGTTATACTGGGTGGGTTTATATTATTAAAGGGACACTCCAGGCTCCCACACACGTTAGATGCACTGTGTAGGTTAGGTTACAGTTAGTTATACTGGGTGGGTTTATATTATTAAAGGGACACTCCAGGCTCCCACACACGTTAGATGCACTGTGTAGGTTAGGTTACAGGTTACAGTTATACTGGGTGGGTTTATATTATTAAAGGGACACTCCAGGCTCCCACACACGTTAGATGCACTGTGTAGGTTAGGTTACAGTTAGTTATACTGGGTGGGTTTATATTATTAAAGGGACACTCCAGGCTCCCACACACGTTAGATGCACTGTGTAGGTTAGGTTACAGTTAGTTATACTGGGTGGGTTTATATTATTAAAGGGACACTCCAGGCTCCCACACACGTTAGATGCACTGTGTAGGTTAGGTTACAGTTAGTTATACTGGGTGGGTTTATATTATTAAAGGGACACTCCAGGCTCCCACACATGTTAGATGCACTGTGTAGGTTAGGTTACAGTTAGTTATACTGGGTGGGTTTATATTATTAAAGGGACACTCCAGGCTCCCACACACGTTAGATGCACTGTGTAGGTTAGGTTACAGTTAGTTATACTGGGTGGGTTTATATTATTAAAGGGACACTCCAGGCTCCCACACACGTTAGATGCACTGTGTAGGTTAGGTTACAGTTAGTTATACTGGGTGGGTTTATATTATTAAAGGGACACTCCAGGCTCCCACACACGTTAGATGCACTGTGTAGGTTAGGTTACAGTTAGTTATACTGGGTGGGTTTATATTATTAAAGGGACACTCCAGGCTCCCACACACGTTAGATGCACTGTGTAGGTTAGGTTACAGTTAGTTATACTGGGTGGGTTTATATTATTAAAGGGACACTCCAGGCTCCCACACACGTTAGGTGCACTGTGTAGGTTAGGTTACAGTTAGTTATACTGGGTGGGTTTATATTATTAAAGGGACACTCCAGGCTCCCACACACGTTAGGTGCACTGTGTAGGTTAAGTTACAGTTATACTGGGTGGGTTTATATTATTAAAGGGACACTCCAGGCTGCCACACACGTTAGATGCACTGTGTAGGTTAGGTTACAGTTAGTTATACTGGGTAGGTTTATATTATTAAAGGGACACTCCAGGCTCCCACACACGTTAGATGCACTGTGTAGGTTAGGTTACAGTTAGTTATACTGGGTGGGTTTATATTATTAAAGGGACACTCCAGGCTCCCACACACGTTAGATGCACTGTGTAGGTTAGGTTACAGTTAGTTATACTGGGTGGGTTTATATTATTAAAGGGACACTCCAGGCTCCCACACACGTTAGATGCACTGTGTAGGTTAGGTTACAGTTAGTTATACTGGGTGGGTTTATATTATTAAAGGGACACTCCAGGCTCCCACACACGTTAGATGCACTGTGTAGGTTAGGTTACAGTTAGTTATACTGGGTGGGTTTATATTATTAAAGGGACACTCCAGGCTCCCACACACGTTAGATGCACTGTGTAGGTTAGGTTACAGTTAGTTATACTGGGTGGGTTTATATTATTAAAGGGACACTCCAGGCTCTCACACACGTTAGATGCACTATGTAGGTTAGGATACTATTAGTGAGCTGGTTTAATTAGGAGCAGGGAGAATAAGAATAAGTGAATATTCCTGTGAAGGAGACATGGTGGAGTTACATGTATGACAAAGGAAACAAATGAAAGATAATAAAATATTCTAATCTGTGCAAATGTTTGGTGCCTTTTAATAGTAAGTGCAGAATATGTGAGAAAATACGTGTGATAAGCTGTTTTCTTCCTTTAAAACAACCAAAATCCAGAAGTACTTGTAAATGACTGTAATTACAATCTAGGAGATTGCATTTTCTCTGATTGCCTTTAAACTCTTTTCATTGTGATTATTTTGAGATTCCTGATGCTCCGCTATATTACACTGTACATTTGAGCGTGATGACAGAAATCAGCTATTTCTAGTGTCTTAGCTTAATTGCTCAATTTACTTTGTGTCTGTGATACAGTCCCATATTTTTATTCTTCAACTGTAAGAGAATCTGTCTGTCAGATAAGTTACAGAGGATAAACGTCTGACTAAATATCAGTAAAGAGATCTACAATGTACCAACACTAAGATACATTGTAATGTCTGATTTACGGCATTGCAAGTAATAAACATTACAAAATAACTCAACAAGCTGAATACTATTAGGATTTCATCTTAGAAGTAAGAACCAATCTCATAACACTCGATATATTTTATTTCCTGCTGCCCAGGACTCACGGTGAGCGACGACGTGTTGAGTGTGATGGTTATGAGATACGCAGACTCTACCGAAAAGATGATTTTCTCCGATTTTGTTTGCTGTATGATCCGTCTCGGGACTGTAACAGGTAAGAGCCAAATGTAAGGAAGAACTGGAGGCATCACTTGTCGGTTCAAGAACTAGGCCGTTGCCTATGAATTCAGTCTATAGGGGGAAGGTTGCGGGAGCCCAGGCATTCTCCAAAAAGAACCATGAATTTATAAACTAACTCTAGTTGTGTTTGAAATAGGATGACGGCATAATCTTGCTACCTTTAGGTTCACAGCAAGTAAATCCATGGGAAAGTGGATAGTGACTTGTACTTTAACCCTTTCAGCGATGGAATACTAGCCAGTCTCACATTAACTCTTTCAGCGTTTAAATGTTAGTAAATGTCATATTAATCCTTGCAATCCACGTGCTCCATATGTGCATGCCCAGCCTGCTACCCCTGCAGGAAACAGGATTATGGCATAATCTTGCGACACCTCGGGTCACAACAAGTAAATCCATATGCTCTGTGTGTGCATGCCCAACCTGCTACCCCTTGGGTCACTGCAGGAATCATGGTGATGGCATGATCTTGCTACCCCTAGGGTCCCAGCAAGTTAGAACCCCTGGTCACTAAATGGGTATCTTTAGGGGGTCACCTTTGCACAGGGCCGTGGACTAAAGACTTCCCAAGGGAGAAAGGCTGAAATCCCTTGAGGGAGAAGGTAACAACCCTCAGGTAAGCCCAAAAGAAAAACTCTTTAGTCTTAGAATGACTAAATCTGTCCTAGGGATAGGACAGGAACAAAAAGACTGAGGGTAGGAGGGGTACGAATGGTTACTTATACCTTCTGTTTGAATTAGGTTCCTGTCTAGTTAGAGATAAGGAGGAGCTACCCATTGTTGTGCTGCCATGGATATGGCCAGGAAAGAGTGTTTTAGGGAATTTAGAACTGACATATTATACATTTGAGGCCAAAAAAAGCAAAGTTCTTAATTCTAATTGATTTTCAAGTCACTTTGTCTTGTGGTTTAGCTAAAGCACTAAAATGAATGGGGATTAGGTAACACACATGATTAATATATTTATATTTACATATTTTTCAAATGTGTTAAAGGAGAATTTCCTATTTATTTATTTTTATGATACTGAAAATGTTTATGGCAACATTGTTGGAAACTCACTTTATTATTTATACAACACAGGAATCCTTTTATGTTCCAATTGGTTTATTTAATTCATTTAAAAGCAAAGCACTGTGAGTATAAGGCAAGGATCCAGGGCATTCAATAATGAATTTATTTTCTTAACCTGCAATGTAAGGGGCTTTAAAATGGATTAAATAAAGCTACTGGATTTTAAAAAAATATGTTTTACTTTGAAATATAAAGAAAACCTTGTTTAGTGCAGTCATGCAACATATGTGGGACATACGTCTAAATATATGAAAGATTTATAGAAAGGACTCTCCACAACACAGCATGGGCTCGGGCAATTTCTCAGATTCCTTTACAGCTGTATATTTGCCGTAGCATAAACATTAATATTATTTTTTTATATATAAGATACTGTATATCTGTAGTCTAAGGCTGAGTTGCAGAGAGCAAATTTTCTGGGCAATTTTGCTTCAGTTCAAATACAGAATATCTACCACAGAAACTCAGCTGAAGTCAATAAGCACAATGTATTAGATCCCATTTTGAGAGGCCATTACTTATTTGAGATAAGACCATTCTGAGTGGTAAGTTGACACATAAAATACACCACAGTGTAGGAACACTCCAAAAAACATAACCACTGCACTACATCGAACCCCCCCCACGTAAGTAGTCGAACCGTAGGCCTCCACTACAGACTCTGCCTTAGCTGGAAGCATTCTGTTTGACCTCAGCCAAGTGGTGAAGGACCTAGATCATCGGTTGAGAGCAATATATATTCAGTATATTTTTTGTATTTACATGTTCAAAGGTAATTAATAAAATAAATATAACATTCTCACAAAAGCCATTCTCAATTCCTTACATGCCTAAATATATATTTTAAAAAGTAAATAGGAACCATAGAATGTTTTAAAACTATTCTAAATTATCAAAATTATTCCGCAGAGAGAGTGAGAAAAGTACACTCTGCTGGTATAATTTGATACATTGTGAATATTTATGAATAGTGAAAGCATGGCTTGATCCATTAAGCCTGATAATGTTCATATTTTCCCCTAAAATGTATCTGTTAGAAATGTTTGTGTTTTTTAATAGAAATCATATCCTATTTCCTTCTGCATGTTGTTTGTTTTCTCAAATTACCCATTTTGGGGTTTTTGGTGCACTTAAGTTAGGTCTGTTATTCCTTACGAGATCTCATTATGTAGGTCTACCAAGGTCCCACTGATATAGATCACTTAGCTTTTCTTAATTTCCATGTGCAACAAGTTACATTT
Source organism: Pelobates cultripes (assembly GCA_933207985.1). Classification (NCBI taxonomy): domain Eukaryota; kingdom Metazoa; phylum Chordata; class Amphibia; order Anura; family Pelobatidae; genus Pelobates; species Pelobates cultripes. Next base: position 362,109,141 of record OW240913.1, on the reverse strand, counting down.
AGACTGACCCCAGTCCCTATTCCAGCTGCACACCACAGGTCAATTAACCATCCCAGATAAAACCAGAAGGAAAATTAAGTATTTACTTTATTTCCACAAAACTAACTTGAAGCCATACACGGAAAACAAGACTATGTAAATAATCATAACTGGTCAAGTGTTCTATACAATATAAAATAACAAATAATGGATAAAATAAACAAAAGGACAATGTAAGAATTGCAATGTGTGAATTAAAAAGGAGCGTCTGTGTCCTGCGTCATGTCGTTATATCACACGTTGCGTAATGCTGCCATCTAGTGGTCATTGTGTATATTAATCTGGTTACATGTTTCTTAATACTGTCAAAATAAAACATTGTAAAAATTCACAATAAATTAAAGAAACCCATAGCACACCATTAAGTGCAAAAATATTTATTCAATTAGATACAATGTATCATGTCATAAGTATACAATCAAAAGTACAATAAAGATAAAGTGCAAAGTATCTACATAAATAAAGTGCAACTACGTTACCTTTAGGAGACTCCTGTGATCAAGGGGGTGGCCAAAATGTTGGGGTATTTTTGTCTCCACCCCTGGGTCATAGTTTCTGAAGGTAACCTTGTTGCACTTTATTTCTGTGGATTAAGGTGTGGATACTTTGCACTTTATTTTTATTGCACTTTAGATTGTATACTTATGACATGATATATTGTATCTAATTGAATAAATATTTATGCATGTAATGGTGTGCTGTAGGTTTGTTCTATTTGGATGTATAATCTTGATATAGTAACAAGGGTTTTAACCCATTCCAGTACCCTGCTTTAAATAGTGCATGTTTAGAACACAGGGGATTACCTACTGGAAGTTAGCACTTACTATATTTCTTATAAGTATAAGATATCACAATAAACCTGTCCAGTAAATACAAACACTAACAGACATCATAATGATAAACATTTACCATATTCTCAATACGGTTTAGAGAAGCATGTTTTTTTTTAGCATAGGTTAACGATGTTCATGACAGCCATGTTGTAAGCTGAGCAGTCATTTAATTGCTGGTTAGGGTATGAGTGGAACATCCCAATGTATTTATTTTACCAAATGTAGTTACTTTGTGATACAACTGACTTCACAACTCTCGATAGATAGATAGATAGATAGATAGATAAAGCAAGAGGCTGCACTTACCTGAACATGCATACATTATAGGGTGCTGCTGGGGTCAATTCATACAACATACAAAATCCAGAGGTTTCACTTATTCACTAAACCGCAATTTCAAGTCTCACAAAATGTAAGTTATTTTAAAAAAAAAGCCCTCACCTAGGCCAGAATAAAGGTGGTTTAGTTCCAGTATATGATTAGGGGTGCAAAACCATATGGTGTAACTAAACCCCCTTTATTATTGCATAGATGAGGTGTTTTAAATATAACTATTACATTCTGTGAGACTTGAAATTGCTGTTTAGTGAATGAGCGAGTCCAGTGGATCCTGTATGTTGTATGAATTGACCCCAGCAGCACCCTATATATTTGGCCAACTCCTTGGTTTGGCACCCCCACCCCCACACCCTGTCACAGGTGTCTCATTCCAGGACCCTATTTAAACTTGACCTGCAGAGAGCACTAGGAGGAAGTGTTTCCCAAGTGAGTGGATTAATCGTATAAGAGCGGGCATTATCCTGCTAGAGTAGGGCCTGCCAAGAATGGGGTACATTGATGTTGTGTCCGGCTTATGTGATATATGATCGCATACTGTAACCAAACCCCCATTATTTTTTGCCTAGGTGAAGTGGTTTTTAAATAAAACTGTTCCATTCTGTGAGATTTGAAATTGCTATTTAGTGAATGAGCTGGATCTTGTATGCTGTGTGTATGTATAGAATATCTATCTATCGCAGTCAAACCTCAATGTTTTATTTTCCCAGTAATAAGCAACGTATACCGTAATCTAAATTTACACAGGATTATTAAATAATGTGTGATTTGTTGGGATTTAAAGTGAATTTAGCGGTTATAGTATAATATTTTGAATGTAATTTAAACTGATGAAAATGTAGCTGATCTGCATTGTTTTTTTTCCAATTTAGTTATAATTGGCTAAAATGTTACCTTAACTTCGAATTATTTTTATATTCTTGACACTTCACAGAACTGTGAATAACCTCAGTCACCTTTAGGTGGCAGCATTTTACCCCTTTCTAAGGCATTTTGATATGAAAAGCTGTAGTAAAATTTTAATTTATCTTTAGCCACTTCCCGACCGCGGACGTATCTGGTACGTCTGGCAGAAAACGGTCCATAATGACCTTGGACGTACCTGGTACGTCCGCAGCTATTTTAAGCGCTGGAAGCTCTGATAGTATTGCAGTGATGCTCTGCATGTGCTGAGTGCCTCGAGGGCATATATAATATATATATAAAAAAAATTAAATATAAAATAAATCAAATGATCAATATTAACCCCCCCCCTCCCTCCCTTTCTAAAGGGAGTGAATCATGGGGCTTCTGGGGGTGTCCCTAGCATGCCTCATCATAAGGGGCAGGCTGGGGTCATCCAATCACAGCTTGCCCCATTAGCAATTTCATCCCAAGTGTGTTCCCCATTTCTCTGATTAGTGTGGATCTGCCTCCCTCTCTTCACTTGTGTTTTAGTGAGAGAGGGAGAGAGATCTGTGGTTTAGTTAGAGATATTTAGGTATTTATAGGTAGGGATTTGTAAAATCTTGAGGCCCAAAGGCTCCTTTCAGAGCCATTAACCCCTGTCTTGCCAGTGATCACTATAATCACTGGCTCTTGCACAGCAGAACTTTTCTGCTGTTTGTGCATTTTGTTTAGGGGTTAATTTTTTGTCTTTTTTTTTGTGACAGGTCACTAAGTAAAGTGATTGTGATCGTGTCACATGGGTCACGGAAGTCAACCAGCGCTGAGCAGTCATATACCACCCTTGCGCTAGAGTCTGACGCGTCTATGTCAGACTCCCACCCTGATTATGACCCTGCCAGGTGCTCAGATACATCATCACTAGATACAGTGTCTGCTGCTAGTGATGTATCTAGTGATGTTGTATCTGTGCCTGCTAGTCCCCCTGCCAGAAGGAGACGTGCTGCTCCAGCTGGCAGAACTGCTGAGGAGTGGGTAGTGCCTCATCGCCAGAGGCCAGACATCCCATCCTTTACTGCAAATCCTGGCATTAATTTGGATGTCGCAGGATTTAGCCCTCAGCAGTTTATGGAGGTGTTTCTGGGCGATGATGTATTGGGGAACATTGTCACCCAAACTAATTTATATGCCCATCAAAAGATTCTGGGCATTGACTATGGTGATGGGCATCATAAAGAAGCCCTCCATCCGCTCTTACTGGAGCAGTAGCTCCATCTGCTCTACCCCCATTTACTCCCAATGTATGTTGAGGAAGAGGTATGAAATGATTCGGCATTTCATGCACTTCAGCGACAACAGCCTGTATCCCCCCTAGGGAGCATCCCTAATTTGACAGGCTGTATAAAATCCGCCCCCTGATTACCCACTTCGCTTCCAGGTTTGCAGAGGCTTATACACCTGGAAGGAATATATGCGTGGATGAATCCCTGATGAAGTATAAGGGAATGCTGGGATTCAAGCAGTATATTCCTTCCAAGCGCTCTAGGTATGGTGTAAAGATGTATAAACGCTGTGATAGCGAGACTGGGTATACTCAGGCCTTTCTGGGTGTACGAGGGAAAGGATAGCCACCTTGACCCTCCAGGTTGCCCAGAACAAATGGGAACCAGTGGCAAGATTGTCTGGGACCTGATATTCCCCCTGATGAACAAAGGGTACCACTTGTATACTGACAATTTTTATACAGGTGTCCCTTTGTTCAAGCTACTGTACTGTTTTAATACAGTAGCTTGCGGCACAATCAAAAAGAACAGCACAGGTTTCCCAGGACAACTTGCATGGACCCGGCTACGAAGGGGGGAGACCTCAGCTTTGCGCCAAGAGGAGCTGTTGGCAGTTAAGTACAGAGACAAGAAGGATGTGTACCTTCTTACCACCATCCACACTGAGGGGACTGTGGAGGTCCCTGTACGTGGCGGAGCTGAGAGAACAAGGAAGCCAGTGTCCATCAAGGCCTATAACCGGCATATGGGTGGGGTTGATCTGGCAGATCAGCTGCTGCAGCCTTACCTATTATATTAAAGACAAGGGCCTGGTACAAAAAGGTTGCAATCTACCTAATGCAGATTGCAACCCATAACGCTTTCTTGTTGTTCAAAAAAGCAAACCCCGGCATGCAACTGAGATTTTTACAGTTTCAGCTCCAATCATTTTGGGGATTTTGTACCGTGATGCACCTGCTCCCCGGGCGGGGATGGGAAAGAGCAGAGTTGGGGCTACACATTTTATCTTTAAAATTCCTCCTACAGCGGCAAAGCAGAATCCACAAAAAAGATGCAGGGTCTGTTCTAAGAGGGGGCAGAGAAAAGATAGTGTATATCACTGTCCTGATTGCCCTGGACAGCCTGGACTCTGCATTGGAGACTGCTTCAAATGATACCACACGCTGGTCCATTGTTAATTTATTTTTAATTTGCCATTCAGTTTTTTTTGTGTCTTTTTTCTTTTTGGTTTTGTTACATTTACCCTATGCATGTGGGGGCATGGGTGTCCTTACGAGGTCTTGCAGAAAACAACCTGGGGTGTTTTCTTGCAATAACCAACAATGGGTTCTCCTAAATCACAGTCAAAAAGCAATGTGCGTGTTCTTCAACTTTGTTTGACTGAAATTATTGCAACTAAGGCATCAAAACACTCCATATACAATACTGCGGGTGTCAACTTTTCAAATATATGCGCGTTCATTGCAAGAAAATACATTGGGATATCTGATAAGGCCCCCAAAAGGAAGATAGGCAAACAAGATATGTGAAGTTTGAAAAACGCATATCAGACATTTTGCTTTGCACCCCCCAGTGAACCCGACACACCTATGCATGGGTGGTATCGCTGTACCCGGGAGATGTTGCCGAGCACATATTGGGGTGTCCTTTGGCAGTAACACCTAACAGGAGCTTAGAATCTATGCACAAAGTAGAATGTGTGAGTGAAAAAGAACATCACAAAAACGTTTGACAGAGACTGGTGGTAGAATTAGTGCATGTAAAGTGTTGAAATGCCCTAGGGTGTGTACTTTTCCAAAACACACGGTTTGACGGGGGTGAATTACATTGGCCGGCTTTAGAAATATTCCAACTGGGACATGGGTGCATGATGGCCAGCTGTGTTTTATTTTTTTTCAATTTTTTTGTCATATTTTACTTTTTTTTTTCTAGTAAATTATAGGATATGATGAAAATAATGGCATATTTAGAATGAACATTCAATAGCGAGGAAAACGGTATATAATATGTATGGGTACAGTAAATGTGTAAGAGGCAAATTACATCTAAACACAACCACTGCAGAAATGTAAAAAGAGCCCTGGTCCTTAACGGTAATAAAATTGCAAAATGGCCTGGTCACTAAGGGGTTACTATATATGTAGCTTATTTTATATTCCTAGACTATAAGACAAAACAATCCCGTCTTACATTATAATGCAATAACTCTGCAAACATCCATATATTTCATTACCTTCAGGGTTATTTAAAAATATGAGAGTTGTCAGGTATTCAGTGACTTTTAAAGATAAATGAATTCTCCAAGTTGGCTATGCTTCCAGTACCAATGGAATAGCTAAATAGCAGAGAACTGAGCAGTGAGACCGCAGGAGTATGATCTATGCACCAAAACCATCTCATTAAGCTACAGTTGTTTTGGTGCTTAGTGTCTCTTTAAAGCTGAATGGAAAATATTGAAATTTTTGGGGTCTTATTTTTGGTTTTATATGGTCATGCATCTATTTGCTTTTACCAGTGATGTGTCTTTGTGCTTCCTTGTAAATTCATGTCAATTATTCAAATACCCCTTAACCCAATAATCTTTGCATCTTTTGCAGCCCCAAAGATGTTTTGAACTACTACTCCCATGATTCCCTAGCTATCTGTTTCATTTAATGAATCTTGGGTGTTGCAGTTCAAAAACATCTGGTGGGCTGCAGGCCTGCTTTAACCCCTTAAGGACCAAACTTCTGGAATAAAAGGGAATCATGACATGTCACACATGTCATGTGTCCTTAAGGGGTTAAAGGGACACTTTTGCACTTGGTGCTGCAATGGAAAACATTGCAGCTCCAAGTCTGCTTCCAGTGGCTGTCTACCAGGCAGCCACTAGAGGGCTTCCTGAATTGAAACGTATGAATTGGACATCCTCATGCTTTTCCCCCATAGGAAAGCATTGTTTCAATTAGACCCCGCTAGTCACGGGACGTAGGAGGGTACGGAGCGTTGACCCGAGGAACATCAGCACTTGGGTCAGGTAAGTAAATAAAAGGAGAGGGGCCACGAGGGAGGCAGGAGCGGTAATGCTAGGAATACAGCTTTGTATCCCTTTAAGTTTTCAACTGAACACAGATATTCTAAAAGAATCCACTAGTTTTTCTGCTATTACAGATTTATAAGAAAAAGTTATTCAATCTGCAATTCTTTGACAATTGTAAATGATGCAACAGTAAAGTGAGGATTAACTGTTGTAATGTCTCTATATTTCAAACAATCTTAATCATTGTCTCACTAGGGGTCTTTAAGAATTTAACGAGAGACGGAAGAGGTCTGTATCTAACTGGAGAACAGGTATGGAAATGATGTGATTTGACCCATCTATATCGTCCATCCTATTTTTATTTATTTTATTTTCTACGACCCATTGCATGGTTTTGTTTTTGGCAGCTTAGAAACAGAACTTTTCTCGTGGAAGGAAGCATGGTATAAATAGTTAGGGCTACAAGCAGGCAGTGATCTACTAATTATAATGGTATTTTAACTAAACATTGCGCTGACAATGAAATTACAAAGATAATGCAAATGTTGCTAATTATCCAGTTAAACTTTGGTGTATGTTTTGAATAGATTGCATAGCGGCAAATTGATACCAATATTTACAATATGTAGTCATAATTAGCATTTTTTTTTTTATATTCCCCTTAATATATGTTGTATTTCTTTTATTTAGTGGATGCAGATGGTGATGTCCAGCTGAGATCAATATATGACATGATACCAAACAGGTACTACAACAATATTTTATGAATTATTACATTTGGTATTGGAGGTTACTATCAGACCACAATTCCTGAGAATCAAAATTGCTAAAATTACCATTAGGAAATGCAATTTGTATCCAGAATAACTGAAACACTGTACCATAGGTTTTTATTTTTTTTAATTTTTTTTAAATTCATTATAGTAATTAAAACCCACGAAAGTTTTATTCATTTGCCCAAGTAAATACAGTCAGAATGCAGGGTCATTTACTAAAATTAAAAATGTAGGAATTCAAAGAAGAATTTCATATTTAATGGGAAACTCCCGTGCCAGGAAAACAATCCATTTTCCTGGCCCTGCAGGTCCCCTCTCCCTCCCACCCCCCAATCCCTGGTTGCTGAAGGGGTGAAAACCTTCAGTCACTTACCAGAGGCAACGACATGTCCCACGGCGCTGCTTCTTCCACCGCCGCCGCTCCTCCTCTGCATTACGTCGGCCGGTGGGCGAGACTGATCCCGCCCGCTGGCCAGACCTAATGCGCATGCGCGGCAATGCCGCACATGCGTATTAGAGCTCCCGATAGGAAAGCATTGAATATGCTTTTCAATGCTTTCCTATGAGGAATTGAGTGACACTGGAGGTCCTCACACAGCGTGAGGACGTCCAGCAATGCTCAAGCACAGAAAATCTGTGCTAGAGTCATGGAAGTGCACTCTAGTGGCTGTCTAGTAGCTGTCTAGTAGACAGCCACTAGAGGAGGAGTAAATCCTGCAAGGTAAATATTGCAGTTTATAAAAAACTGCAATAATTACACTTGCAGGGTTAAGGGTAGTGGGAGTTGGCACCCAGACCACTCCAATTGGCAGAAGGGGTCTGGGTGCCTGGAGTGTCCCTTTAATGTCAAAATAGTCAGTTTGATCAATTCTCACCTGTGCTTCCAGTTCAGCTACTTTGTGTTTGTTTTTTTTCTCTTGTAGTGCTTATACATAGGCAGTGGCGTACACACAGACACAGACCTACAACATTTCCCGGGTGACTTTTCCCGGGGGTCCAGTGTTGGCTGAGGCTGGTGGGAGTCAGAGTTCCCTCTCTGACTCCCTGTTCTTCCTCCCACGCGGGCTCGGTGTACGCTGGGAGGAGTGACGGTCAGTCACTTCCTCCCAGCGGTAATGTCATCACCGGGGCCTCAGTTGCACTGTTAAAGCGCCACAGCACTGACCGGGGCCGCCTGGAAATTCAGCACGGGCAACCGACCGGCCCCGAAGTGACTGGCCCAGTCGCAGCTGCGACCACGATATGTACGACACTGTACGTAGGTTTACATGCCTTAACTGTAAGAGCAGCAATAGCACAGGTAATGCATGCGCCCGTGTGATGCTTTTCCTCAGTCTTCCTGACACTGGGTATCGCCGCTAGTCTCTCAGGAAATTTGAAGGACGGAAATAAACTAGTGTTAAATCATGTGACTTGGTAGGTCTGTACACGATTATTTTAGGGTTAGGTTTGGTGATAGAGCTGCCTCAGATTATTGGGTCTTATATTTCAAAGCACCAGCTGCTTTAATAAATTCAACATTTCCCCAACAAAGATATGCCAGCAGAGTAGCTGGGGAGACAGAATCATCCTGTCTTTCCCAGCTCCTCTCCCACCATACCATTATTGGCAGAATCATGAATACAAATATCTGGGAATGTAATGGCCATTGATTTCAGACAGGCCGAGGCTTTCATATACTGGATAACCTGACCACCCTGGTAGGAGGCGAGACAGAAAGAGACAGATGTACGTTGTGAATTTGTTATAAAACATATACTACTTGTTTGTTCTTTAAACAGGAGAATGTGATCGGTCCGCAGAAATGAATGGAGTTTGTTATCTTCCAAAATAAATCTGAATACATTCAAGACATTAAATGAACTGACTGGTCCCACATTGTAAATATTAGACTAGCGTTATACGATTATTTAAAATGTGTGTGTGCAGGGCCGGATTAAGAGCCCAGTGGGCCTGGTGCTGACAATTATGATGGGCCTAATTACAGAATCTTATCAACCAAAAACACTAAAACAATCATACCTCCCAAGCGTCATGTATCTGATGGAGATGGTGCTGGAGGGAAACTCATAGGATGCAGCTATAATAAAACACATACTCTATGCTAATCTCTCTCTAATTTATGCTTTCATCTTTCAAGTAAATACATACCCCCTAACAGCAGTGTCCAGTGAAGCAGGAAGTCAATGGGCGGGGTAAAAGGGTGTGCCACTGGTGCGAATCACGTGACAAGACCTGCCAAAAGGGGTGAACATGCCCAAAAGGGGGCATGTTTGTCCAAAGAATTGGAAGGTCAGCCTGGCATGAATGCATGTCAGGCTGCCTCCCAATCCTGCAGGCTGTCCAACTAAGGGCATACTATACAGGCAGCACCTTGAGCTTGACATAAATGCGTCTAATGATGATGCGCTCACTCCATTCTTTCTAAGGACTGTCCCCTAGCACTCGCTGGTCCACTTGTCTCCTTACCTTCTTACTAGCAGGCAGATGTTCCTGGTATATAGTCTGAGACAGAGAAAAGGTGTCTGTAGTGAGTGTAGAAGAAAGGGGACATGCCACAGTGTTAGAGAGACCAACGTCTGCATTACCTAAACTAGCCATTGCACACAAGTTTTGTTCCCATACATCCCTCTTAAGCTTCCAAACTTAAAGGGACACTATAGTCACCAGAACAACTACAGCTTATTGTATTTGTTCTGGTAAGTAGAATCATTCCATTCAGGCTTTTTGCAGTAAACACCGTCTTTTCAGAGAAAATAACTCCACTGGCCGCTCCTTAGATGGCTGCTAGAGGTGCTTCCTAGGGCAGTACTGCCTAGTGTGCAGCACTGCCATTCAGTGTCTCCACCCTCTGCATGCAGACACTGAACTTTCCTCATAGAGATGCATTGATTCAATTTATCTTTATGAGGAGATGCTGATTGGCCAGGGCTATGTTGGACTTGTGCTAGCTCTGCCCCTGATCTGCCTAGTTGACAGTCTCAGCCAATCCTATGGGGAAGTATTGTAATTTGATCAGACCACCACTTCTGAGCCAGCAGCTACAGAATTGAATACAAGTAATATTTTACTATATTTAGGGAGGCAAGAAGGGGCAAGGGTGGTGGTTTTAACATAGTAGGGTCAGAAATACATGATTGTGTTCCTGACCCTATAGTGCTCCTTTAAGCAAGAGTATGTGAAGAGTAGTTAAGGTTTCCACCTTTCTTGGAAAAAAATACCAGCCTTAATCATTTGTATAATTAATTAGTTATGCGTGACATCACATGATGTAAATCACAAGGAGTGACATCAGAGAAAATTCTGTAAAATCACCAACAAACTACTCACAGTTTGATTCTGCTGTATAGATGGATTGCTCCCAGTGTCTCCCTGTCTTCCAGTGTCTCAGTCTCACAGTGTCTGTGTCCCCATTTCTCCCAGTGTCCCAATGTCTCAGTGTGTCCCCATGTCATTAGGATGCTGGGGACACTGGGAGACATGGGGACACTGGGAGAAATGGGGACACTGAGACACTAGGGACACAGACACTGGGAGACATGGGGACACTGAAACATTTGGGGACACTAAGACACTAGGGACACAGACATGGGAACACAGACACTGGGAGACTAGGGGACACTGGCTGGGAGACAGACACTTGGGGACACTGGGAGACATGGGGACAATTGTGGACATAGACATGTGGACACTGGGACATATAGGGACACTGGGAGACATGGGGACACCAGGCACACTGAGACACTAGGAACACAGACACTGGGAGACATGGAGACACTGAAACATTTGGGGACACTAAGACACTAGGGACACAGACACTGGGAGACTAGGGGAGACTAGGGGACACTGGGAGACTAGGGGACACTGGGAGACTAGACACTTGGGGAGACATGGGGACAGTTGTGGACATAGACATGAGGACACTGGGACACATGGGGACACTAGGCACACTGAGAGGCATGGGACACAGACACTGGGAGACTTGGGGACACTGAGACACTAGGGACACTGGCTGGGGGACATAGTGTCTCCGTGTCCCAATATCTCCCAATGTCCCTATGTCTCACAGCGTCCCCATGTGTCTCAGCATCCCCATGTGTCCCCTAGTGTCTGTGTCCCCATGTTTTCCAGTGTCCCCAAGTGTCTCAGTGTCCCCTAGTGACAGTGTCCCCATGTGTCCCCTAGTGTCTGTGTCCCCATATGTCCCCAAGTGTCTGTGTCCCCTAGTGTCTCAGTGTCCCCATGTTTTCCAGTGTCCCCAAGTGTCTCAGTGTTCCCAGGTCTCCCAGTGTCTGTGTCCTAGTGTCTCAGTGTCCCCTAGTGTATGTGTCATCATGTGTCCCCTACTGTCTGTGTCCCCTAGTGTCTCAGTGTCCCCATATGCCCCCTAGTATCTGTGTCCCCATATGTCCCCTAGTGTCTCAGTGTCCCCATGTGTCCCTGCTGCCTTCCCCCCCATCCCTCACTTACCTGAGCTGTAGAGCTGCTGTCTGGACTCTCTGTGCTGTGTAGCTGCTCCCCCACGGATCAGTGAGTAGAGATAGGCAGGGAGGGATATGCTGTTACTTCCTATCCCTGCCTCTCTCCACACACAGTGACCCCTACTGGCCGGTGCTGGTATTGCAGAGTAATTTCCAATTATTATGAGAAAATTACCTGCATTTGTATTGCCAGTATTACTGTAATACCGGCACGGCCAGGCAGCCTCAAATACCGTCTGTGCCATTAAAATACCAGTCAGGTGGCAAACCTAAGAGTAGTGTGTAAAAAAAAAAAAAAAAAATGTAATTTTTTTTTTTTTAAATGGGCCTATTCCATGGGCCTGGGCCTGGAGCTGCAGCTCCATCAGCCCCTATGTTAATCCGGCCCTGGTTGGAGGCCAGACTCTACGGCTTCGGATACGAATGCATTCTCCTAAGACTGGTCAACCACCAGGAACTATGCATTCCCTCCATTTGCCCTCATCCCTCGTTGCCTCCTTCATCAACGGTGCCAATTGGGCTGCATGGTTATAATAACCCCCTATGGCCATCGCAGCCCTGGTTCCCTCCTCTACTGGAGATGGCAATAGACCACCTGTGGCTCCTCCCGGATGCCCAATCTCTCCTACGGGACCCTCCTCCCCCTGATCCTTCAGGGTCTTCTTGGCCTCATGGCGTGGCTGATTTCCGGAGACTCTGGTCAATCGAGGGAGTTTCGCAATCGACTCTCCGACTTCTCGAGGGCGCATGGGAACCTGGCACGAGACAGTCTTACAAGTCTGCTTGGCGCACATGGGATGGTTGGTGCGTGGGACAGGGTGTGGATCCCCTATCAACTCCAGTGACAACAGTCCTACAATTCTTAACCTCCCTTTATGATAACGGGAAAGCTTACAGGACGTTAAACCTCTACAGCTCAGCTATCTCAGCTGGCCATACCGGCATTGACGGGGCCCCGATAGGACGACATCCACTTGTTTGTCATCTTCTCCGAGGCATTCGATTCGCAAGGCCATATCTACCTCGCTATTCCTCCCTATGGGACGTCTCCCTAGTACTGAATTTCCTGACTAGGTGGCCAGACAATGAGTCACTATCCTTAAAACAACTCTCAAATAAATTAGTTATGCTGTTGTGCTTAATCTCATGCAAAAGAGTATCAGACGTTAGAGCACTCGATGTCAATGCCCGATCCTTCTCCCCAGAAGGAGTCGTTTTTTACATCTCACAGAGGACAAAATCGTCTTCCCGGTCGGTCCTGTATCCAGCTTTTCCCACGAAGCCGCTCTTCTGCCCAGTAGCGTGTCTTCGAGCGTACAAAGCTCACCCTGCATCCCTCCAGACTGGGTCGGACCCCCAACTTTTCATCTCCTTCCGTAAACCGCACGCTCCGGTATCCTCTCCTACCTTGGCCCGCTGGGTCAAATGGCTCATGTCCTTGGCAGGTATCGATACCTCCATATTTTCCCTTCATTCGGTTCGGGGTGCTATGGCCTCTAAAGCCTCCTTTGCAGGTTGTTGTTTAGAGGATATATTGAAGGCGGCTGATTGGTCCGCGGAATCTACTTTCCGTAATTTCTATTTCATACCAATCCAGCATTTTGCTGAAGCCGTGATATCACAGCTTTGAAATAGCATAATAGGAGCCTCCGGGTCTTTAATAAAATTCAAGGATTTTACTATTATCATGACGGAAAGTCATGATTTTATTAAAGACACGGAGGCGAGTATTATCCCACCCACCCGCCCTTGGACGGCTCAGATGTGGTCGAGGTAAGTTACAGACCTCTCCATGGTAAGTTCAAATTGGCGGTATTAATGCCATCACATACCTACATCGCTTTAGGGCATTATTTAATTATGAGACTTTATTTGTCACTGTTCCTCAGATTCGTAGTATCCTCTTGCTACTTTTCTGAAGTGTTGTCACTGTTTAATCAGATGCTTAGACCTGTATATATGATTTCAAGAAATTACCCATGATTTCAAGAAATTACCATATGGTTTCGTTTGTTTCTTTTAGCGTGACCTGGTTAAAAAACCCCTTGGAATCACATGGCTTGTTACGGCTCATTTGGTTTATTCGGGTTTCCTGTTCCGAGTTTGAATTAGTCTTCGGGATTAGCAAGAAAGAAAGAGGAAGTGGCCATCGACACTCCGCCTACTATAGGAGAAGGAGGTCACTGATTGGATGGTCATGTTACTAGGCGGACATTGTCACTATGATGTTTGTGGCGAAACCAACCTCGTTTATTCATGCCTTTCTGCCAGGGTGTTCGGTAGATTCAATCTACCGAACAAACTACCGAACGATGGACCACCTGGGAACTGGAGTGTGTCGTCAATTGACCGCCCAGAAGCTGCGGTTAACTGTAGCCTAATTGAAGAAAACTGGGAGGCCTTTGTTCGGTTGCCGAACACGTGGCAGCAGCCATTTTACCTCCCAAACGGCCAGCAGTGTTCAGCGCCTAAACTATGGAACTGAAAACGGACACTTAATTGCGCGAACACCGCTGAGCCGCCAGCCTCCTTCCCTTCCCATTCGAGAGCGGAACCGAATGACTGTTCATTCGGTAGTTTAACCGGATGAACAGCATCACCCAGATAGCTAAGCCATGGAGCCTGTTTATATAACGAAAAGACTATGTGAAGGACTTTGGCTCCATGGCGATTGAACTGTATGTATGTGATCTGAGCGCCATTCGGTAATAATGTGCGCTCAGATCTGAGCTATCTGGGGATATGTAGAACATATATGTTTTATGTACTGAATGTAACTGTAGGTAATTTTATGTCTTTTACTGTTTGTTTTCTGCCATTTGGTTAAAGGACCACTATAGTGCCAGGAAAACATACTCGTTTTCCTGGCACTATAGTGCCCTGAGGGTGCCCCCACCCTCAGGGACCCCCTCCCGCCAGGCTCTGGAAAGGGGAAAGGGGTTAAAACTTACCTTTTTCCAGCGCTGGGCGGAGAGCTCTCCTCCTCCGATCCTCCTCTTCTCCTCCCGTCGGCTGAATGCGCACGTGCGGCAAGAGCTGCGCGCGCATTCAGCCGGTCACATAGGAAAGCATTCATAATGCTTTCCTATGGACGCTGGCGTGCTCTCACTGTGAAAATCACAGTGAGAAGCACGCAAGCGCCTCTAGTAGCTGTCAATGAGACAGCCACTAGAGGATTAGGGGGAAGGCTTAACCCATTCATAAACATAGCAGTTTCTCTGAAACTGCTATGTTTATGAAAAAATGGGTTAACCCTAGCTGGACCAGGCACCCAGACCACTTCATTAAGCTGAAGTGGTCTGGGTGCCTAGAGTGGTCCTTTAATGGAGTTTTTCCTCTGTCTTTGGAGATAATTGGATTACTTCCCAATTATCTCCAGGGCAGAGAGGAGGGATTGTGATGCATTGTGGGATGGTTGAAATGTGTAAGTTTGTGATTGGTCCTTTTACCCTTTGTGTCCCAGTCTCCCATTTGGTCCCCTAGGGGAGTGTCCACCAGGTGGGAGACCTGCATAAAAGCCGGGCAGTTAGCCCCAGTAAATCAGTTCCTGCTTAACCCTCAAAGTGAAGTGTCGTCTCATTATTGGGGGAGGATTTACTGTATGCTGTTAGAGACTGATTGCCAGGAGTGTAAGCCGCTTGGGGGCTTTTCCTGTTCGTCTGCTAGCAGCTATTCGTGTGTCTCCAGTTCGGGAGTTTGGAGTGCTATTTGGTATGCAGTTCGGGAGTTTCGAGTATTCCCTTGGTTGCAGTTCGGGAGTTGGTGAATTCGTGGGTTTGCAGTTCAGGAGATTGGTGCTTGCAGTAGCTGTCTGTGCAGCTGAAAAGGGTGAATATCGCCTAAATGGTTTTTAACCTCTTGTGGGCAAAACGGTCCGTTACAATGTTTATACCTGTTTCAAATGTATTTTTCAAATAATGTTTCTTTGCTGCTGAGGGAATTAAAGAAAAAGTGCAGCATACTACTCGCCTCCGCGTCTTTAATAAAATCATGACTTTCCGTCATGATAATAGTAAAATTATTAGCCTTTTTATTGTAGCTATTTCTAGCGGTATATATTATACATTTATTTATATTTGTGTGTTGTTTTTTTCTTTCTCTGTATTTCCACTTAGACCACCTGTATATAGAGTGTTGTGTGTTTTCTGCCCTACTTGCACTTTTAAATTACCCAATAAATACTTGTTTTCAGATATATTTTGTTTTACTGTTACCCTCTCCATTTTTCTCTTTCCTTTCAATTATCCCCCATTAGAAGAGGTGTAACATCTGGCTCCATTTCTTTTCTTCTTCTTTCAGCTTAATAGAAACCCTGTATTTTATTTTTAATTTAATTTTTATCTGAATATTTTTTTATATATATTTTCTGTGATCACTAAAAAAATAAATAATATTGGGCTAAATCCAGCCTACAGTGTCCCTTTAAATTAACTCAATGTTTCCATATTTCCTATGAACTAAATGATTTGACACATCTTCCAAACTAGCATTGACATATCCAGCTCTAATAACAATAAATCTATCCCCATTAATAACAATAAACCCTATGAGGTCAGCTCTACCACCTCCCTCAGTGATGTCCACACACAATGACACAGAACCCTACTCCCTCACTCTATAAAACCACTGCTAGCTATTCCCGCTCACTGATTGGCTACAGAGCACCCGCCCCCTTAACTGCCATTGGACAGTTTGCCGTGTCAGTCTGGTATCATTTCACGCGTAAATTATTATTTTTTTTTCCTCCTTTCCTGGCTGCTGATTGGGTGGGCGGAAAGCACGCGCTTGTCGCCTTTCCCCCTCCCTCCCCATCCTGATTGGTCGGACGACGAGCAAGTCCTAGGCAGGCGCGTTCTCGTTTCCCCTTTTGCTACCCTCCTCGTGCCTGTGTCGCGCGCGCTCGCCTTCCCCTCAGCCCCCTGCTTCCTATTGGCCCGTGCGCTCGAACACCCGCAGGTATAAATAGGACCCCCGGCTGTCCGGTCTCTCCTGTCATGTCCAACTCTCCTGTCAAGAAGCAGAAGATGGAGTCCGCGCTCGAGCAGCTGAAGCAGTACACGGTGGTGGTGGCCGACACTGGGGACTTTAATGGTGAGTCTGGAGGGGTGGTGGGGACCTACCTACACTCCCAGCAGTAAGTGCTCATTACCTCGTGACTGTCCCTTTAAGTACCCCACCATGTGCAGAGCCCCCCAGGCCCTCAGTGTGCACGTGTAGTGGGTGGGGGGCCCTGGCCATCAGGGTACTAGTGCTATAACTGGGAAATGTGGGTCTGTACTCCTCATGGTGTGAGATAAGGACTCTAAGCACTCAGGAATAAATAAAATATCCAGGAATAAAGCATAGAATATCCATAAATAATATCTATAATTAATATATCTATAAATAGAATATCCCTAATATAATATCCACAATTCATAAAAAAAAATCCATAATCAATAGAATATCTATGAATAGAATAGCCATTGATAGAATAGCCATAATGCACAAAAAAAATCCATAATTCATAAAAATTATCAATTAATAAAAAATCCACTAATAAAAATCTAAATTAATAAAAATCAATTAATAAAATAGCAATAAATATAAATTTTAAATTATAGCATTGCACCCTTTATTCACTGACTTGAGCAAGCTACAGGTAGGTACATGTGTTCTGACTCATTCAGCAGCAAGGATTGCCAACTGCTGGGAAACTCTTATCAATGTGCTGGCAGCAAAAATAATTATTTTATTGAAAAACTTATCAGCTTATCGTGTTGCCATATACATGGGGCATTGTTATAATTGGTTATATTTTTAGACCCCTTTCTTAACTGCTTTCCGTGAGTTCCTACTAGCAAAATAACTTTTGGACATAGTACTGTTGGTACCACTTTTGTATTGGACAGAAAAAAATCATTTCTGGTGAAATGGAGAAGCTGTTTGTACTGCTAACGAAAACTTTAATTCAAAGGAGGGCTAGTAATAAAAGATAAACTCAACCAGGGTACAGACAAACTACATTTGTATTT
>OW240913.1:362064676-362091372 GCA_933207985.1 Pelobates cultripes | reverse complement strand
TATTTTTGCATGTAGGGAAATGCAAGTTTTTCTAATGAAAATGTTACCGTTAGAGGAACAATATAAAAGATTACTTTAACTTATATTCAAAGGAGGGCAGACTCTTACGAGAAAATCGACTGGAGTGCCAGAAATAAGAGATATATTATATAAATGACCACATTGGACACTTTTAATGCAATAAGTGCTTTATAATCCCCCCAAACTCCACATTTTAATTAGCTACTTTGTATTCTAGATATGGCTTTATCCTCATTTCATATCCTCCCTTGTTGCAATGTAATATGCTATCTTATCCCCTTCAAAATCCTGTTTTTATATAGCCCTCATCCCAATTTGACATACCCCCACATATTCATATTTTATATACTCCCCTTTATCCCCATGTGATACAATTCCCCATATTATTAACATTTTATATGCAAACCAATATCCTCATTAAATAGATAATTGTGTAACAAAAAAAACAAAAAAAAATCTTCTGTGTTTTTATTTGGAGTTTTGAGTGTGATTTCCTTGAATTTGACAGTCACTCGGGTATGAGTTACCCCTCCAATGTTATACATTTCAGGATTAAGGGGACAGGGACACTGCATCCATACCACTTAGATGAGAATCTATGCCAGAAACCATGACGGAGAATGTTATTGGCTTCCATGGTTTTTGCGCTCTGCTCACAATAGCACCTTGGTTAATTCTAATACACCTTATTGTAGCCCCATACTATGATCTACTGGGACTCATGTCACAGTTCTAGCTTCATCTGTGGCCAAGATAATGGACATTCTATGCAGCTACATATATAGAACTTTGACGTAGGAAGGTCACTTTCAAGATTCCAAAGTGTTCTTCTTTTTCGGGGGAAATATTTTCCGCACTGTGACAAGCAAAATGGACATCAAATAATCAGTGGGGGCTCATCCATAGGAACACGCATCACCAGTTTCGGAATAAATAAATGGAAAAATTGATAAGAACCAGTGCAGTTTTTTTTCTTTTGACGTTACCTTAAAAATGTATTTTAAAAATGTAAACTTATGTCTTCAAGTGTGCATTGAAAAAGAAAAATTGTATCTGTCACTTTAGTGATAACAGTTACATTGTTCCACCCCGATCTTATTCCTAATATCTATATATTTTCTTTTGCTTTTACAAATACTGATTCCCCACTATACAGTCTGTAGCATCTTTTTTTGATCCAGAACCTCATTATACTCATTTGATGTTTTGCGCAGTGTTACATGCATGCTTTATACAAAACCTAAAAAAGAACAGGTTCTATAATATTATACATTAAAATGAAAGAAAACCAGCAGGTACTCTAATATTATACACGAAAAGAAAAGTAAAACTTAAGCAAACCACAAGCTATTATCATTTTATAGTTTGTATAATTTAAATTTTATATGGGAACGTCATACATGATTTATAAAAAATATATTGTTTATTTTTCCAATAAATATTCATAATCCCACTCATTCTTTCTCTGATTAGACCGTATTTTCTGGGGAGAATATGATATATAAAAAGCAGAGTTAAGTTAGGCCGCTGAAAACGAAATTCTCGCTTTCTGTTCCGCTAGCTTCCGACAAGTTCTTTTCTTCAGTAACCCTGTCAAATATCTCGCTGGGAACACTGAGCAGTGAAAACTAATATCTTTGAAGAAAGTTAGCTTTTATCCATTCCTAGAGAAATCTGAGTGACAGATAATTTATTGATTAACCCCTTGCAAGCACGACATCTGTGCAACTTCAAAATGCCTAATATCACTTCTCCTGACTGATCAAAGATGATTACATTTCCGTAAAAATTCAGAGGGTACCTACTTATTCTATTAGCTCTGTGGCAGATTAAAAGAGGAAGCGAGTGCAAATCCTTACATCTGCAAATAATTTTAATGAAATCGCACTTGATACCCAGTAAGCTAAGTGACAGCTCGCAATATGTGCTGGATAATCATTACAACTTTCTGCATTACAGTAATTACTTTTTGCATTCTAATTTGCAGATCAAACCTTCGTTGCTGACAGGGGAGATTTCACCTTGGATGCCTGTAGAGGGATTTTAATATTGATGGATGTATCTTTCTGAGCTAAACCTTTTCTGAGTGTCTGGCTAGCTCTCTACCTTTGTTCTTAGTACATTTTCTCAAACTTGTAAAACTAATAGAGTACGTGAGGGCAAATAAGAGAAACATTAGTGAAATCACACAATTGCTGCAGAATATAACATAAATATTGTATCCCTTGGATTCCATCATGGAGAGTCAAAACAAGATAGTGTTTTAGCATTGTCAATAATAGGTCATCTTTTGTAAAACAATACATTTAAAAAGAATATTTTTTTTGATCCAGAAAATAAAGAGATTTTTTTTTCTGAGAAGAAAATTGCATGATATGATATATTTAAATGGGATTTAATGAATGAATTCCAAAAGCAACTCACATGCTACAGAGCACTGGTCTGCTCACATGTTATAGCTAATTTAGAGAGTCAGATTCCTACTCCTGGCTTTCCTTGCATTCTACATTGAATATATATAATGTATAATTATAATTTATTTTTAATGAAATATTTGCACCCGATTTAGTACATCATTCCTCTTTCTGTTTATGCGGGTCTGAAACTAGCACTAACACCATATGATCCTTTCCTCCTAACTCGCATAACTACCTTTGTTATGGAAGCCCACCTCCACTATGATACCATATTACTTTAATCTCACACACATAATCGATTGGCTGGTGAGGGGTTACTGACATTCACTTATATATCAATTTTAAAAAAAAAATATTTAATTATTTTTTTTTATTTATAAATCTGTTTCTAAGCTATATTGGTAAAATTATCCAGATGGTTTTCCAGATTGGAATGCTGGCCTAAACCTGGTAAATATCTCTGTTAAACATAAATTCATTTGATTACTTAACATATCATTTAGCATTCTACTGTGAAATTATTATTATTATTATTATTATTATTATTTATAAAGCGCTAATTAACTCCGCAGTGCTGTACAATAGATGGATTAACAGACACGAATTTGCAACAAGACGAGTTGGACACACAGGAACGGAGGGTGTTGAGGGCCCTGCTCAATGAGCTTACATTCCAGAACAGTGGTTCCAAACCAGTCCTCGAGATACCCCTACTAGTCTATGATTTCAGGGTTACTTAGTTGTGTCTAAGGTGTTTTTTTTTTTCTAAAAGACACAACTGGGATACTCCTGAATCCTGGATTGGTAGGGGTGACTTGAGGACTGGTTTGGGAATCACTTTTCTAGAGGGAGTGGGGTAAAGTGACACAAGAGGTAAGGGTGGGATGTATTTCATGTCCGGGAAAAGTAGATTATTAGAATAGTTTATAATGAAGGCTTATGGTTTTTTTATATGAAACAGTTGCAGGAGAGGAAGCAGGTGGGTTACCATGGTGCAGGGAGGAGAAGCTATTAACGCTTTAATTGATATGCCTTCCTAAAGAACTTGAAAAATGACAGTGACACAAATTAAAGTGCTTAATACGATCTATCTTGGTGTACGTTGCATACAAAGTCTATTGATAATGTTATTGTAATGTATTATAGCTCCATGTGCGTACATGTAAGAATCATGAAACACATGTTAATCTGTTGCACTTAACAAAACACCCAGCTTAACGCAAATGGAAGGCTTAGCCTTGACGAATTTGGACGCCTTTGGAAACGCCTGAATTTGTGCAAAGTATGTGATTTATGTATTATATATATATTTTTTTTTGGTATGTATATTTATTTTATATATTTATTTATATTATCTGCCATTTTATTTTAAAAAGTCACGCGCACAGTTTGCACGTTACAGTGCTGCTGCCAACCCCATGTGTTAAGGGTTAATACGTGTGTAGGGGTTTATAAAACATACCCCTTTTTGTCTTAGAAATGTTGCCATTTAGATGAAAGCAGCACGTTGAATTGTTAGTGTAGGACTCATTTTAGAGGGTTCGCCTTGAAATGATACTAAAAACCGTCAGTTATTTAAATAGGGATTTGGAATAGAGCGCAGTTAACTTTTTGTTACACAATGTTGTATATCAGAGACTCATTCCAAATGCAATCCCCAGCACTGACTACAAACCTGGATTGTACAGAGCTGATACTTCACACTGCCTTTTAGTACATGGGTAAAATGGTTCCTATATGTCAACACATTAGGCGATTACTAAAGTAAGAATTCATAGGGAACTTACATTGAATTCCAAATTTAATGAGTAACCGACGTGGAAGCAATAACTGACTTGGAGAATTTCCCCAGTTTTGCTATTTTAAACCTAAATTTGAAATTTACTCTGAATTCTCACCTTAGTAAATAACCCTGATTATATCATTGACATGCTGTGAGGTGGAATCGTATTGTAGAATATAGGAAACATCTTATTAAGTTAAACAAATGGCGCTCAGAGCGGTGAAGGATCCTGTCATTTGCAATGTGTGTGTTTTCACTCTTTCTTTAACTCTAGGATCTATTCAGGTCCATTGATGTCAATCAAACAGGCTTTATTGATGCTTTCGGTTTAAAAAAAGCAGTTCAAGAAACAGGTATCTCGAATTATTATTATTATTATTATTATTATTATTATTATTGGTATTTATATAGCGCCAACTTATTCCACAGCGCTTTACAATATTATGAAAGGGGGAATTTAACAAAATATGAGACAGTTACAAGACGTTAGATGCACTGTGTAGGTTAGGTTACAGTTAGTTATACTGGGTGGGTTTATATTATTAAAGGGACACTCCAGGCTCCCACACATGTTAGGTGCACTGTGTAGGTTAGGTTACAGTTAGTTATACTGGGTGGGTTTATAGTATTAAAGGAACACTCCAGGCTCCCACACACGTTAGATGCACTGTGTAGGTTAGGTTACAGTTAGTTATACTGGGTGGGTTTATATTATTAAAGGGACACTCCAGGCTCCCACACACGTTAGATGCACTGTGTAGGTTACGTTACAGTTAGTTATACTGGGTGGGTAGGTTAGGTTACAGTTAGCTATACTGGGTGGGTTTATATTATTAAAGGGATAATCCAGGCTCCCACACACGTTAGATGCACTGTGTAGGTCAGGTTACAGTTAGTTATACTGGGTGGGTTTATATTATTAAAGGGACACTCCAGGCTCCCACACACGTTAGATGCACTGTATAGGTTAGGTTACAGTTAGTTATACTGGGTGGGTTTATATTATTAAAGGGACACTCCAGGCTCCCACACACAGTAGGTGCACTGTGTAGGTTAGGTTACAGTTAGTTATACTGGGTGGGTTTATATTATTAAAGGGACACTCCAGGCTCACACACACGTTAGGTGCACTGTGTAGGTTAGGTTACAGTTAGTTATACTGGGTGGGTTTATATTATTAAAGGGACACTCCAGGTTCCCACACACGTTAGATACACTGTGTAGGTTAGGTTACAGTTAGTTATACTGGGTGGGTTTATATTATTAAAGGGACACTCCAGGCTCCCACACACGTTAGATGCACTGTGTGGGTTAGGTTACAGTTAGTTATACTGGGTGGGTTTATATTATTAAAGGGACACTCCAGGCTCCCACACACGGTAGGTGCACTGTGTAGGTTAGGTTACAGTTAGTTATACTGAGTGGGTTTATATTATTAAAGGGACACTCCAGGCTCCCACACACGTTAGATGCACTGTGTAGGTTAGGTTACAGTTAGCTATACCGGGTGTGTTTATATTATTAAAGGGACACTCCAGGCTCCCACACACGTTAGGTGCACTGTGTAGGTTAGGTTACAGTTAGTTATACTGGGTGGGTTTATATTATTAAGGGACACTCCAGGCTCCCACACACGTTAGATGCACTGTGTAGGTTAGGTTACAGTTAGTTATACTGGGTGGGTTTATATTATTAAAGGGACACTCCAGGCTCCCACACACGTTAGGTGCACTGTGTAGGTTGGGTTACAGTTGATTATACTGGGTGGGTTTATATTATTAAAGGGACACTCCAGGCTCCCACACACGTTAGGTGCACTGTGTAGGTTAGGTTACAGTTAGTTATACTGGGTGGGTTTATATTATTAAGGGAACACTCCACTGTGTAGGTTAGGTTACAGTTAGTTATACTGGGTGGGTTTATATTATTAAATGGACACTCCAGGCTCCCACACACGTTAGATGCACAGTGTAGGTTAGGTTACAGTTAGTTATACTGGGTGGGTTTATATTATTAAAGGGACACTCCAGGCTCCCACACACGTTAGATGTACTGTGTAGGTTAGGTTACAATTAGTTATACTGGGTGGGTTTATATTATTAAAGGGACACTCCAGGCTCCCACACACGTTAGGTGCACTGTGTAGTTTAGGTTACAGTTAGTTAAACTGGGTGGGTTTATATTATTAAAGGGACACTCCAGGCTTCCACACATGTTAGGTGCACTGTGTAGGTTAGGTTACAGTTAGTTATACTGGGTGGGTTTATATTATTAAAGGGACACTCCAGGCTCCCACACACGTTAGATGCACTGTGTAGGTTAGGTTACAGTTAATTATACTGGGTGGGTTTATATTATTAAAGGGATACTCCAGGCTCGAACACACGTTAGATGCACTGTGTAGGTTAGGTTACAGTTAGTTATAGTGGGTGGGTTTATATTATTAAAGGGACACTCCAGGCTCCCACACACGTTAGGTGCACTGTGTAGGTTAGGTTACAGTTAGTTATACTGGGTGAGTTTATTATTAAAGGGATACTCCAGGCTCCCACACACGTTAGATACACTGTGTAGGTTAGGTTACAGTTAGTTATACTGGGTGGGTTTATATTATTAAAGGGACACACCAGGCTCCCTCACACGTTAGATGCACTGTGCAAGTTAGGTTACGGTTAGTTATCCTGGGTGGGTTTATATTATTAAAGGGACACTCCAGGCTCCCACACACGTTAGATGCACTGTGTATGTTAGGTTACAGTTATACTGGATGGGTTTATATTATTAAAGGGACACTCCAGGCTCCCACACACGTTAGGTGCACTGTGTAGGTTAGGTTACAGTTAGTTATACTAGGTGGGTTTATATTATTAAAGGGACACTCCAGACTCCAACACACTAGAGGTGCACTGTGTAGGTTAGGTTACAGTTGGTTATACTGGGTGGGTTTATATTATTAAAGGGACACTCCAGACTCCAACACGTTAGGTGCACTGTGTAGGTTAGGTTACAGTTAGTTATACTGGGTGGGTTTATAATATTAAAGGGACACTCCAGGCTCCCACACACAGTAGGTGCACTGTGTAGGTTAGATTACAGTTAGTTATACTGGGTGGGTTTATATTATTAAAGGGACACTCCAGGCTCCCACACATGTTAGGTGCACAGTGGAGGTTAGGTTACATTTAGTTATACTGGGTGGGTTTATATTATTAAAGGGACACTCCAGGCTCCCACACATGTTAGTTACTTTTCCAATGTGTAGGTTAGGTTACAGTTAATTATACTGGGTGGGTTTATATTATTAAAGGGACACTCGGGCTCCTACACACGTTAGGTTACTGAGGTGGAGGTTAGGTTACACTTAGTTATACTGGGTGTGTTTTATATTATTAAAGGGACACTCCAGGCTCCCACACGTTAGGTGCACTGTGTGGGATCCCAGGTTACAGTTAGTTAAACTGGGTGGGTTTATATTATTAAGGGGCCTCCAGGCTTAGCTGCGTTAGATGCACTATGTAGGTTAGGATACTATTAGTGAGCTGGTTTAATTAGGAGCAGGGAGAATAAGAATAAGTGAATATTCCTGTGAAGGAGACATGGTGGAGTTACATGTATGACAAAGGAAACAAATGAAAGATAATAAAATATTCTAATCTGTGCAAATGTTTGGTGCCTTTTAATAGTAAGTGCAGAATATGTGAGAAAATACGTGTGATAAGCTGTTTTCTTCCTTTAAAACAACCAAAATCC
Source organism: Pelobates cultripes (assembly GCA_933207985.1). Taxonomy (NCBI): domain Eukaryota; kingdom Metazoa; phylum Chordata; class Amphibia; order Anura; family Pelobatidae; genus Pelobates; species Pelobates cultripes. Next base: position 362,083,401 of record OW240913.1, on the reverse strand, counting down.
AGAAGTACTTGTAAATGACTGTAATTACAATCTAGGAGATTGCATTTTCTCTGATTGCCTTTAAACTCTTTTCATTGTGATTATTTTGAGATTCCTGATGCTCCGCTATATTACACTGTACATTTGAGCGTGATGACAGAAATCAGCTATTTCTAGTGTCTTAGCTTAATTGCTCAATTTACTTTGTGTCTGTGATACAGTCCCATATTTTTATTCTTCAACTGTAAGAGAATCTGTCTGTCAGATAAGTTACAGAGGATAAACGTCTGACTAAATATCAGTAAAGAGATCTACAATGTACCAACACTAAGATACATTGTAATGTCTGATTTACGGCATTGCAAGTAATAAACATTACAAAATAACTCAACAAGCTGAATACTATTAGGATTTCATCTTAGAAGTAAGAACCAATCTCATAACACTCGATATATTTTATTTCCTGCTGCCCAGGACTCACGGTGAGCGACGACGTGTTGAGTGTGATGGTTATGAGATACGCAGACTCTACCGAAAAGATGATTTTCTCCGATTTTGTTTGCTGTATGATCCGTCTCGGGACTGTAACAGGTAAGAGCCAAATGTAAGGAAGAACTGGAGGCATCACTTGTCGGTTCAAGAACTAGGCCGTTGCCTATGAATTCAGTCTATAGGGGGAAGGTTGCGGGAGCCCAGGCATTCTCCAAAAAGAACCATGAATTTATAAACTAACTCTAGTTGTGTTTGAAATAGGATGACGGCATAATCTTGCTACCTTTAGGTTCACAGCAAGTAAATCCATGGGAAAGTGGATAGTGACTTGTACTTTAACCCTTTCAGCGATGGAATACTAGCCAGTCTCACATTAACTCTTTCAGCGTTTAAATGTTAGTAAATGTCATATTAATCCTTGCAATCCACGTGCTCCGTATGTGCATGCCCAGCCTGCTACCCCTGCAGGAAACAGGATTATGGCATAATCTTGCGACACCTCGGGTCACAACAAGTAAATCCATATGCTCTGTGTGTGCATGCCCAACCTGCTACCCCTTGGGTCACTGCAGGAATCATGGTGATGGCATGATCTTGCTACCCCTAGGGTCCCAGCAAGTTAGAACCCCTGGTCACTAAATGGGTATCTTTAGGGGGTCACCTTTGCACAGGGCCGTGGACTAAAGACTTCCCAAGGGAGAAAGGCTGAAATCCCTTGAGGGAGAAGGTAACAACCCTCAGGTAAGCCAAAAAGAAAAACTCTTTAGTCTTAGAATGACTAAATCTGTCCTAGGGATAGGACAGGAACAAAAAGACTGAAGGTAGGAGGGGTACGAAGGGCTACTTATACCTTCTGTTTGAATTAGGTTCCTGTCTAGTTAGGGATAAGGAGGAGCTACCCATTGTTGTGCTGCCATGGATATGGCCAGGAAAGAGTGTTTTAGGGAATTTAGAACTGACATATTATACATTTGAGGCCAAAAAAAGCAAAGTTCTTAATTCTAATTGATTTTCAAGTCACTTTGTCTTGTGGTTTAGCTAAAGCACTAAAATGAATGGGGATTAGGTAACACACATGATTAATATATTTATATTTACATATTTTTCAAATGTGTTAAAGGAGAATTTCCTATTTTATTTTTTTTATGATACTGAAAATGTTTATGGCAACATTGTTGGAAACTCACTTTATTATTTATACAACACAGGAATCCTTTTATGTTCCAATTGGTTTATTTAATTCATTTAAAAGCAAAGCACTGTGAGTATAAGGCAAGGATCCAGGGCATTCAATAATGAATTTATTTTCTTAACCTGCAATGTAAGGGGCTTTAAAATGGATTAAATAAAGCTACTGGAATTTTAAAAAATATGTTTTACTTTGAAATATAAAGAAAACCTTGTTTAGTGCAGTCATGCAACATATGTGGGATATACGTCTAAATATATTAAAGATTTATAGAAAGGACTCTCCACAACACAGCATGGGCACGGGCAATTTCTCAGATTCCTTTACAGCTGTATATTTGCCGTAGCATAAACATTAATATTTTTTTATATATAAGATACTGTATATCTGTAGTCTAAGGCTGAGTTGCAGAGAGCAAATTTTCTGGGCAATTTTGCTTCAGTTCAAATACCTTCTATCTACCACAGAAACTCAGCTGAAGTCAATAAGCACAATGAATTAGATCCAATTTTGAGAGGCCATTACTTATTTGAGATAAGACCATTCTGAGTGGTAAGTTGACACATAAAATACACCACAGTGTAGGAACACTCCAAAAAACATAACCACTGCACTACATCGAACACCCCCTCCCCCCCCACGTAAGTAGTCGAACCGTAGGCCTCCACTACAGACTCTGCCTTAGCTGGAAGCATTCTGTTTGACCTCAGCCAAGTGGTGAAGGACCTAGATCATCGGTTGAGAGCAATATATATTCAGTATATTTTTTGTATTTACATGTTCAAAGGTAATTAATAAAATAAATATAACATTCTCACAAAAGGCATTCTCAATTCCTTACATGCCTAAATATATATTTTAAAAAGTAAATAGGAACCATAGAATGTTTTAAAACTATTCTAAATTATCAAAATTATTCCGCAGAGAGAGTGAGAAAAGTACACTCTGCTGGTATAATTTGATACATTGTGAATATTTATGAATAGTGAAAGCATGGCTTGATCCATTAAGCCTGATAATGTTCATATTTTCCCCTAAATGTATCTGTTAGAAATGTTTGTGTTTTTTAATAGAAATCATATCCTATTTCCTTCTGAATGTTGTTTGTTTTCTCAAATTACCCATTTTGGGGTTTTTGGTGCACTTAAGTTAGGTCTGTTATTCCTTACGAGATCTCATTATGTAGGTCTACCAAGGCCCCACTGCAATATAGATCACTTAGCTTTTCTTGATTTCCATGTGCAACAAGTTACATTTAGACTGACCCCAGTCCCTATTCCAGCTGCACACCAGAGGAGGTCAATTAACCATCCCAGATAAAACCAGAAGGAAAATTAAGTATTTACTTTATTTCCACAAAACTAACTTGAAGCCATACACGGAAAACAAGACTATGTAAATAATCATAACTGGTCAAGTGTTCTATACAATATAAAATAACAAATAACGGATAAAATAAACAAAAGGACAATGTAAGAATTGCAATGTGTGAATTAAAAAGGAGCGTCTGTGTCCTGCGTCATGTCGTTATATCACATGTTGCGTAATGCTGCCATCTAGTGGTCATTGTGTATATTAATCTGGTTACATTTTTCTTAATACTGTCAAAATGAAACATTGTAAAAATTCACAATAAATTAAAGAAACCCATAGCACACCATTAAGTGCAAAAATATTTATTCAATTAGATACAATGTATCATGTCATAAGTATACAATCAAAAGTACAATAAAGATAAAGTGCAAAGTATCCACATAAATAAAGTGCAACTACGTTACCTTTAGGAGACTCCTGTGATCAAGGGGGTGGCCAAAACGTTGGGGTATTTTTTTCTCCACCCCTGGGTCATAGTTTCTGAAGGTAACCTTGTTGCACTTTATTTATGTGGATTAAGATGTGGATACTTTGCACTTTATTTTTATTGCACTTTAGATTGTATACTTATGACATGATATATTGTATCTAATTGAATAAATATTTGTGATGCAATGGTGTGCTGTGGGTTTGTTCTATTTGGATGTATAATCTTGATATAGTAACAAGGGTTTTAACCCATTCCAGTACCCTGCTTTAAATAGTGCATGTTTAGAACACAGGGGATTACCTACTGGAGGTTAGCGCTTACTATATTTCTTATAAGTATAAGATTTCACAATAAACCTGTCCAGTAAATACAAACACTAACAGACATTATAATGATAAACATTTACCATATTCTCAATATGGTTTAGAGAAGCATGTTTTTTTTTTTTTTTAGCATAGGTTAACGATGTTCATGACAGCCATGTTGTAAGCTGAGCAGTCATTTAATTGCTGGTTAGGGTATGAGTGGAACATCCCAATGTATTTATTTTACCAAATGTAGTTACTTTGTGATACAACTGACTTCACAACTCTCGATAGATAGATAGATAGATAGATAGATAGATAAAGCAAGAGGCTGCACTTACCTGAACATGCATACATTATAGGGTGCTGCTGGGGTCAATTCATACAACATACAAAATCCAGAGGTCTCACTCATTCACTAAACCGCAATTTCAAGTCTCACAAAATGTAAGTTATTTTTAAAAAAGCCCTCACCTAGGCCAGAATAAAGGTGGTTTAGTTCCAGTATATGATTAGGGGTGCAAAACCATATGGTGTAACTAAACCCCCTTTATTATTGCATATATGAGGTGTTTTAAATATAACTAGAAAAGCTACAATATCTGTGGAAATTGTGTGAAGTGTTCTTGCCTCCACCAGTAGTCTACAACTGGAGTGGGCGGAGTAACTGTTATCATTTATATAGCACATTTAATTGCAACGTTGTTGCACAGTTACATTAAACCATACATTTATAAAAACATTAGCAGGTGTTCAAAAGGCCCTGTCTATGACATCACTTGCTGCTGCAGCCTGGCACAGGTCAGAGTATTTTGGCGGTTGCCATCTTCAAACGGTCGTATTTTAAAAACTATAAATCCTACAGCGAAGAGCTTTATATTGTGAGAATCACAAGACCCAGACCTACATTTTGATGCATAGTATGTCTCTGAAGTATTAAAAATGAAGGAACAGTCGCAGTTTAGAAATTGCACTTCAAATTTGAGCTTTGTAGAGTGAAGTTTCAATGAATGTCAATGGACGGCGTTAGTTGCAAACAAATGATTATATTGTGAAAACTATCAGGACTACGGCTTAGCCGTTGACATGTTTAGTGGCAGCAGGGATAGCTGAACGTTTTGATATAAGATTTGTGTAGGTGGGCCTGAAAATAAGGGAGTGGTGGCAGTTTAGAAATCATGTCCTGATTTTTCAGCTTTTGCCAGCTCCCACTCTAGCTTTGCCATTCATTCCTATGGGACAAATTTCGCCACAAGAACGACGATATTCCGTGAACCATTCGGCGAAACGTTCCACAAAGTAATAGCAATCCGATCGGGAACAATCTGCACGTTTTGGTAAATTTTTGTCTATGTAGTGTAAAAACTGTGGGAGGAGTTAGGGTGGCAAATTTGGCTATAATAAGAATAATAATATATGTGAGATAACAATAAGTGGTCTTGCTATGCAAGAACACTTAACTATTACATTCTGTGAGACTTGAAATTGCTGTTTAGTGAATGAGCGAGTCCACTGGATCCTGTATGTTGTATGAATTGGCCCCAGAAGCACCCTATATATTTGGCCAACTCCTTGGTTTGGCACCCCCACCCCCTGTCACAGGTGTCTCATTCCAGGACCCTATTTAAACTTGACCTGCAGAGAGCACCAGGAGGAAGTGTTTCCCAAGTGAGTGGATTAATCGTATAAGAGCGGGCATTATCCTGCTAGAGTAGGGCCTGCCAAGAATGGGGTACATTGATGTTGTGTCCGGCTTATGTGATATATGATCGCATACTGTAACCAAACCCCCATTATTTTTTGCCTAGGTGAAGTGGTTTTTAAATAAAACTGTTCCATTCTGTGAGATTTGAAATTGCTATTTAGTGAATGAGCTGGATCTTGTATGCTGTGTGTATGTATAGAATATCTATCTATCGCAGTCAAACCTCAATGTTTTATTTTCTCAGTAATAAGCAACGTATACCCGTAATCTAAATTTACACAGGGTTATTAAATAATGTGTGATTTGTTGGGATTTAAAGTGAATTTAGCGGTTATAGTATAATATTTTGAATGTAATTTAAACTGATGAAAATGTAGCTGATCTGGATTGTTTTTTTTTCCAATTTAGTTATAATTGGCTAAAATGTTACCTTAACTTCGAATTATTTTTATATTCTTGACACTTGACAGAGCTGTGAATAACCTCAGTCACCTTTAGGTGGCAGCATTTTACCCCTTTCTAAGCCATTTTGATATGAAAAGCTATAGTAAAATTTTAATTTATCTTTAGCCCCTTCCCGACCGCGGACGTATCAGGTACATCTGGCAAAAAACGGTCCATAATGACCTTGGACGTACCTGGTACGTCCGCAGCTATTTTAAGCGCTGGAAGCTCTGATAGTATTGCAGTGATGCTCTGCATGTGCTGAGTGCCTCGAGGGGTCCTGGCACTCAGTGCATATATAATATATATATAAAAAAAATTAAATATAAAATAAATCAAATGATCAATATTAACCACCCCCCCCCTCCCTCCCTTTCTAAAGGCAGTGAATCATGGGGCTTCTGGGGGTGTCCCTAGCATGCCTCATCATAAGGGGCAGGCTGGGGTCATCCAATCACAGCTTGCCCCATTAGCAATTTCATCCCAAGTGTGTTCCCCATTTCTCTGATTAGTGTGGATCTGCCTCCCTCTCTTCACTTGTGTTTTAGTGAGAGAGGGAGAGAGATCTGTGGTTTAGTTAGAGATATTTAGGTATTTATAGGTAGGGATTTGTAAAATCTTGAGGCCCAAAGGCTCCTTTCAGAGCCATTAACCCCTGTCTTGCCAGTGATCACTATAATCACTGGCTCTTGCACAGCAGAACTTTTCTGCTGTTTGTGCATTTTGTTTAGGGGTTAATTTTTTGTCTTTTTTTTTGTGACAGGTCACTAAGTAAAGTGATTGTGATCGTGTCACATGGGTCACGGAAGTCAACCAGCGCTGAGCAGTCATATACCACCCTTGCGCTAGAGTCTGACGCGTCTATGTCAGACTCCCACCCTGATTATGACCCTGCCAGGTGCTCAGATACATCATCACTAGATACAGTGTCTGCTGCTAGTGATGTATCTAGTGATGTTGTATCTGTGCCTGCTAGTCCCCCTGCCAGAAGGAGACGTGCTGCTCCAGCTGGCAGAACTGCTGAGGAGTGGGTAGTGCCTCATCGCCAGAGGCCAGACATCCCATCCTTTACTGCAAATCCTGGCATTAATTTGGATGTCGCAGGATTTAGCCCTCAGCAGTTTATGGAGGTGTTTCTGGGCGATGATGTATTGGGGAACATTGTCACCCAAACTAATTTATATGCCCATCAAAAGATTCTGGGCATTGACTATGCTGATGGGCATCATAAAGAAGCCCTCCATCCGCTCTTACTGGAGCAGTAGCTCCATCTGCTCTACCCCCATTTACTCCCAATGTATGTTGAGGAAGAGGTATGAAATGATTTGGCATTTCATGCACTTCAGCGACAACAGCCTGTGTCCCACTAGGGAGCATCCCCAGTTTGACAGGATGATTACCCACTTCGCTTCCAGGTTTGCAGAGGCTTATACACCTGGAAGGAATATATGCGTGGATGAATCCCTGATGAAGTATAAGGGAATGCTGGGATTCAAGCAGTATATTCCTTCCAAGCGCTCTAGGTATGGTGTAAAGATGTATAAACGCTGTGATAGCGAGACTGGTTATACTCAGGCCTTTCTGGGTGTACGAGGGAAAGGATAGCCACCTTGACCCTCCAGGTTGCCCAGAACAAATGGGAACCAGTGGCAAGATTGTCTGGGACCTGATATTCCCCCTGATGAACAAAGGGTACCACTTGTATACTGACAATTTTTATACAAGTGTCCCTTTGTTCAAGCTACTGTACTGTTTTAATACAGTAGCTTGCGGCACAATCAAAAAGAACAGCACAGGTTTCCCAGGACAACTTGCATGGACCCGGCTACGAAGGGGGGAGACCTCAGCTCTGCGCCAAGAGGAGCTGTTGGCAGTTAAGTACAGAGACAAGAAGGATGTGTACCTTCTTACCACCATCCACACTGAGGGGACTGTGGAGGTCCCTGTACGTTGCAGAGCTGAGAGAACAAGGAAGCCAGTGTGCATCAAGGGCTTTAACCGGCATATAGGTGGGGTTGATCTGGCAGATCAGCTGCTGCAGCCTTACCTAATTATACGAAAGACAAGGGCCTGGTACAAAAAGGTTGCAATCTACCTAATGCAGATTGCAACCCACAACGCTTTCTTGTTGTTCAAAAAAGCAAACCCCGGAATGCAACTGAGATTTTTACAGTTTCAGCTCCAATCATTTTGGGGATTTTGTACCGTGATGCACCTGCTCCCCGGGCGGGGATGGGAGAGAGCAGAGTTGGGGCTACACATTTTATCTTTAAAATTCCTCCTACAGCGGCAAAGCAGAATTCACAAAAAAGATGCAGGGTCTGTTCTAAGAGGGGGCAGAGAAAAGATAGTGTATATCACTGTCCTGATTGCCCTGGACAGCCTGGACTCTGCATTGGAGCCTGCTTCAAATGATACAACATGCTGGTCCATTGTTAATTTATTTTTTAATATTTGCCATTCAGTTTTTTTTGTGTCTTTTTTCTTTTTGGTTTTGTTACATTTACCCTATGCATGTGGGGGCATGGGTGTCCTTACGAGGTCTTGCAGAAAACAACCTGGAGTGTTTTCTTGCAATAACCAACAATGGGCTCTCCTAAATCACAGTCAAAAAGCAGTGTGCGTGTGTAAAAATTAGGATTGAACAGTTACCTCCACACACATTCTTCAACTTTATTTTTTGTCTGGCTAAAAAAAGTTGTATCAAAGTACTCCACATGCAATACCTCGGGGTGTCTACGTTTCAAGTATGTACCCTTTCATGGCGATATATAAAAGTGGGGTATATGATAAGCCCCAAGCTAAAGATAGGCCTATCAGAAGAAATACTCCCAATTTCAACTCAAATTGCAAGTCATACAATTGTAACCATACCTTCCCAAAATCCTGGCAAACCTATGCATGGGGGGTGGGGGGGGGGAGGGGTATGGGTGTCCTAAGGAGGCCTTGCAGGAAACAACCTGGGGTGTTTTCTTGCAATAACCAACAACGGGTTCTCCTAAATCACAGTCAAAAAGCAATGTTTGTGTTCTTCAACTTTGTTTGACTGAAATTATTGCAACTAAGGCATCAAAACACTCCATATACAATACTGCGGGTGTCAACTTTTCAAATATATGCGCGTTCATTGCAAGAAAATACATTGGGATATCTGATAAGGCCCCCAAAAGGAAGATAGGCAAACAAGATATGTGAAATTTGAAAAACGCATATCAGACATTTTGCTTTGCACCCCCCAGTGAACCCGACACACCTATGCATGGGTGGTATCGCTGTACCCGGGAGGTGTTGCCGAGCACATATTGGGGTGTCCTTTGGCAGTAACACCTAACAGTAGCTTAGAATCTATGCCCAAAGTAGAATGTGTGAGTGAAAAAGAACACCACAAAAACGTTTGACAGAGACTGGTGGTAGAATTAGTGCATGTAAAGTGTTGAAATGCCCTAGGGTGTGTACTTTTCCAAAACACACGGTTTGACGGGGGTGAATTACATTGGCCGGCTTTAGAAATATTCCAACTGGGACATGGGTGCATGATGGCCAGCTGTGTTTTATTTTTTTTCAATTTTTTTGTCATATTTTACTTTTTTTTTTCTAGTAAATTATAGGATATGATGAAAATAATGGCATATTTAGAATGAACATTCAATAGCGAGGAAAACGGTATATAATATGTATGGGTACAGTAAATGTGTAAGAGGCAAATTACATCTAAACACAACCACTGCAGAAATGTAAAAAGAGCCCTGGTCCTTAACGGTAATAAAATTGCAAAATGGCCTGGTCACTAAGGGGTTACTATATATGTAGCTTATTTTATATTCCTAGACTATAAGACAAAACAATCCCGTCTTACATTATAATGCAATAACTCTGCAAACATCCATATATTTCATTACCTTCAGGGTTATTTAAAAATATGAGAGTTGTCAGGTATTCAGTGACTTTTAAAGATAAATGAATTCTCCAAGTTGGCTATGCTTCCAGTACCAATGGAATAGCTAAATAGCAGAGAACTGAGCAGTGAGACCGCAGGAGTATGATCTATGCACCAAAACCATCTCATTAAGCTACAGTTGTTTTGGTGCTTAGTGTCTCTTTAAAGCTGAATGGAAAATATTGAAATTTTTGGGGTCTTATTTTTGGTTTGATATGGTCATCCATCTATTTGCTTTTACCAGCGATGTGTCTTTGTGCTTCCTTGTAAATTCATGTCAATTATTCAAATACCCCTTAACCCAATAATCTTTGCATCTTTTGCAGCCCCAAAGATGTTTTGAACTACAACTCCCATGATTCCCTAGCTATCTGTTTCATTCAATGAATCTTGGGTGTTGCAGTTCAAAAACATCTGGTGGGCTGCAGGCCTGCTTTAAAGGGACACTTTTGCACTTGGTGCTGCAATGGAAAACATTGCAGCTCCAAGTCTGCTTCCAGTGGCTGTCTACCAGGCAGCCACTAGAGGGCTTCCTGAATTGAAACGTATGAATTGGACATCCTCATGCTTTTCCCCCATAGGAAAGCATTGTTTCATTAGACCCCGCTAGTCACGGGACGTAGGAGGGTACGGAGCGTTGACCCAGTGCACCAAGGAACATCAGCACTGGGGTCAGGTAAGTAAATAAAAGGAGAGGGGCCATGAGGGAGGCAGGAGCGGTAGTGCTAGGAATACAGCTTTGTATCCCTTTAAGGTTTCAACTGAACACAGATATTCTTAAAAGAATCCAATAGTTTTTCTGCTATTGCAGATTTATAAGAAAGTTATTCAATCTGCAATTCTTTGACAATTGTAAATGATGTTAACAGTAAAGTGAGGATTAACTGTTGCAATGTCTCTATATTTCAAACAATCTTAATCATTGTCTCACTAGGGGTCTTTAAGAATTTAACGAGAGACGGAAGAGGTCTGTATCTAACTGGAGAACAGGTATGGAAATGATGTGATTTGACCCATCTATATCGTCCATCCTATTTTTATTTATTTTATTTTCTACGACCCATTGCATGGTTTTGTTTTTGGCAGCTTAGAAACAGAATTTTTCTCGTGGAAGGAAGCATGGTGTAAATAGTTAGGGCTACAAGCAGGCAGTGATCTACTAATTATAATGGTATTTTAACTAAACATTGTGCTGACAATGAAATTACAAAGATAATGCAAATGTTGCTAATTATCCAGTTAAACTTTGGTGTATGTTTTGAATAGATTGCATAGTAAGTAGTCATAATTAGCATTTTATTTTTTTTATATTCCCCTTAATATATGTTGTATTTCTTTTATTTAGTGGATGCAGATGGTGATGTCCAGCTGAGATCAATATATGACATGATACCAAACAGGTACTACAACAATATTTTATGAATTATTACATTTGGTATTGGAGGTTACTATCAGACCACAATTCCTGAGAATCAAAATTGCTAAAATTACCATTAGGAAATGCAATTTGTATCCAGAATAACTGAAACACTGTACCATAGGTTTTTATTTTTTTTTATTTTTTTTAAATTCGTTATAGTAATTAAAACCCACGAAAGTTTTATTCATTTGCCCAAGTAAATACAGTCAGAATGCAGGGTCATTTACTAAAATTAAAAATGTAGGAATTCAAAGAAGAATTTCATATTTAAAGGGAAACTCCCGTGCCAGGAAAACAATCCATTTTCCTGGCCCTGCAGGTCCCCTCTCCCTCCCACCCCCCAATCCCTGGTTGCTGAAGGGGTGAAAACCTTCAGTCACTTACCAGAGGCAACGACATGTCCCACGGCGCTGCTTCTTCCTCCGCCGCCGCTCCTCCTCTGCATTACATCGGCCGGTGGTCGAGACTGATCCCGCCCGCTGGCCAGACCTTATGCGCGGCAATGCCGCACATGAATATTAGAGCTCCCGATAGGAAAGCATTGAAAATGCTTTTCAATGCTTTCCTATGGGGAATTGAGTGACACTGGAGGTCCTCACACAGCGTGAGGACGTCCAGCAATGCTCAAGCACAGAAAATCTGTGCTAGAGTCACGGAAGTGCACTCTAGTGGCTGTCTAGTAGCTGTCTAGTAGACAGCCACTAGAGGAGGAGTAAATCCTGCAAGGTAAATATTGCAATTTATAAAAAACTGCAATAATTACACTTGCAGGGTTAAGGGTAGTGGGAGTTGGCACCCAGACCACTCCAATTGGCAGAAGGGGTCTGGGTGCCTGGAGTGTCCCTTTAATGTCAAAATAGTCAGTTTGATCAATTCTCACCTATGCTTCCAGTTCAGCTACTTTGTGTTTGTTTTTTCTCTTGTAGTGCTTATACATAGGCAGTGGCGTACACACAGACACAGACCTACAACATTTCCCAGGTGACTTTTCCCGGGGGTACAGTGTTGGCTCAGACTGGTGGGAGTCAGAGTTCCCTCTCTGACTCCCTGTTCTTCCTCCCACGCGGGCTTGGTGTATGCTGGGAGGAGTGACGGTCATTCACTTCCTCCCAGCGGTAATGTCATCACAGTCGCACTGTTAAAGCGCCACAGCACCTGGAAATTCAGCACCATCGGCTGGCCCTAACAGCATGGGCCACCCGACCGGCCCCGAAGTGACTGGCCCAGTCTCAGCTGTGACCACGATATGTACGACACTGTACGTAGGTTTACATGCCTTAACTGTAAGAGCAGCAATAGCACAGGTAATGCATGCACTCGTGTGATGCTTTTCCTCAGTCCTCCTGACACTGGGTATCGCCGCTAGTCTCTCAGGAAATTTGAAGGACGGAAATAAACTAGTGTTAAATCATGTGACTTGGTAGGTCTGTACACGATTATTTTAGGGTTAGGTTTGGTGATAGAGCTGCCTCAGATTATTGGGTCTTATATTTCAAAGCACCAGCTGCCTTAATAAATTCAACATTTCCCCAACAAAGATATGCCAGCAGAGGAGCTGGGGAGACAGAATCATCCTGTCTTTCCCAGCTCCTCTCCCACCATACCATTATTGGCAGAATCATGAATACAAATATCTGGGAATGTAATGGCCATTGATTTCAGACAGGCCGAGGCTTTCATATACTGGATAACCTGACCATCCTGGTAGGAGGCGAGACAGAAAGAGACAGATGTACGTTGTGAATTTGTTATAAAACATATACTACTTGTTTGTTCTTTAAACAGGAGAATGTGATCGGTCCGCAGAAATGAATGGAGTTTGTTATCTTCCAAAATAAATCTGAATACATTCAAGACATTAAATGAACTGACTGGTCCCACATTGTAAATATTAGACTAGCGTTATACGATTATTTAAAATGTGTGTGTGTGTGTGTATATAATAAATAAAATGATCTGAAAACTAAATGTCTGCTCTATAATCTTGGGGGGGTAAAGGCTGCGAAGAGAGTATGTTTTTGTTTTTTCCTCACCTTTTGTTAAACTTCAAGATTTGTATCAATAATTAATCTCCAAAGATTTGTTTTTGTACAAATAGTTCTGTAGCATACAGCTTGTCCAGCAATACTGGGGACACAGTTTACCTTCTTTTTTTTTATGACCTGGATTTTAATAAATCAATGCTTTTGTAGTGTCATTCTGCTTTCCTGGCTACAAATAAACAACATAAATTATACAGGAAAAACCTCCAAAGGAAATATTATTTTTCTTCAAATAATAAATATTTAAAATACATAGAACAATGTGCCATGTATACTCCTAAAACCTGGTTTTGTTGGTACGCTGAATATTTAATAAAATAGCCGAGCGAATTGTTATTAAATTGAAATAATGCACAAATTCCCTTTTCTATAGTGGTGTATTCCTGGATGCTCTTGTTGTTGTAGATTTCTCTTCTATTAGAACTTCCCCCTTTAGTGATTTCACTAAACATCCCCCCATGTATCATATCTGCACATGGCAGAGGAGCAGAAAGGGAGCAGGAATTCTATACCAAGACTGAAAGTACCGAAAAAGAAATGCAGAAGTAAAGTGTCTGATTACCACTGAAAGCCAACCCATGGATAAAGTCATAATTTGACTTGCGATTCCATAGTAATAGTATACGGGCTGTAGTCAAGAGGGCAGGGACTAGGGAGGTGGAGGGGGGGGATGAATCAGATTGATTTATTATTACTGGTATTTATATAGCACCAGCATATTCCATAGCGCTTTACAATATTATTAGAGGGGGAGATTTAACAATAAATGAGACAATTACAAAAACTTACAGGAACGATAGGTTAAAGAGGACCCTGCTCAAAAGAGCTTACAGTCTATAGGAGGTGGGGTATAAAACACAATAGTACAGGAAATAGCAATCAAATAAGGTGGGAGTGAGGCATAGCTGGAGGAGAGAGTGGAGTGCTGCCATTTAGGAGAGAGCAAGAGACAGGTATGTGAGGTAGAGGTTACTCTGGGAGGCCATACGCTTTCCTAAAGAGATGGGTTTTGATGCACTTCTTAAATGATTGAAGACGAGGGATGAGTCTGATGGTGGTAGGCAGGCTATTCTATAGGAAGGGAGCCGTCCATGAGAAGTCCTGCAAGCATGAGTTGGCCGTACGGGTGCAAGCAGCAGACAGGAGAAGGTCACAGGCAGAGCGGAGAGACCAAGAAGGGGCATCCCTGAGGATCAGTGAAGAGATATGAGGGGCTACAATTGGTCAGTGCTTTATAGGTGTGGATTAGTACCTTGAATCGACTCCTATAGGATAGAGGAAGCCAATGTAAGAACTGACAGAAGACCATGGTGTGAGAGGAGCAACAGAAGAGGAAAATCAGTCTGGCGGCAGCATTCATTACAGACTGTAGCGGGGCAATACGGCTTGTGGGAAGACCTATTAGGAGAGAGTTACAATATTCAATGCAAGAGATTACTAGAGCATGGACAAGCTCCTTAGTAGCATCTTGTGTAAAAAAGAAAGGGCTGATGCGGGCTTTGTTTTTAAGGTGGAATCTACAGGATTTGGTAACAGACTGGATATAAGGCTCAAATGTGAGGTTAAAATCAAGTATAACGCCAAGACAGCGCACTTGCAAGGATGGACTTATGTGGGTACCACTCACTTGAAGGGAGAGCGAAAGAGGAGGATCAGTATTAGAAGGAGGAAAGACAAGGAGCTCAGTTTTAGAGAGATTGAGTTTCAAAAAGCGGGAGGACATCCAGTCAGCGATGGAAGAAAGGCAAGCAGTGACACGTTGCAGGACGGCAGGGGAGAGGTCCGGGGAGGAGAGGTATATATGAGTGTCGACAGTGTACAGGTGCTAGTGGAATCCAAATGAGGTAATAAGTTTGCCAAGAGAGGCCGTATAAAGAGAAAATAGAAGGGGACCAATGACAGAGCCTTGGGGGACTCCAACAGAGACAGGACGAAGGGTGGAGGTATGATTAGAAAAGGAGACACTAAATGAGCATTGGAAGAGATAAGAGGAAAACCAAGAGAGGACAGTCACAGAGACCGAGTGATTGAAGATTTACTTTTAGATCAGGTGGGTAGCAGGGTCATGTGTGTCATTTACCTTGGGAAGAGATGGCCGCAGGACGCACTATGGGAAGAAGGCAGGACGGTGGGGGCAGTGTTACGCTCTGGGCAATGTTCTGCTGGGAAACCTTAGCAATGAGTATGTTACAAAGTCACATAGACAGCATTATCAAGAGTATCTGAGAATTTAATCCAAATTAAAAACTAAGACAAAATAGCCAGATTATGACTATGGGTCAGTTGAAAATGTCTGTTTATTCTATTTATTACTGGTATTTATAAAGCGCCAACATATTCCGCTGAGCTGTACAATTGGTGGAGAACATATATACAATATACACAGACAAATACAAAAGGTAGAAAGGGCCCTGCCCGTAAATTGAGATCTGGCCATTGAAGTTCTTTTATACAAAGTGCTTAGCTAGATACTCAGTGAGCTTACAATCTAAAGGATACAGTGGGGATTCGAGACGAGGTAGCAGGGGGAATTTGGAAGTGATGGCTAAAAGAAGTTAACATTGAGTTGCAGCTATGGGTAAAATATAAAGGAATGTGGAGGTTATTGAGTGAGACTCTCCAACAGCTGGAGGAGCCTGCTATGTATTTAGTAGGAACCTGGGCGGGTGGGTAGCGCTCAGGAATAAACATGGAAAGCTTCATTTTTGGGTGTGAGAGGTGAGGCCTGGGGGTTGCTGGAAGTTGCTAACAGTTCAGCTATTTTTCCCTACGTTTTTTACATTAAAATTTAATTAGTGAAAACCCAGACTAGCGAATAAACCTATTTATTAAAACAACCCGCAATGTCCACTCAGTTAAAGTTGGGTGATAACATTACCCATTCTAGATTTGCCATATCGGGCTTTCTGAACACACATTACTTTTTTATGCTGAACTGCTTAAACACAATGCTCAGTACTGGCCTGTTTTTCAGTAAACACATAATGTAAAGGGTTAATGGATGTTGAGTAGAATGGGTTGAGTTCTAAAGAGTGATGGGATATCCACACAATTTAAATATTTTCAGCCTAGACATGATACTACATAATACTATAAAAAAATGAATAAGATGGAATTAAAAAGTTGGATAATTTTAAGGGTTTGACAGCGTCTAATAAAAAGAGATATCATTACAATTCCCTCACCGCCTCCATCTCCATTCTCCCCCTGCACATTATTATTATTATGTATCTGGGCAAAGAAGTCACCTGCCGTCCAGGTAAGTATGTACCTCCTGTCCAGGTAAGTAGGTACCTGCTCTACCTTAGCACACAGCTGGCTGCCGCCTGGGAGGAGCTAAGGTAGCCTGCCTGCCAACTCTTAGTGCATCACTGGTCGAGACATAATGGATAGTGATGTACCGAACGGTTCGCTGGCGAACGGTTCCTGGCGAACATAGCATGTTCGCGTTCGCCACGGCGTTCGACCCGCCCCCTATCCGTCATCATTGAGTAAACTTTGACCCTGTACCTCACAGTCAGCAGACACATTCCAGCCAATTAACAGCACACCCTCCCGAGCAGACCCTCCCACCTCCTGGAAGGCATCCATTTTAGATTCATTCTCAAGCTGCATGCTTAGTAAGAGGAGGGAAAGTGTAGCTGCTGTTCATTAGATAGGGAAAAGCATAGCTAGGTTAGGGTTAGGGTATGCCTTTTTTTGATTTTTTTTTCTATGTAATGTAATTGCACTTAGTTGTCTGCCACTGCTGCCAGCTTCTGTGTCAGGCTCACAGTGCATACTGTGCCCATTTCCCCAGTCAGTGCCACCACTTACATCTGCTGTCACAATAGCTTGGATTTAAAAACAAAAAACTTTTTTCACTGTTATAGATTGAATAGCAGTCAGTTGTCTGCCACTGCTGCCAGCTTCTGTGTCAGGCTCACAGTGCATACTGTGCCCATTTCCCCAGTCAGTGCCACCTCTTACATCTGGTGTCACAATAGCTTGGATTTAAAAAAAAAAAAACTTTTTTCACTGTTATAGATTGAATAGCAGTCAGTGTCCTTAAAGCGGGTGTGTTACGCTAACAGTGGATACGCTGACAAGTGCCACTAATTAGATCCTGTGTCACAATAGCTTGGATTTTAAAACAAAAAACTTTTTTTACTGTTATAGATTGAATAGCAGTCAGTGTCCTTAAAGCGGGTGTGTTACGCTAACAGTGGATACGCTGACAAGTGCCACTAATTAGATCTGGTGTCACAATAGCTTGGATTTAAAAAAAAAATAATCTTTTTTCACTGTTATAGATTGAATAGCAGTCAGTGTCCTTAAAGCTGGGTGTGTTACGCTAACAGTGGATACGCTGACCAGTGCCACTAATTAGATATGGTGTCACAATAGCTTGGATTTAAAAAAAAAATAATCTTTTTTCACTGTTATAGATTGAATAGCAGTCAGTGTCCTTAAAGCGGGTGTGTTACGCTAACAGTGGATACGCTGACAAGTGCCACTAATTAGAGCTGGTGTCACAATAGTTTTGATTTAAAAAAAAAATAATCTTTTTTCACTGTTATAGATTGAATAGCAGTCAGTGTCCTTAAAGCGGGTGTGTTACGCTAACAGTGGATACGGTGAACAGTGCCACCACTTAGATCTGGTGACACAATAGCTTGGATTTAAAAACAAAAAACTTTTTTCACTGCTATAGATTGAATAGCAGTTAGTTATCTTCAAGCGGGTGTCAGGCCTACAGCCTGTGCTCTGCACAACTGTGCCAGTGCACATTGCCACTCATATCTGGTCTCACAGTAGCTTGCACGCATAGTACCACTAATCCCAACAAAAATGACAGTCAGAGGCAGGCCACCCCGCAGGGGCCATCGTGGTCGTGGTGCTGTGATTCTCTTTGGCCCTAGAATAATGCCCAGTTTTCAGAGGCCACGTACCCTGAACTTGAAAAGTTCTGAGGACATAGCTGACTGGCTAACACAGGACACCCAATCTTCTACAGCCTCCGCTCAGAACCTTGACGCACCATCCTCCTCCAGCTTAGCTTCAGGCACCTCTCAAGATACCACTCACCCGCCTGCCGCCACCACCAAAACTAGCACCACAGCCGCTTCGGTTGGTATGTCAGAGGAGTTATTCACACATCCGCTTGAAGAAATGAGTGATGCGCAACCATTATTGCCAGAGGATGTAGATAACAGGGATATGTCTCAGGCAGGCAGCATTACACACATGGACGTACGGTGTGATGATGATGATGATGTTGTACCCGCTGCTGCTTCCTTTGCTGAGTTGTCAGATACAAGTGAAGCGGTTGATGATGACGATGCGCCCATGGATGTCACGTGGGTGCCCGCTCGTGAAGAAGAAGAACAGGGCAAAAGTTCAGATGGGGAGACAGGGAGGAGGAGGAG
>OW240913.1:362049015-362064576 GCA_933207985.1 Pelobates cultripes | reverse complement strand
CATCAACACCCTTAAAGAGACACAATATGAAGAAAGTTCTCCACTTCATTTTGTATCGTATTGTAAAGATAATCCATGAATAATTATGTTAAGGAATATATATATAAGGTATTTTTTTATTTTATTATTTTACAGTTCCTAAATTTGGGACATGGCTACAGACACCTTCCGCAGTTGGCTGGTCCTTCCCTGCCCAGTAAGGTGCAGCACAGATCTCAGTTTAGCCAAGGAGTTTGTTTTCATATCACATAAATGTCCAGTAGATATCTATGCAACAGTGCTCCTCATCCCTCTCCCCAAGGCACACCTAACAGTCCAGGATTTAGGGATTACCTAGGTGTGTCTAAGGTGTCTGTAACGAAATCCCTTGTTAAACAGACTATGCGAACCAGCCTGTTCGGTTATTTAGATGTGTGTGGGGTGATTTCGTGCAAATAGCAATAAAACGAATAAACTGCTGAATCACCCGACCTCCTACTGAGGTCGTGTGGCTCCCATTAACCACCCAGACTTTGCGGTTAACCACAGAGTAATTGGGGAACAGCTTGGTGGTCCGCGTTCATCTACCGAACACGTGGCAGTCACCATTTTAAATCGTCGAACGCCCAGCGGTAAATGGCGGCGATGCCCTGGAACTCTTTTTCGGATACTTATTCTGCCGAACCCCGCTGATACTTACCAAGGTCCTCGTTCATACGGTTGAAAACACACGAATACCGGAGACATTAAACCGTTCAGGACTTGGATTTATGCGAAAGAGACCGACCCCAGATAGCTACAGTGTGGAACTCTTTGTTGGATACAAACACGCGAACGGCCGGTGAAGTCCAAACTTCATTCGATGTTATTGAGAACTGTGTTCGTGGGATCTGAGCGCTATTCGCCTAGAATATGCCCTCAGATCCAAGCTATCTGGGGGTATGTGGGACTTAAAGTTTATGTTCAGTAAAATATAAGTTATAGATTTTTATGCTGTTTTGTGAATATGGGAAAAGCCATGTTTATTTCTACCTGGAGATAATTAAGGCTCTCTTTAATACCTTAAGTTAATTATCTCCAGAATGGAAAGGAGGGAGTGACCTATGTAAAAGGGGAGTGCTTATGTTATAGCCACTCCGATTGGCTACTGTAATTCTTTTGTCCCAGTCTTCCATCTGGTCCCCTAGGGGAGTGTCCACCAGGTGGGAGACCTGCATAAATACCGGGCAGGTAGCCCACAGTAAATCAGATCGTTTTACCCCTTCATGAAGTCTCGACTCATGTTTGGGGGATTGGGAGTTATAATCACTCTGTTTCAGCAGGATTTCGGGAGAAGCTACAAGGATCAGCACTGCATGAATAGAAGGATCCCTTACCGTGCCTAAGAAACAAAAAAATAAAAACACCTTTTGCTAAACACCTTAGACACACACGGGTAATCCCTAAATCCTGGACTGTTAGGTGTGCCTTGAGGAGAGGGTAGAGGAGCACTGCTATACAATATGTAGTTTAGCTTTCAGTCACAGTTCCACTCATCACACGATGATTGAAACTGCTCGATTGTCTGACAGCAGCCACATTTCAGCTGCTATCAGTCTATTCACAACCTAGTTCACAGTTCTACGAACCAGACTTTGCTCAATGCTTAGTGGTCTCCCTAGTCACCGATTTATCATTTTTTGCAGCTGCAGTTCGGGCTAAGATCATGTGCGAAGGAAATTTCCTCTCTTGATATCACTGATTGCTGCACTCACATCCAGTTTGGGAAGAGAGACAGGGAGTAGAATATTCTCAGTTTATTAGAGTCTAGATTAAATGGTAGATTAATTAATTCTGTGTTAAAGTGCATTGACAACTGAGTTTGGAAAACAGTCAAGTTCATGCACATTCTTAATGTGTGCGCCTCTGTCTACATGCTGATACTATTAAACCCTAAACAGGATAATCTGAAACATCGCAAATCAGAGGAAGCAGAAAACAGTAAGTACTGGACAGTGTTCTTATCAGAAATGCTTCCCGGGACTCAAATTTCCTGGCCAGTGATACAAATCGTTACACTATATCTGGGGTTATGGATATAGACACTAGACTTGCACGGTGAAAAAATTTGGTTCGGCAGAATGGATTCCTCGCCCCCCAAAATTTTTTGTGTTAGCCTTTATTTATCCATTTAACGGTTTGGTTCAGATAAATTTCAACCAAGCAATAGTTTTGGGAAAGACAATTTGAACAATCCAAATGGGTGTAAAAATGGGCCAATCAGAATATAATGTTATATCTATATATACACTACTAGGTGCATTTTCCTCCATTTGGTTCACAGTTCAAGTCTGAAGTGACCAAAAGAAGAAAACAAAGGATGAGCATAAAAAAAAACAAAAAAAACATTTATATATTTAATAAAAATATAATAAAATAACTATAGATTTTTTATTTTACATTTAGTCACAATCCCCTAGGCATTGATCATCTCTTTTTTTTGCGCCAGTGATGACACTCCGAATCACAAAACAAACTGAACTGTCTGTCCACTGCCCATTTTATTTGTTTCATGATTCGTCAATATAGTAATTCAGAGTTATGTAATTGGAAGATCATCCAAAACTCATTGTACCAATCTAACATAGAACATTGACATAGGGGAGAACTTTTTATCCGTAAGAATGGCAATGAGGGGTTCACCCTTAATTTAATAAATTAATAACAAAATGCCCTATCCAAATAGGTTTCTTATGAGGTTAAAACATACACTTTCATTTGATTGATAAAACAACATTTAATCAAAATTCTATTAAAACATATACAAATATATATTCAAAAAAGGAAAAAAATAATAAGAAAATAAGGAAAAGAAGAAGGGAGAAACTATGGGTATTTACAAAATACACTCCAATTCATAGGTATGTGGGAACAGATAATAGGATATGTGTATGTAGTTTGGCCGGTTTTACAGAGGCATACTAAGTAGCACTAGTCTATACTGTGCCTTCGTGGGCACCTAATCTTCGAGGTAAACTAACTAGCTCTATCTTATTATGCTCCATGAAAATGGCTCGGTGCTCCCATTCAGCTATCAATCAGTATAAATATCTGTTAGGTATCTGATTGAATATAGGTATTACTTAGCTATCGCTTCCAGAAGTATAACCTCTGCACACCCATCAAGCTTTGTAAGTTATTGTGAGAGAGTACTGTAAGCCATGCCTCGACACGTGTTTCGCCAGGCAGGAAGAAATTAAGGAAGTCCCTGAGCAGTTTTAGTATCATATGAGATGCACATCCAATATTCCGTCACACCAATTAGATTGTCCTGTCAGGTAACTGGCATTACATATAACCAGTGAGAAGCCTCATAGGGAGAATATGACGTAACTCCGGCTCCCAGCATATAGCTGAGGAGCGCTGAGGGAGCTGAGCAGAGAGAGCTCACAAATCAGTGCTCCCTCGCTGCCCACTTTGCGCATCCGCCCGCCTGCCTTCCTGTACCTACGCCTACCCAGCAGCCCCAAAACCCCGGCCAACTACCATCCCTGCAGCCCCACTGGACTCCAGGTAAAAAATCCACCAGCTCTCACAAAGGTAGGAAAACTGGGTGGATTTATATTGAATTTAAAAAAACAAAACTCTAATTTGTGAGTGTTGGGGAAAATATGTGTTTTCTGTCAGTGAATGTG
Source organism: Pelobates cultripes (assembly GCA_933207985.1). Taxonomy (NCBI): domain Eukaryota; kingdom Metazoa; phylum Chordata; class Amphibia; order Anura; family Pelobatidae; genus Pelobates; species Pelobates cultripes. The sequence continues at coordinate 362,060,923 of OW240913.1, read as the reverse complement.
TGTGTGCATGTGTTTGTCAGTGAATGTGTGTCTGTCAGTGAATGTGTGTGTGTGTGTGTCTGTGAGTGAGCATGTGTGTCTGTGAATGAGTGAGTGTGTCTGTCAGTATGTGTTACAAACGGCCTTTTGTAACTGTTTTTTTAAATGACAAATTGCCCTGTTCCCCTGGCTTATGGAGAAGCCTGATTGCCAGCCTCCTGCCTCATGACTATGGCCCTGGTGTGTATGGCCCTTTAAGTACTGTATATGGGCATATTGGGACTTTTGGTGACAATGCCCCTTTCAGACTGTGTCCCCAGACTGTTAAAATACTTTATTCATGTCATTTTCCTATTTGGTTCGGAAAATGGGGTTTACCGAACCAATTACCGAACAGGCGGACCACACAGAAGTGGAAGTGTGCGGCTAATTTACCTCCCAGGCTGGCGGTTAACCTCAAGTTAATTGCCGATCGCTGGGTGGCCTCCGTTCGTGCAGTCGAACACGTGGCAGCGGCCATCTTTGTTAGTCGAACGCGGTCGGCGGTGCAGCCAAATCCATGGAACTAAAATGTGCCCTGTTCGTGCATTCGAATGGGAGTTTGTTATTTTTCTGAGTGAAATTGACCGACCGCACAAAAAGGACTTCCAGCTAACTTTTTAACCACTGGAGGGAATTGTCTGATTTTTTGAGTATGTTTGTATTTGAAGTATGCTGATTAATAATATGTAACTTCTAGGGAGATTGTATGTATATTTTGTAAGTTTTGAGAATTGTATAAAAACGGTATTTTCCTGCCTGTGATAATTACGTTAACCCATTGTGTACAGTAATTATATCACAGGCAGAGCGGAGGATTTTGTTGGAATGAATGGGAATGTTTAACTGTATTGTACGTGTTTGATTGGCTGTTCCACAAGACCATGTGGGTGGAACTTTGTGTGTAAAACTTGCATAAAAGAAAGCCCTTTGGTGCTGATTAAACAGAACTACTTGACCCTCTAACTCGCAGCCTCGACTCGTGTTTGTAGGGGACAGCTATAATCACTACAGGGATTGCTATGCTCTGCATACTCCCTTAGCTACTGAGCTCTTGTAAGAGCTCTTGTTCCTGATCCTGCTTCGCTCTATAGAAGGAAGAGGTTCACCCACTGGAACCTGGAGCCTGGTCATAGGTCCAGGGTGGATAGCAGACAGCGGCATCCCAGCCCAGCAGCGGCAGTTCGTGGAGTCTGCAGTACTTATGGTGTCTACGGTGCTGATGGTCCTTTGGTGAGCGCTAGGAGCATCCTTTCTACGGTCCAACTTTCAGCTAGCCTGGAGGCAACCATAACAGTATGCATCTGTGAGTGAGCGTGTGTGTGTGTCAGTGAATGTGTGTCTGTCTGTCAGTGTGTGTGTCTGTCAGTGAATGTGTGTGTGTGTGTCTGTCAATGTGCATGTGGGAATGAGTGCATGCATATCTGTCAGTGTGTGTCTGTCTGACAGTAAATGTGGGTGTGTGTGTGTGTCTGTGAGTGAGTGTGTGTGTGTATGTCTGTCAATGTGTGTCTGTCTGTCATGTGTGTGTATGTCACTGTTTGTCTGTCAGTGAGTGTGTGTGTGTCTGTGAGATTGTGTCAAATCAGTGAGTGTGTGTGTATGTCAGTGTATATGAAAGTGTGTGCCTGTCAGTGAGTGTGTATCAGTTCAGTCAAAGTGTGTGTTAGTCTTCAATAGGAAGAGGTGTGGCCTCGACAGGAAGGGGTGGGGTAAATTCAAATTAGGGGGAGCCAGAGGTCCGTTATGCCTAAGGCAGCAAAAATCCAAAATACACCACTGCCCTCTGCCATTCCATTTAGCCGTGCAAAAGGTCGCCCTGTATTCTAACCAATGCTGTTTTGGAGCTGAGGTCATATTGTATAGGATGTAAGATCGGGTTATCTTACCTATGTTTTTGGATTAACAATCAATCAGTAAAGACCTCTCCAATGACTTAAGCCATGAAGGAGAAGAAGTTGATTAGTCTAAAGTTAGTGGGGTTCAGGCCCTGGGGAGTCAGCACAGCTAAACGGACAAGGGCACATGTATGATGGTGCTAGTTATTGGCTGTATGTGTTTAGGGGGAGTGGTTATGTGTTTGTAGGGGGGCAGGGTTCATCTTACCTCAGTGCCTTTTGGGATTCTGGCCAGCAAACAACTTTCCCTGCCTCTGCGCTCCTGTTTGTCCTGGGCCTGCACAATTTTTCTGCCATCCTGTGCCTTGGAGCCTCAGCTGCCCTGGATGGCTGGCACCTGCATGAGCAATTTCTCCCCTTCACCCTGGTTTGGCTGCCGGTGCGGTTCCCCCCCACGGCCAGGCCTCTGCTGGGGCCTCCCTCGCGGCCACATTCCCTTGGGCCGCAGGAGCATGAGCCGGCACTCACGCCCGCCTGCTCCTTTAAGTCTTGAGGTGGCGCCCCGGGCCCTTTATGGGAGCCAGGGCCGAGGTGCCACCAGGCCCACTTGGATCCCTTCCAGGTGCACCCCCGGCCTAGTGCAGCGGGCCGGGGGTGCCAGAAGACGGTCGGCGCAATCCGGCCGGCATGGAGCAGCTGGGTGTCCTTCTCGGGCGGACGTGGTCGGCGCGACGGCGGACCTGTACCCAGCGGTGGTGGTGAGTGGGCTCCCTGCGGGGCTGCGCGGGGCACACTGGTGCTGCTGCTGGGGGTGGAGGGGGGATCCTCCCCGGGCTATGCTATGTCCTCTGGGGATGGGGTTCGGCTGGGGGGGTGTCCCCCCCCTCTTCCTGCCAGGCTCCGCTCTCATTTCCCCTCCTCCATTCCCTCCTTGTGGTTTCTCCTCTGTCTCCTCCCCCCCCCCAACCCTTTCAGTGCCGGTTCTGCTTCCTGGCTTCCTTGCTCCCCAGTTTCCTCCCCCCCTCCCTCTCCTCTCCCTCTCCTCTCTGCCTGGTCCCTCTGTGTCTCCCCTTGGTCCCCTGTGCCTGCTGGCTACTCACCTCAGCTGCTCCTCCTCGAGTGTGCTGCTTACCTCCTCGACGCTGCTCTTCTGACAGGATCTGGCTGTAGTTCCTGGGACTGTCCAGCAGGTGGCGCATGGAACACCTGCTAGTCTGCACAGTGAAGAAATTCAACTTACTCTGTCCATCTTCTTCGCTTCCTTTGCCGCAGGAGGTTCCTCGGGCATCGGCCGGTGAGTACACTTCAGTCTCTTCTTTGCAGGTTGGGGGTCCCTCGCTGGGTGGGTTTCTTCCAAGGCTTAGGGGTTTTTCTGGTAGCGGGGTGCGCATGCCGGGGGTTCCCCTCTTTATATAGTCAGGTTCGGACGGCTGGGTCCTCGCTGCATTGAGGCGGTCACGGGGTTCCCCTCTCCTAGGACGAGTGTCCATGGCATCCCTGCCTTGGTGTCAGGTGCCGCGGCGCCGGCTGTGGCAGAGGTGTCTCCAGCTTTAGGTGTTTCTAACGTGGCACGTGAGTCCACCTATATGTGTTGGTCAGGTTAGGAGAAGTACTAGTACCAGGGATCCTCCAAAAACAAAATAAATACCTAAATAAAACATATTAAATACAGAAAACAAATTTTGGGCTTGCGCTTGTGGAGGGGGGGGATTTGTGGCAGTTTTATCCCCCCCCCATTCCCATGGATGAGGCTCCTCCAGGCGTGGAGGAGGATGCGAAAGAGTCCACCTGTGGGGGAGCCCGTCCCATCTCCCGCTGCATGGAGCGGGTGGTAAATTGGCGCCCTTGGGTCACCCGCTATTGGAATCGACGGGCTGCTGGCATCCTGTTAGGCGGGTTTGCGCATGGTTTGTGGTTGCCCCCCATCCCTGCTTCCCGGTGGGTTGGGGGCCTTCGCTCGGTTTTGGAAGTCCCCTCAGATGGCTAGGGAATCTGGGCAACGACGTATCTTTGGGTCGCATGGGTGGTCCCTTTAAGAACCCTCCACTACCGGACTGGTTACATCCTTTTGGTACTCTGCTTGATGTCTTCTGCATCCTTTGATGCGGCGGCTGACATGGTGGGGGCTGCGGGCCCGGGCCTTGTTGGCCATGGCTGAGGTGGAATTTGGCTTTCCGTTTGCTGCCGGTGCACCCGGACTGTCACCATCTTCTGGGTGTTTGAGGACGGGTATGGCATGGATGTGTGCCTCCCGATGGGTGTTCCATGTCCTGATTTTACTTCGAATGCTTCGGCACGTTCTGGGACTGCGTGGTGAGGTAGGTGGCAGGGATTGGCTCCTTGCTGCACTGCTTTGTTGATTTCCTTCACGTGGGTTCTGACTATTTGCCAAACTATGCAATACTGCATGGGTTTTTGGTTGAAGTGTTACGTCGGTTTGGGGTCCCGTTGGCACACTACAAGACGGTGGGCCCGGTCACCTGTCTCCACGTTCTGGGCATGGAGATTGACTCTTTGGCTGGGGAATGCCGCTTGCCTCAGGATGGGATTCGAGGCTTCTGGCGCGAGGTGACCTTGGCCAGGGGGGCGGCGCTACGTTCAGCTGCGCTGCCTGCAATCTCTCCTGGGTGAGCGGAATTTTGCCTGTGGGATCCTGCCCGTGGGGCAGGTCTTTAACCAGCAATGGCCGGGGTCTCCGGGCTCGCCATTCCATTCGGCTTACTCGGCCGCTGCGTGAGGATTTTTGGCAGTTTGGGACTCCTTCTTGTCTGCATCTAATGGCTGGTCCTACAGGTTGCAGGGCCAGAGGTTTCTAACGCCGACCTCCACCTCTTTCCGGACACGGCTGGCTCGGTGGGGTTTGGGGGCATTCTGGGCTCTAGTTGGTGTGCTGCCGTGTGGCCTCATAGTGGGTGTGTGTCAGGTTACCTCTGGTGTCTACCTCGGAGGAGGTTAGACACCTAGATGTCCATCCTCCTAGGGGGGCTGACTCACCCGATCCTCGCAGTCCTCCCGGCCGTTTACACGCCGGCCGCGATAGCTCCGCCTCCTTTTATGACGCGGCGCTCAGTAGCCGACGTCATGACGGCAATCACGTTCCGACCCGTCAATCACGGCAACCAAGTGCCGAACAACGAATCAGGACTCGTTGGGGGCGGGGTCAACAGTTAAAGAGCCAAGGTATAAAAGAGGGTTTTGTGGAATGATTCATTGCCCTGTCGTGGTTCTAGCTAGTCTGGTCACTCAGTGCTCTTACCTCTATTGTCTTTTGGTTCCTGACTCGGCTTGTATTTTTTGACCCTGCTTTCCTCTCTTGTCCTTTTGACTCGGCTTGTCTCTCGCTTACCTACTCTCTCGTTCCCTCGACCTCGGCTTGTCTCTGACCATTCTTTGCTTTCTCCTTACGTTAGTCCGGCCATTCTAAGGTCCGGTATACGTACCTATCTCCTGTTTGTATTCTGCGTGTTGGATCCCTGTCACGATCCTGACATTACGACAGGGCCAATGGATCCTGCAGGTACAAACTCTCAGGTCGGTTCTCCTGACTCTAGATTTGAGGCCATGGACCATAGAATGGACCAGATGGCTCTAGCTCTGCAAGCGTTGCTATCTCGTCCTAGTAATCAGTCAGAGGAGATGCGTACCCCATCTATCTCCCCTGTAAGTACAGGCCTAGAGGTAGCCACAGTGGGTGCTTCTTCCCGTGTTACTTCCCCTTCACGCTATGGCGGCTCTCCTGACACTTGTCGAGGCTTTTTAAACCAGATAGGTATTCATTTTGAGTTACAACCCCACGCCTACCCTACTGACAGGGCGAAGGTTGGATTTATAATCACGTTGCTCATTAACAAAGCACTTAGATGGGCTAACCCCCTGTGGGAAAATGATAACCCGTTAGTTTACTGTTACGTCTTAGACAGTATAACCGAACCCTCGTGGATTATGCGTTAGAGTTCAGATCCTTGGCGGCAGAAGTCAAGTGGAATGAACAGGCTTATATGGACGTATTTATAAACGGGTTATCTGATGAGATTCTAGATGAGGTTGCCACAAGAGAACTTCCTGAAAATTTGGAGGATTTGATTTCATTTATTTCCCGAATAGATGAACGTATGAGACAGAGGCAGAATACTCGGGATAGAACCCGCAGATCCTCCATAAGACTAGCTCCCTCATTTCAGAGTTCTGATTCTACTACTTTAGCTGTCCCAGAACCTATGCAAATAGGTAACACTCGACTCTCAGAAGAGGAAAGACAGTACAGGAGAAGGGAGGGGCTTTGTATGTATTGCGGAATAAGAGGTCACCTACGCCTAAATTGCCCTAACCGGCCGGGAAACGCTCGCACCTAAGTTTCTCAAGAGGACAGGCCTTGGGTGTTTCTATCTTGTCCTCTATATATGATTATAAAGATCATAGGCTTCTGATACCTGTTTCTTTAGCATGGGAAAAGGGAGTACTTAATGCTATGGCTTTGATAGATTCCGGAGCAGCTGAAAGCTTTATTGACCAAGCCTTTGTCACTAACCATTCTATCCCATCTCAGCTAAGGGATACACCCTTGGCCGTTGAGGCCATAGATGGTAGACCATTATCTGAACCTGTTATTTTCCGTGAAACCATACCAATTAAGTTAACCATTGGTATCCTACACGAGGAAAGAATATCCCTCATGCTGATCTCATCTCCTTCAGTTCCAATAGTCTTGGGGTATCCCTGGCTTAAGAAGCATAACCCTACTATTGACTGGGAGCTGGGTGAGATAGTCTCCTGGGGTCAGGGTTGCCAGAGAGGATGTTTACAGAAAGTCTCACCGGTTTGCATAGTTGACGCCCCGGTTAACTCTTCCCAATCTACAGATTTTCAGATACCGTCTCAGTACCTGGATTTAAAGGCAGTCTTTGACAAAAAGAAGGCTGATACTTTACCTCCACATAGGTCCTTCGACTGTAAAATTAGACTCCTGCCTGGTACTATGCCTCCGAGGGGTACGGTATATCCTTTATCCACTAAGGAGAACTTAGTCCTAGAGGAATACATACGTGAAAACCTAGACAAAGGATTTATTAGGAGATCTTCTTCTCCGGCCGGGGCCGGTTTCTTTTTTGTGGATAAAAAAGACGGCACTCTACGGCCTTGCATTGATTATCGGGGCTTGAATAAGATAACTATTAGAAATGCTTATCCTATTCCTTTGATTACTGAGCTCTTTGATCGACTGAAAGGCTCCAAGATTTTTACCAAGTTAGATCTGAGGGGAGCTTATAACTTGGTGAGAATTCAGCAGGGAGACGAATGGAAAACGGCTTTCAATACCCGTTATGGCCACTATGAGTACACGGTAATGCCCTTCGGGCTTTGCAATGCACCTGCAGTATTCCAGGACCTAATTAATGAGGTTCTTAGGGAATTTCAGCATGAATGCGTTATAGTATATTTGGATGATATACTAATACACTCTAGAGAGATTGAGACTCACCACAGACAAGTCAGAAGGGTATTGCGCAAACTGTTACAACATGGATTGTACTTCAAATTGGAAAAGTGTAGCTTCGACCAATCTCAGATAAACTTTCTTGGCTACGTTATTTCTGGAGACGGATTTAGGATGGACCCCATTAAACTCCAATCGATTTTAGATTGGCCATTGCCCAGGGGACTCAAGGCCATTCAGAGGTTTATCGGATTCTCCAATTATTATAGGCGCTTCATTAAAGGTTACTCTTCTATTATTGCTCCTATTACCAATATGACTAGACAGGGTGCTGATACCAAGACTTGGTCTACAGAGGCTCTCTCTGCTTTCAAAACACTCAAAGAACATTTTGCCTCAGCACCGATATTAGTTCATCCTGACACCTCTTTGCCTTTTCTACTCGAGGTAGACGCCTCGGAGACAGGTATAGGCGCTATCTTGTCCCAAAGGCTAGGTTTGGATAAACCGTTACATCCATGTGGTTTTTTTTCCAAGAAATTATCTGGGCCTGAAAGTAGATATGACATTGGTGACAGGGAACTGTTAGCGGTCATTATGGCTTTAAAGGAATGGAGACATTTGTTGGAAGGGACTTTATACCGGTTACTATTTTGACGGATCATAAGAATTTGTCCTATATAGGGGAGGCCAAGCGCTTGTCCGCCAGGCAAGCTCGTTGGTCCTTGTTCCTTACACGTTTCAATTACGTGCTCACTTATAGACCTGGTTCTAAGAACTCTAAGGCAGATGCATTGTCCCGCCAACATGAACCTTCTACGGTGTCTGAAGCAGCTTTGTCTTCTATCGTTCCCAAGAGTAATATTATTGCCAACACGTGTGTCAGGATACACTCGCCGTTGCTTGCTGAGATCAAGAAAGTACAACATCTAGCTCCCAAACCTGTTCCTGGGGCTCGGTACTTCGTTCCTCCTGAGCTCCAAGTGGAACTGCTGCATTGCTTTCATGACAGTAAAGTTGCTGGGCACCCCGGCATACGCAAAACGTGTTCCCTGATTTCTAAAGATTTCTGGTGGCCTTCTTTTCGTAAGGATATAAGGGATTTCGTCGGGGCATGTGCTGTCTGTATGAAAACTAAGCAACCTCATGCGCTCCCATGTGGGCTTTTGCACCCCTTAGAAATTCCCGAGAGACCATGGTCCTGTTTGGCTATGGACTTCATTGTCGATTTGCCTGTTTCTAAAAAACATACTGTTATTCTCACGGTGATTGACAGGTTTACTAAAATGGCTCATTTCGTGCCCTTGCCTAAACTGCCCTCGTCTCCCGAATTAGCTGAGATATTCGCGAGGGAGATTTTTCGTTTACATGGTATTCCCTCTGAAATTGTTTCTGATAGAGGTTCCCAATTTGTTTCCCGCTTTTGGAAGTCTTTCTGTTCTCACTTAGGCATCAAGTTGAATTTCTCATCTGCCTATCATCCCCAGTCCAACGGAGCTGCCGAACGCACCAACCAAAAGATTGAACAATATTTGCGTTGTTTTGTTTCTGAACACCAGGACGATTGGGTTGGTCTGATTCCTTGGGCAGAGTTTGCACACAACAATCTCGTTTGTGATTCTACTCGTTCTAGCCCCTTTTTCTTGAATTATGGCTTTCATCCTTCCATTCTTCCGTCGGTTTCCCCTTCCCAAGGGGTACCGTCGGTTGATGTTCATGTCGCCAATCTGAGAAAGTTGTGGGATCAGACTCGACGAATTCTTCTTCAGAATTCCACGGTGTTCAAACGACACGCTGACAAACGGAGACGGGTGGCTCCGGTTTTTGCCCCGGGTGATAAGGTGTGGTTGAGTACCAGAAACATCCGCTTGAAGGTTCCTTCCATGAAATTTGCCCCTCGTTACATAGGCCCTTACAAGGTTCTGTGTCGGATTAACCCGGTTGCGTATCGTCTTGCCCTTCCGCCTGCCCTGCGCATCCCTAACTCTTTTCATGTTTCTTTGTTGAAGCCTTTGGTTTGTAACAGATTTTCCTCCGCTGTGTCCTCCCCTCTCTCTGTCCAGGTTGAGGGTCAGGAGGAATATGAAATCAAATCCATTCTCGATTCTCGTATTTCTCGGGGGAAGTTGCAATATCTTGTTGACTGGAAGGGGTATGGGCCTGAAGAAAGGTCTTGGGTGGGCCGTGAAAATGTGCATGCCCCTCGTCTCCTCCGGGCATTTCATGCTCGTTTTCCCTCTCGCCCCGGTTCCTTCCGCCCGGTGGGCGTTTCTGAGAGGGGTGGTACTGTCAGGTTACCTATGGTGTCTACCTCGGAGGAGGTTAGACACCTAGACGTCCATCCTCCTAGGGGGGCTGACTCACCCGATCCTCGCAGTCCTCCCGGCCGTTTACACGCCGGCCGCGATAGCTCCGCCTCCTTTTATGACGCAGCGCTCAGTAGCCGACGTCATGACGGCAATCACGTTCCGACCCGTCAATCACGGCAACCAAGTGCCGAACAACGAATCAGGACTCGTTGGGGGCGGGGTCAACAGTTAAAGAGCCAAGGTATAAAAGAGGGTTTTGTGGAATGATTCATTGCCCTGTCGTGGTTCTAGCTAGTCTGTTCACTCAGTGCTCTTACCTCTATTGTCTTTTGGTTCCTGACTCGGCTTGTATTTTTTGACCCTGCTTTCCTCTCTTGTCCTTTTGACTCGGCTTGTCTCTCGCTTACCTACTCTCTCGTTCCCTCGACCTCGGCCTGTCTCTGACCATTCTTTGCTTTCTCCTTACCTTAGTCCGGCCATTCTAAGGTCCGGTATACGTACCTATCTCCTGTTTGTATTCTGCGTGTTGGATCCCTGTCACGATCCTGACAGTGTGTCTCTGGGCTCATGTAGAATCTGGCCTTTTTGGAGCTTTTTTTGTTTTTCAGGATTGAAGAGTGTTTTTACTGCGACAATTTGGGGGTTGTGAAGGCCATTGATCGGATGCCGCCTCTTCCCCTTCGGTGGTTCGCTTGCTTAGGTGGTCGGTACTTCGATGTTTGTGTCTCAAGGTGTATTGTAGAGCAGAGCGTATACCGGGAGTTCACAATGTTATGGTGGATGCTCTCTCTTGTTCTCGGTGGTCGGAGTTTTGGGGGGTGGCCCCTCAGACAGTTCTGGTGGGGACGCATTCCCCGGCAGACATCTGGTCGCTCGGTAAGGCAGAGTGATGGAATGGGTCAGTGGATCGGTGAGTCCTGTCTCTTTGCATTTGCCTATTCCCGGGAATTCGTTGGGGCCATGTACATTGGGGAATTGGTGATTCATAGTAGGCCACCATTCGGCGCCTTGTGGATCATATCATGAGTATTTGACAATCATGGTCGGATGTTTTTGGGAAGTGTATAAGAGGTCGGCTGTTGTAATTTTTCCTTTCAGGTGAACTGTGGGCTGCACCCGTTATGCATGGTCCTCTTGGGGATGGGATCTTTCTTTCCCATTTCCAATTCTTGGGTTTTTTCGCTTGCGTCTGATGGTTCTGTGAATCGACAGCAAGGAATATTGGCATTCCTTTTGGTTTAGCGCTGCCTGGGAGGCTGTTAGGTTGGGTATGTCAGTACACATGGCACAGTGATCCAGGAGGGGGTATGGTGAGATGGCTCAGTGTAGTAATGCTGGTTTCATAGAATTTGTTTAGTCCCTGGGGGATCGCGGGTTCGATGCTCAGCGGCGGTGGCTCAACCATTCATTCCTTTGAGGAAAATACATGAGTACCGGTTCTTTAGGTATAACAATTCCCATGGTTCAATTGGAAAAAGAAATATCTGGATGTATTGTTTCTGGTTATACTCCTGGGTGGCGTGCAGGTGTCCATCCGGGAGGTGAGCTATTGGGTTGTGTGCCTTCTGAAGCGGAGGTTTGTTTTGTTTGGTGCCAAAGGTATGGAATGGGTTCGGCTCCTCCCTGGACAGGTTTTGCCACTGTCCCACCGGTCCCTAAGGTTCCCTGTCCCTAAGGTTCGGTTATCCACCTGGGGGGCATTGAGCTTGGGACGATGCCAATGTGGTATTTGGCGTCTGCCCCTAAGAGGGTATTGGTGCGTGCTTTGGTTGTTTCGTGATGCGTGGTGTTGGGTTCACTTTATGTCACTATGTGTTAAGTTATTTATGTTCAATTATGTTAATTTATGTTTAACGTTTTGGTTCCTGGTAAGAAGAGAGATTATTAAAATAAATTCTGGATGTGTTATACGGTATTTATCATATGTTATAACTAAGGCAGTTCCCAAAAAAATAAATAAATAAATAAATAAAAAAAATAAATATATATATATATATATACATATAAATAAAAAATAAAATAAATGAATAAAAAAAAAATTCAAATTTCAAAAGGTATATAAAAAAAAAAGGTTAAAAAAATAAAAAATACGAAAAAGAAAATAAACTCGATTGGTCAGAGGTAATTTCCCGTATCTTTAGCAGTGTGCCCATAATCCAATTACACAATGTTTGGAGGGCCTCTAGGTGTGTTTTTGAGTGTAAGGGGATTTTGGTTCGCCACAGGGTGTATCGCACACGTGGCAGCCAAAGAGTTTATGGGTATGGAGGTCGGGCTCGACCTTTTCTCTTGCCATGCAGGAAGTGGTG